>CM070506.1:29074614-29213068 GCA_036346375.1 Guadua angustifolia | reverse complement strand
AGGGAAGAGCTTGCAGAACACTTGAGATTAGTCATTAAAAAGCTGCGAGAGCAACGATGTATGTTAAGTTTAGCAACTATGACTTTTAGAAAGAAAATGTTGAATTTCTTGGCCATGTGATGACTGCAAAAGCAGTTGCTATTGACCTAAACAAAGTTAAAGTAGTGCTGCATTGGGAACAACCAAAATTAGTTAGCCAGATTCGTAGTTTTCTTGGGATGGCGAGATATTACTGTCGATTTATCAAGGGATTTTCGATGATTGCTAGATCGCTTATGCAGTTGTTGAAAAAGAAGAAGTTTACATAGACGCCAGTGTACGAAAAGAGCTTTTAAGAATTAAAGAAGTGTCTGATGACAGCACCAATGTTAGTGTCACCGGATGTTCAAAATAGTTTTGATATATATTGTGATGCATCCAAACAAGGTCTTGGATGCACATTAATGCATAATGGCATGGTTGTTGTATATGTGTTAAGGCAATTAAGGCCACATCAAGAGAATTATCCAACGAATGATTTGGAATTAGCTACCGTAGTGCATGCTTTGAAGTTGTGTTGGCATTATCTCATTAGAAAAAGATGTGAGATATATACATACCACAAGAGTTTAAAGTATATATTTACCACTACAAGAAAAGTGATTTTTAATGATGGTCCAAACTTGTCATCATTAGTCCCGAAATCGTCATTGTAGGTTTTTTATGATGAATTCAACTTGTTATAGAAAGTGCGTCATAGAAAGTTTTCAATGACAAATTGCTTATTTTCGTCATAAAAATCAACTTTTCTATGACGAAATACATTTTCGTCAGCGAAGAGATCACTTCTATGATGAAAATAACCATCATTAATTGTACCCAAAATATCATGAAAAATGTAAAACTCATCATAAATGAACTTTCTGGTCCGCCAAAAATGAGCGTTGACCATTTTATTTATAATGAAATTGTTCGTCACAGATTATTGTCACGTGGACATGCATTTTCATCGTTGAACACTCTAGTGCCACGTTAATAGCCAGGGTGTCAGGTGATGTGGCACATGTTGTGACGCAATTGTTTCGTCACAGATGATTGCCACATGGACATTCATTTTCATCATGAAACACTCTAGTGTCACGTCATCAGCCAAGGTTTGAGGTGACGTGGCACGTGTTGTGACACAAATGTTTCGTCATAGATCAGTGTCACGTGGACATGCATTTTTGTTATTGAACACTCCAGTGCCACGTTAGTAGCCACATCACACAATATTTTCAGGAGACCAATCAATACATTGCAAATAGAAGCACGAATTATCTACAGATAATAACCATTCCACTCACGAAATGAAAGATTGAAATGGAAACCACTGTATACCTTTAAAAGACAAGTACATTTCAATAGAGTGGCATGCAAACAAAGGTTATGGATACTTCTTTTTTACAGATACTTGACAAGAAGCCAAACAATAACTGCGAGAATCACTATTGTGACGACGGATAGTAGCAGGCACATGCATGAGTAGCCACCTTTGGTGCGCTTGTTCAGAATTGTAGGCCTCTTTTGCACATGCTGAATGAAAAGGGCTCATATCAGTGGTCCATTCATGTGAGCATGAAACAATTAATATTAAGCACCAGTAAAAAATCTCTAGTGGTTAAGAAACAATTTGGATCTAGGAGAAGGATAAAAGAGTAACCTGAAAACGGGAGTTTGTAACATCAACATGATCTTCTAAATCATCTTGCAACCACAAGGTGCCACAAATTAGCTATGCATCTTACCCTTACTTTTGATTCGCTTAGAATAAATGTTATTCATCTACGCAAGCCTGTATAAACTTGTAAACAATCATTAACATCAAACAATTCAGTAGTTTTATCCAAACACTAATGATCAAGAAATTATAGTAAACAAATCAGCATCTCCATTTCATTCACAGACTAACGGGGATCAAGTAGCAATAAAGAATACAACTAATATTGCTAGGCATGACTCTATACTACACTAAAATGAAAAAGTGAAGTGCTTAAGTATAACATGACAGGTAAGGAGACATTAGACTTTGACAACAATGTGGTCTCGTACACAAGATCATGACCGATACATCAATATTAACATATACCCACTGCAGTAACAAATAAATTCTGCTTTACTCGATCGAAAGGAATAATACAAAATCAAGTCTACTCTCCATCTTAAGCATGAACACATGAAGCCTAAGCTGCATATGACACCCTGGTTACCAGATTATAGCACATCAGCATAATTTCACTAGTTAAATATGCATGACATGGTTGATCATAAAATACAAGAGCCAGATTCTAACTCATACACACTAAATCATAACATGATCTCAATAATATGGTTCCATACTCAGCTCCATCATCAGTAGGGGCACCTTAACCTGTATTGTAAGGAAATTCCTTATGAGATATCATACACTGATACACACATAAATTCTAGAATAACAATCCCACATAGATGTGCTTATTCATACATACAAAATTCGGCAATACGTTGATTCCTATGCTCATAAGCTCATCTATATATGCATATTTACCTCTAATAAATACAAAAACACAGAGGTTAACTATAACTTCACAAGATCATGCCTATCACATCTCAGCAAACAAAAACTCTAAACAAATTAATCCCAGAAGAAGGCCTAGCACAAACTTACACATACGTTTCTTGACAAGTAACAACATTTTATACTAAAGAATCCATTTATGATAATCAAGCACAAGGCTAAATAGTTCAATAAGCATCATCCATCATTCACAGATTCGTAAAATCATAACTTTTACATGCAGAGTAAGATGGAGACAAAATTTATATGAAAATTCTAGCTCTCGATGAGATCTACAACTTTGTAGTTGACAACTTTTTTATTTAAAGTTATTTAGATGTCCAGATAAATTTATTTTTTGATTTTACCGAGTGATTTTTGAATTTACACTATCACTGCCGGTTTGCATACAACCCGGTAGTGATACAAACTTGTGATGAAATAAACATACAAATACAATTCCATACAGTAACAAGGTTCACTACAAAATCCTAGAGTGATCAGACAATCAGATAAATTTGACTAACTTTGTAGTTTGAGACATAACTTGATATCAAAATATCATTTGACACCAGGACCACATGAGTGGAAATATAATTTATGGAGGAGAAATTCTGGTGATGGCAATAGAGTACGCAGGAGATATTCTAGTGATGGCAATAGAGATTGCACTTGAATCTCATTAAGAAACTTGAGAAATAGGACATATGCAAATATAGTTATCATGAAAAAAAGGCATAAAGTTTAAAGCATGGATGCAAAGTTATATATACTTAGAAAATCGGTGGGAAACAAATTTATTAGGGAATACGATATATACACATTCTCCAGCATAATATGAAATGCTTCTACACTATATGATTTACAGCCATAAAAATAAAGGGTATGCCACCGCTTTTATCAACACTCTGATAAACTTGTATCTTGATAGTTCTAGATTTCAAAACTAATTGAACAACAACACAATTGTTCCAGATGTCACTGCACTATTTCTTATGGAAAAATTAGGTTGTCTATTCTATCAGAAAACAAAGGGTGCTATCTTCCAGACCTGAATAGGATATTTTGAAATTTGCAAAAGAGTTACAGGTTTAGGATTATTCACATAATGTTTTTGGACAAAGCTAATTGGAATTAATCATACTTTGCACTTTTGTCGGTCCACTCATCATCTACCTCTTCATTGCTTGAACTTCTAGACATAAAGAAGTCATCTGTTGACGCCACTTATTCTTCTTCTCTACAATATTAGGGTTATTACCCCCAGTGAACAGAGAAACGTATTTATCATTTTTTTGGGGGAAAAACTGCATACAAATAAATAAAAGCTTTAGCTAAAAACTCAAGCAGGTTCAGATAAAACAATGATTGCTCGGATTCTCCTATTTTAGAAAAAATTATTGAATACCGACTTTAAGTACCATTTATGAATGTGAATGAGGATAGTCCTTGCCAAAAAATATACTAAATCTAATGCTAAGATATTTTTTCAAAAAGCAAAAGACAGTACTGTGGTAAGCTCACTTAACATATTCGAGATCTTCTCATAATTTAGACAGCTTATTGCTCTAACGTTGCAGCTTCTTAAGGCACCTTATCATCCTCTCAATCTATTACCTCTCTCTGTGGTTTGAACACCCATACCAAGAAAATGTAAGTACAGACAGGTAGAGAAAAGGCACTACAATGTATAGGAACAAAAAAATTAAGTGATAGCACACCAAATTTTTTTTCTCTCTCAACTGTACTGTTCGTTGAACAGCTAGTTGTCTCTGAAGCTCCTACTGCATTTTAAGTTCTTCCAATTTCTTCTCCTAAGCCACTCTAATGTCATTAGGAAGATCCTGAAGAAAGAAATATGCAACATTACCATCTTACCAGGGTTGAAAGGAAAAGTACGGCTAATTGGCTAAAGTTTATGTCTGTTAATTTATCTTTTTCCCAGCATCACCCCATACCACTTGATAAACGAGAAGCCACGATTCTAATTTCTAGCCTATGCATGCTGAAACCTGCCGCATCAAGTAAACAAACCAGAGCACTCAGTTCAGAATCCATCCTACCATGAACACTCACCTGAACCAGGTGTCTAGCCAAAGATCACCTCCGAACAAAGAGCACTCGGATTAGAATCCATCCTACCACCTTGCATTCTGGGAAGAAGAACGATCACACAAACAAGAATCAAAATTCCAATCCAAGAAACCAAGAGGCGAACCAAGAACCGAGGGCAAAGACCGCACATTTCCACGCGCCTTGGGGATTGGGGGGGTAGAGGGCAGCACCGAGGGGGCAGAGGCAGGTCGGTGGCGGGACGGGCAGAGGACAACACCAAGGGAGCGGAGGGCGGCGCTGATTGGCCGAGGGTGGCGGCAGGGCTTGGGGCCTGTGGGCTGACCAGATGGGGGTTAACTAACCTAGGGTTTGCTTGTACTGGGCTGCTAGGCTAGTGGAGCTGGGCGGATTTCCGATTAATTTGTTCGGATATATCCGAAAATAAGTTTAGAATATTCTGATATGATGAATAGTATTCTCCCGAATCTGAATTTGAATTCGACACAATGTGTCTGAAACTGATACCGAATCCGACAACTATAAAAAAAACTATCCAAATCCGATCTGAACACATCTGGTCGATCGGTTGGTCGGAAAATATGTGAACCGATTGCACCCCTAACAACAGCGATGATTAACTGCAATAAACAAAATGAGCGAGTGGAGATTAGTTTGTTCATGCAATGAGGAGTCTCATAGAACCTAGCTATTAGCATAGGAAAGAGATCCAATACAGTCTCATTATAACTGCAACTTTAGTAGTTCGACGTGTACCATTGGATAAAAAGCGATGTACCAAATCCCCCGGGAATACAGTGTAAAAACACTGCATTGTTTTTTAGTATAGCAACACTCTTTTGAAGCACTGTTGTGAAATCCGGACGAATCTATGGACTGCTAAATGTAATTTTATTTTTTTTGCGTAATTTCAGTTTTCTTTTTCTTTTTAAAAAAAATGGGTTGCTAGGACCTATCGGTGAATCTATAGACTGCTATAAATCATCGGCAAATCTGTGGTTTTTTTTGGAGGAAACCACGGAGGGATCTAAACGTAATTCCATTTTCTACGGGACCAATATGCTAAAAACTGATTTCTTGGGACCTAAACGTAATTTTTTTTGGTTCCATTTTGCTAAAAACCGTCGGGAGGCCCTGAGCGTAAATTGTGGAGGGACTTAAATGTAATTTTGACTTTTTTTAGGTCCTTTCTATTAAAAACCAACCGAAGGACCTAAATGTAATTTCATATTTTTTTGGAGGACTTTTTTTGTGAGGATGCTAACGTGAAGCACTTGGTTGGCAGGAAAATCTCTCTCCTATATATAAAGGTATACATCGGATCATTATTTTTAAATTTTAATTCTATATATTACAGTTGCATTAAAAGTAAGTTTTTTAGTAGTAGTTGTGTAGTTGCGTAGGATTATAGGTAGTTTGTGTATATTTCAATATAATATTTTCTGAAACAAAATAATTCCAATGAAGCCTTACACTACATCACATGCATCTACCAACCAATTCAGACCTGAACCCTAATCAGCTGACCATGAAAGGACATAAGCAAGAATTAACAGCGTGTAAAGTGTAACCCACATATGGGTCAACAAGGCCAAGTTGGACAACAAGGCCACCTCGGATAGGGGGCCCTCTAGATATAGCCTCTCGATAGGCCATGCCTCTGTGATGAAAAAGCATATCGTCACAATACAAACATATGTTTGATGTCAGTCCAAGACAAATAACCTTTCATTTTCTATGACGATTTGTATTATGGTTTCATGACAAAATTTTATGTTTCGTCACAAAAGTACATGGGGTGACGACGCCTGATACAATTAATGATGAACATAAACAAATCGTCACAGAAAATAGATTTTCTATGATAAAAGTTGACAACGTCACAACATTTTTGTCATAGATAATCACTTTTCTTGTAGTGTACTCAGTCGGATCTCAATATGAGACAGAGTATATGGTTGGAGTTGATAAAGGATTATAATGTTGGAATCCACTATTATCTTGGAAAGGCTAATATGGTAGCAGATGCTTTGAGTCGTAAAAGTAACAGTGCTAATATGCTAGTGTTAAATGACCAGTCAAAATTATGTAAGGAATTTCAGAAGTTGAAACCTGAAGTGTTCCATAAGGCTTTTTAGCTACTTTGGAAGTGAAGCTAGCTCTAGAAGATCGGATCAGAGAATGTTAAAAGGATAATGAAAAGATCAACAGAATCAAGTCCAAGAAGGATAAAGGCTCAGCTAAGGATTTTACTTTAGATGATCAGTGTACTATATGGCTTAAAGGTCGAATCTTTGTACTGAACAACAATTATCAGGCACGTTTACAAATGTCACAATTTGAAGCTTTGTATGGTCATGCTTGTCGTACTCCATTGAATTGGAATGGGACAGGAGAGTGTTTGATGTTTGGGCTTGATATTCTTACAAAAGGCGAAAGGTAGATTGCTATGATCAGAGAGAGGTTGAAGGTGGCTCAGTCAAGATAAAAGAGTTATGTTGATAATCATCGTCGAGAGTTGAGCTTTGAGCCAGATGACTTTGTGTATTTCAGAGTTACCTCTCTTAAAAGAGTTAAAAAGTTTCACACTAAAAGAAAGCTTGCACCAAAATATGTTGGTCCGTTCAAATTCCTAAACCGTCAAGGAGAGGTTACTTATCAATTACAGATGCCACAGTTGTTGGTAGGAGTGCATGGTGTGTTCCATATGTTGCAACTTAAGAAGTGCCTTAGAGTGCCAACAATGCAGACACTGTTAGAAGCAATTGAGCAATAGGAAGATTTGATTTATAAAGAGTAGTCGATCAAGATTTTAGATGTAATGGAGCGTAAAACCAGGAATAAGTCAATTCTCTTTTACAGAGTTCAATGGAGTAATCACTCTGAAAGTGAAGATACCTATGAGCGTGAAGAGAATTTGAAGTCAAAATTTTCTAACCTATTATGTAGTTAGCTCTAAATCTCAGGGTCAAGATTCTGTTAGGGGAGATTTGTAACATCCTATTTTTGGCTATATTTGGATTTAATATGAATTTTCTAAATTTATTAGTTTTTTGTATTTTATTTGAATTTACTAATTATTGTTTATTTTGGCCTATTGTGAAAATTATTTAAATATTGAGAAATTTTAAATAAATTTTGGCCAAAAATATTTTATTTGGATTCATAAATTCTTAGAATATTTTTTGAAAATTTTCTAATATTTTTGCTATTTTATTTGGCTTTGTTTATTTTTTTGAATTATTTAAAATCAGAAAAGGGTATTTTAAAACCTTTAACATAGTAATAGGTTGGACCTGGTACTATGCGGCCAGCCCAATCTACCGCTGGCCCAATCTGATGCAAACCATAGATAGGTCGCCGTTGAAAGTCGATCGGATTGTTTTGGTTCATGTGAAAACCCTAGAGATTGGTGGCAGTAGGATCGAGGACATGTGTGCAGCTAAGATGGCACTGCATTCAAGCCATCAGTGGGCCAGGCGATGCACACCACGTGGGCAGCCAGGATGCGTTCGCGTCGCACCGCCGTGTTCGTCTCGGATCCGATAGCGATTCCGTTGCGATCTCGGTGTTCATGCCCCGCACGGACTCATAGGGCTTTAAAAGTTTGTCTCGGCCCCGCCCCGAGGATCATCAGCCTCTGCTGCATCTTTTGCCCATGAGCTCTTCGTTGGAGTCGTCATTGTTTGCACACACATGCTCGTTGGACTTCTTTAAGATCGCCGAGGTGTTCAAGAGTGTAGATCTCCTCCGTCAAGCCATTTGCACTATGTTTGAACTCAGATTTGGAGTAGTCGTGCCATGTTGCTTTGGATCAGTAAGTCTTGTGTCAAGTTTCATCATCGTTTGCTAGTTCAGTTGTCTTCGTCTTTTTGGCCAGTGGAGCTCCACCGTCTCGGCCATGGCTAGACTTGCCAATGGAAGCCCTAGCATCAAGTCTGACATGGTGGCCATATATGCGTGAGGTGGCAGGCCAGATCGATGGTTTGTGCTTACATGTTGCCACATGGAAGTCGGGTTGGCAGCCGAGTTGGTTGCCACGTGATCACCTACCTACACCCACATGTTAGTGGGTGTCGTTGTCACAGACCCGGTTCGCAATGGACCAAAGGATGTTCGTGGACTCGATCTGTGGACCGATGGCTATGTATTAGCATCAAGGCAAAGCTGACTTCATGCAGTAAATAAGATTTTCCAGTTCAAAAATAATTTGGTTAATTAATGAATTTCTAATTTTTTGTATTTTCTTTATTTTTGAATCTTTTAAGAGCCCGTTCTTCCTCATACAAGCTCCGATTGAGGTGATTTAAATTTCTAAAAATTTGTAAAATTGAGATCTATTTAATGGTAAATTTTATTTGATTTTAGAGTTTTTTTCTCTATTTTAGTATTTATTTGATATTCTCTCTCGTTACGTGTAGACATCGAAGTGCTCAGAGCATCCGAGGAGGATCTGTTGACTCAAGATCAAGTTCTAGAGTAAGAGGAAAAACTTTTTCAAGGTACATTGTGCTTTGATCATGTTGAACCAATCTTACAAAATTACTATGCTGTTTTACATTATACATAATATTTTATGTGAACAATTGTTTCAAAATAGTTTGAGATTTAGTTAATCTACCTAATTGAGCTATACTCTACCTTGTCATTTGTATGCCATAATTATTTGTCACCCTAAATTGGTTCATTACTAGTTGGTTAATATAGCAATCAACGTGGGTTGGTTAGATCATGTTAATATGCTTAGCCATGCCATGTACATCACGTGTCTTTTGGAATATCAATTTAATGTTGACTAATGGAATATAGAACATGTTGATGGAATTGGTGTGTCAGGTGTTATCACACAATGATGTGGAGTTGTAGTGACGAGAAGGTCATGTAACAATGTTGACTTGTTAATAGCACGTGGTGCTTGGTAATCAACTGAGATGGTAATCATTTAGATTGGGATAAGTGACAAGGGGCAGTGTGCCAAGGTGGACAAGAGGGGCAGAGGGTATGTGGAAGTCTTGCCCAAGTTGTCTTAAGGACTTAACCTTGCAAGCCTTTGACCTGAGTTGAACATGCAAGTATGCAACCATATGTTTGGAATATGATGAATCTAGCTGATTAATTTGTAATATCTTAGTTTTGGTACTATTAGTGGTGGTGTGAGGTTCGACCTTTTTATGAACTCACATGGCGCAAGAAGGGGGCTCTGAGTGTGGTAACAAGTCCCTTCAGTGTTGAAACCTTAGTGAGTAGTAATGGGTTAAGATAAAGCATTATAAAGATTTTGTCATAGCCTCTTGGCCGATAGCCAAAGTGTGAAATTAGTGGCAAAAAGAGATTGGTCATGTCGTGTGGGTAAAGCGCATAACCTCTGCAAAGTGTAAAATCTATTTGGATAGCTATGCTCGCGGTATTGAGCAATGCTCAGGGATTATAGTCAAGGGTTAGATTTTATAAAATAATAACTTGGTTGGGATGGCAGGTTGCCATTGGAAGGTTTGGAATTTGAATTAGGGCTGGATGCCATGTTTACCTGAGAAATGCTGAAAGTTATCATTTACTGTTATTTGTTTTACAGTCTTTTCAATCTACTTATTGTATTCATTTATAAATACTACTTATTGCAAAATAGTATTTTGTGTACAACTTGTTGAGTGTTTTAAGTACTCACCTTTGCCAAACAATAACATTATCAGCTGAGGAGTCTACACCAGTTCTGGTGGAGGAGTACCAAGAGGACATGAATATTTTGGGTGCAAGCCTTTTCAGTTGCTTGTGTTATACTGAAGAGTCATTTATATTTTCTATTCCGCTGCAATATCTTAATTTAATATTTTTAGTTTAGCACTGCATAGCTTAATCATATAAGTTGACCATAAGGTCATTCTATAAGTTATATTTAATATATGGAGTTATTTATTATATTTTCGCTGTGTATAATTGTGATATTCATTTATGTTGAATCTGTGTGCACTAACGTGATTCTGGACTAGTGCGATATACATAGAGGGTCCGGATTTGCATATTCGGGCCGACAAAACTTTGAAGTAGCATTAAATAGTCCCTGTACATTTCCTATGAGGTTTCTTGTTGAAATAGAATGATTTCAAATATAATCAAGAAGTTAATTATTAGGCAGTTATTCAGAAGCTATGTTTCTCAACAAAATCTGCCACCAAAACTGAGGTTCTGTCCGTTGCTTTTTCCTCTGGTTTCACTACCAAAACTGTAAATTTCTGCTTAGTTTCCTTATACTTATCTTTGTGAATGCATCCTAAACTTCTTATAACAAATTGGTGTTATCAAATTACCCTAGGCATTACATATGAATTTGCATTCCCAAATAGTTTCTTCTGCTTGAAGCTCTTCATGGGAGGGAATAAACTTGTCCAGTTAAAACCAAAAGTTACTGGGTATGCGTACCAAACATCAAAGTGGTAACACCCAGACTGCGGAATTTCATCTTTTTTACAAAACTGTGGATTTTTATTGATGAGATTCCTCATTGGCACCAGCACTTCAGTTACCATATAGCACATTAGTAACTGATGACTTGCAAGTTGCCACTAGTTCAATTTTTTGGAAACTGTTTCTCCAATCTAAATTTCTCTTCAAATCATCGGCCTAGTCCGTCTTCGAAGACATGAATGGCGCAACGGGAGACGTTTCAACATTCTGAATAGTTTCCATCCACAAGATATGCATCTTCATGGAGTACATGGGTGCAGGCTCTCAGCCTGCACCTGGTGGAACAGCCGAAGGATGCAACGGATCACCTCAGCCTTTGCCTGGCTCCTTGCATTCCTCTCTGGCGTCGTGCTCGAGGTTACCGACAAAGACAAGAGCACGCCTATTGGTGATGCCAGGCTGCCAGCACCGATGAGGCTAACCCAGGGCGGTTAACATTTAGCTTGTCGCCGTTGTTCGTCCCGGTGACGGCACTTGCAGTCTTGACAACTGTTGCGATCGCAGTTGTAGCATGGTGGTCGGTTTTCAGGACAGTGGAAGGCGTGCCAGGTGGCCCGGGTACGGGGAATTCTTGTGCTGTGGGTGGCTGGTGCTGTGCCTGTGCTTCTTGCCATTTTTCAGGGGCGTGTGGAAGGGAAGCTATGGCGTCCATTGGATTGTCATGCTGAAGACAAGTTCGCTTGTAGCCGCGTTCTTGCACTTTCGAAGAAGTAATTTTGAGGCACCAAAATATTCAGAGCTTAATTTTGGCTCTCCTCAGAGGAGCAGTGAATGAATATTATCTGAGCAACATGTCTGCAACTCCATTCATCCATCAACTACAGCATGTTTGACATCAAAGAGTACTTTGTATGTCATGCAAATTTGAACTGAATTCTTGCGAAAGATTCAATGACTAAGTTTGAAGCAAAGACTAATTCCTTGTTTCAGAGACTGCAATAGTTCAACGACTAAATTTGAAGCAAAGACTAGTTCCTTATTTCAACGACTGCGATTACGAATCCTCGATGACAACAGAAGCAGCTCAACCTGGAACAGTTTGAAGGTTATGCATGAGCATTCGTCTCAGTTGGAGAGGCAAAGCATAATCTCTGACACTGCCAACTTGTACTTGTCTTCAGGCGTCAGACTATCAGAGGACTGACTGGAGGCTCCATCGACCTGCTTAACCTGACAACCAAAAGTTTCACAAGATCTCAGCTTGATTATAACTTGGCTAGCTAAAACAAACAAAATTATATGTACAATTAATACTGTTGATTTACTGGATAAATTAGTAAATGGGCATGCAGCAGCCACTTACACGGACTTGGAGGTTGAACAACTTCCGGTTCTGGTCCGACGAAACAGTCGACGTCACGACGTCGATGCGGTGCTTCTCCAGCACGAACAGCACCTTCGTGAAGACGCCC
This sequence comes from Guadua angustifolia, assembly GCA_036346375.1. Taxonomy (NCBI): domain Eukaryota; kingdom Viridiplantae; phylum Streptophyta; class Magnoliopsida; order Poales; family Poaceae; genus Guadua; species Guadua angustifolia. The sequence continues at coordinate 29,200,567 of CM070506.1, read as the reverse complement.
CGCTGCCGCGGCGTGGACAGGGTGATGAACGCGTCGTCGCCGGCCATGTTCAGCACAACGTTCGGCCCCGACCACGTCTGGAACGGCGGGGGCGCGGCCACCGCGTGACCCCCGCCCCGCCCGCGGCCGCAGCCTGCCGCGCGTTCCAGCCGCGCGCCATGTCCGCCAGGGCCGCCTCCCTCGTTGCGGGCGCCACCGCCGACGCGGCGCGCGGCAGCACCGACGTGGACGACTCGGCACCGCCACCGCCTACGCGTTGCTGCGCGCGCACGCGCTCCAGCTTCATCCTCTCCAGCTTTTGGAGGGTGTCCTCGAGAGTCTTGATGTAGCTTATGGCCTCCCCAACAATGCTGGCCTTGTCAGTCTATAGCATCGTATTTGTACATGAACTCAATATAAAAGTATAAACACAAAAGAAATGATTTAGGAACAAAGTATTTGTGGTTGTATTTCATTGGAACTGCATGTCTGCATGATAAATTGAAAATTTGAACTAGCAGTCCTAGCATTCAATATATCACCAGAGGCATGATGCTTTGGCAAAACTTTAAGGTCGATTATGTCAACTGTGTGCTCTGTAACAATTAATCAAGTTCGGAAGGAATGGATGCATCTTTCTTTGAGTGCCAATTTAGCAAATATTGTTGGAATTCGATTCAAATCAATTGGAATACTTCTTTAGAGATTATGGACATGTTGTCTCTTGCTAAGTCATAATTAAGCTGGATCTGCCCAGATATTTCTTAAGGACCCTATTACTTTAGGCTGCTAGAATATATGGACTTAAAGAAACAAGTGTATTTTTTAAAACATTCCTCTCAACAAGTTCAGGTGGAAGAGGTTACTGCTAATGGATTTGGAATTTTCTTTTTTTTTTGAAAAGGAATGGATTTGGAATTTTCAAAATTCAGAATTTCTTTTAAGACGATCGATGCTTTGGAAAGCTGGATTAGTAGAAATTAAATGAGTTAGTTCATTTCGTTAGAGGTTGTTTGGATCTTGTGGATCTTTTATGTAATTAAGTTAATTATATACAATATATTAATTAATTAATATTTATCAGTAGGTCCTCACCTACTGTTCCCTGTAAAAAAGCATTCAATATATCTTTATCAATTTAGGCTATTCGATCATGTTCTGTCTTAAAAACCTTTATAGCATGCGTACGCTAGAATGCAAGTTGCGAGAACCAGTGGTTGGATTCATAGAAACGTAAAAGTTATCGATTTTTATTCAGAATACAGTTGCATTTGAGTGCTACGTTGTTGTCTGATTATCTTTCTTCATTTGTCTGATCACATCCATGTATATGCAGTTAAAACTAGAATATCCTACACAACAAGAAAAATTTTCCCATAAATATATCTGACGAAAATTAAATCTATAGTAAATTAAAATTTGTTTTGTAAAAGTAACCTACCAAACTCTATCAAATATTTTGATTGCTTTCAAGTGGTTAGAGATTTAATCACTGACAGTTGATATTAGCCAACCAACTCAGGTAGGATCTAATCTCAAGAAATCAATGGTTAAGTTCATATAAGTGTAAAAGAGATCGATTTGTATTCGTATTAAAATTACCAGGATTAAACCTCAATAAACCAGTGGTCAGATTTGCAGAAACATAACAATTCTAGATTTGCATGCAGAATACAACTGTCATGATAAAATCTCAATAGATTAGTGGCCAGTGGATAGGTTCATATAAACATAAAATGTCTTAATTTGCATTCACAGTACAATTGGATTTGAGTGTTAAGTTTTATATTTACTTCAAATTTTCTCATAACTTTGTATGTGCTAAGAAATACTTAAAACCAGGATATCCACACAATAAGAAAATTTCTTACCATAAATATATCATGTAAAAATTAAATTGAAAGTACAAATTAAAATACATTCATAAAAATATTGAACCGAACTCCTCAAATATATCTGTTGAATTGCATGCCTAATGTGGTTCTATATACTCATTTACTCTGTGCTTCATTGCTTCCAAGTGGTTATATATTTAGGGGCTGTTTGGTTCGAAGCCAATTTAATTATAACTAACCTTAGACAAGTGTAGTTTGCCACACTTTTTATGATAACAAAATTCAGTGTCATAAGCATGACAAAGTTTAGTAAAAACTGAGTCTTTAACGCTTAGGACATAGGATTAAGAAAATATGGCAAACCACAATTGCTGCAACAAACCAAATACCCACCTAAGAATCTATGACACACTTAATCAATCATAGTTGCCAGTAGCCAACCAATTTAGTTAGGATCAAATCCCAGTAAACCAATGGTTGTGTCCATAAAACATAAAAGACATGCGTCCACAACACAGGGGTTAAGTTCATAAAAACGTGAAAGATCTCGATTTGCATTCAGATTACACCTGCTACCTGCTAGGATCAAATCTCAATAAGTAAGCGGGATTAATAGAAACGTAAAAATTCTCGATATACATTTGGGTTACAGTTGGATTTGACCGTTACTCTTTTTATCTTTATTGTTTTCCCCACAAATTTATAATAAATCATTGCTAAGAAATGTGGTCAAAACTTAAAACTCCTATACGCTACATATTATAAAAAAAATCTTACCATAAATGTATGTAATGAAAGTTAAACCTGAACTACAAAAAGCTAGCATCCATGAAAATACACTACTACATAATGATACAACAGTATCTCTTCATCTGAATCGGTTCCCAACTTTTCAGGAAAAAACCGATAGTGATATATGATTCGGTATGGATGAGAAATATAACGCAAAACATCAATGTCAGTTTGACCTCAAAACCAATAGTGATGACGATGGTTCGATACGTGATATTCTACCATCGGTTTTGACCTCAGAACCGATAGTGATGTTATTAGTATCACTATCAGTTCTGAGGTTATAACCGATCATGATAGCACATGAGGGTTCTCTTCCTGTGCTTAACTCATCGACTTTTCTTCCCGATCTATTGAAATACCAAAAGTCGAGATGTCCACCTCACTCTTGACCTCTAAGCTTTCCCTCCATTCTATAAAGGAGTTTAATCCTCTCCGCCACGATTCGCCCTTCCGCCTCCCCTCACCCACGTCGCCCATCTACCTCTCCTCCCCCGCATTGCCCATTTGCCTCCCGTGCACATCGCCGCCTCCCCGAGCATGTTGCTATCGTCTCCTTCCCCGAGCTCGTCATCGCCTCCTCATCCCTGAGCACATCGCCACTGCCTCCTCATGCACATCACTATCGTCACCTCCCCCAAGCACGTCATCGCCTCCTCCTCCCCGAGCACGTCGCCGTCAGCTCCTCCCCTGAACACGTCATTGCCACCTCCTCCCTGAGTAGTGTTAGCTACACTGACTTTTCAATTGGTGCTTTGTGAGTATAATCATTTTCCTATGATTAATTTCTTTGTTGTTATTGCAAAGGAGTTAGACAATTTACTTGTCTAAGGGCCTTGCATGTGGAGAGGCATTGTTCGAAGAGGAGTTAGCTAGTTATACTGTTTGTGACAACATTAATTAATCATTTACATCTTGTAATACTTGATTAGTTCAATTGGTAACATCTGTTAAGTGCTACTAGAATATACACATTGTGCTTATTGTTCTACTTGTGCTTAGCTGTTATTGTTTTGTTCATGGTATTGTTGGCTATTTTTAGCATTCGAAATGTTGCTAACAGCTCTATTTACATGCTTTTGCAGTCTATACTGTTGTAGTTTTAGTAAGCATTCTTGAGTATTGATTCTCTTAAATATATCTTGGTTCAATTGATTAGGTTTTATAAAATGTCAAATCTGTTTTAAAAAGTAAAGTTGTCACAAATTAGTTTAATATCTTATCCTTAATGGTGAGGACGCCTTTCTAATGCAGCTTGACATCTGAGAAACCTTAAAATCAACTTGAGCTTGATTGTTAGTTGTATGCCTCTATTAATGTTCATTGTTATGCATATGCTTAATTACTTGATAATGAGTATGTGTACTTTGATATTGCCAAGTATCACATATAAAATAGAGCCTACAAACAATATAGATGACATGAAAAGGCTATTGGATGTTAAATGAAAACTTGAGGTGGAGATAGAATAATTGAAGGAAAAGTTTGAGTTAATAGAAAAAATTTATGAGATGAAACAAAAACTGAAAGATATAGATGATAAATTGCAAGATATTGAATCTCTTAACCATGTACTCATCATTAAGGTGCGCAGGGAGAACGCAGAGTTGAAGAAGCCAAAACTGAGCTTATAGAGGTTTTTAGTATTTAATTCGATGTGGTAATTAATAATATACCAAGATAGCCTATTTTCACAATAAAATGACCACAAGATAGCCTATTTTCACAATAAAATGACCACTTTTGTAGGGATTAAGAGATATGACTGAAAGTCAACCAATTATTGTTGTCAAACAAATGGGCATTGTGCCGGAACCGTGGAATTGTAAGAAGAACAGAAAAGCCTCTGTTGCGGAAGCTATTGCATATATGATAGCAGATATGAAAAAAAAAACCCTAAGGTCTCCTTGTCTTAATCTATCAAATAATATTTATTTCTTAATGTATGCTTGTTAATATTTTAATTAGTTTATTGTATCCTTATAACATAGCTGGAAATATTTTAGACAAAAGTTGGCTGTAAAAATGATACAAAAGACTGCTTTTATACCAAGAAGTTCTGCAAAGAAAAGACTGCCAGAGAATTGCGTCACTAATTTCTGCATTGAGTATATTCAGTGGACAATCTCTGTGGTACACTAGATGCAATTGCTTCCAAGACTCCCATGGGGCAAATAGCTTTATTTGGTTAAACGCAGATCATTAGCGGAAGGAGAGAGACGATGCAATTGCGAGGCTGACGCCGAGGTTGCGAGGAAAGTTACGTTAGAGGATTTTACTAGTGATTTATGCATTGAGTATGTATACTGTCAATAATATAATGAATGTAAATATACTGTGAATTTTGTCGATCTATAAGTATAGTGTGAATGTGAATTTGTCAATTGTGCATATACTATCAATATATAAATATATTATGAATTTAGTCAATTTATGAGTGTAAATAAACTATGAATATGAATATACTGTGAATGTAAATTTACTGTGAAGGTGATACGAGGATTATCTCTATCGGTTTCATGAATATAACCAATAGAGACGTGTAATCTCTATCGATTCCGATCGTGAGACCGATAGAGATAATTCAGTAATCTCTATCGGTTCCACGCTAAGAATCGATAGAGATTATAAGGACTTCTCTATCGGTTCGATTGTGAAACCGATACAAATTCTTAATTATCTCTATTGATTTCTAGCTCAAAACCAATAGAGATAATAAGTCTTTTAGGTCGGTTCCGACTTTGGAACCGACAAAGATAAACCAACCGTGATAGCCACTTGCCATCATTGTTTAAAGATTTTGTATTGCCGTGAAAACCAGCTCAAATAACGAAAAAAACCGACTCAAATTACCATTGATCTGCAGTGGTGATACTCCATCAATAATCAAATTACTCTAAAAATACTCCACGGAAGCACAATCTACCTGTCTAATACGTACGGTTCCAAGTGCAGTCCATAAGCTGCACACATGCTTTAATTCCACTCAAACCATGGCCAATCTAAAGCTCCATGCAACAACACACATCAGGGATCTTCTAGCTCCATGCAGCAACAACAACGATCTAGCAATTAATACGTAAAATTTAGATGACGCATGCGCGCAGCCGGCGATTTGCATCTCTAAGAAGGATAAACAAACCAAACAAAAAATGCAAGTATTTCACGCATATCTATTATGATTTGACTGCAAAAAAAAAAACTTGTAAGATTGTTACGCTGATCGACCTTGTCCGGTAGCTGGGGGAGGAGGACATGCAGGCTGCTGAACATGTTCTTCATCTTCTTCCTCCGCTCCCGCTCTGTCCAGATATGCAGCTCGTGCTCCACGCGCGCCGCGCTTTTGCCCTTGCCTTTGCCGCCGCCGCGGCCTCCTTTGCCGCCGCCGGTCACGGCATCCTTGAGCTCGAGATCACCTCCGTCCGACGAGCTCTTGGACTTGGACCGGCTGCTGCCGCCGTCGCCGCCACCTTCTCCTCCTACTTCCACGGAGTTGTTTCCCTTTGCCCCGGTCCCTGTGTTGACGCCGATCACCGTCGGGCTTGCCAGCTTCCACCCGGCGTTGTTCTCACCGGACCTGACGGAGTTGGAGCTGTCTGTCTTCGTCGATCCTACCGGCGTGTTGGTGGTGGTGCTGGTGGCGTGATCATGGCTTTCTTGGACATCTTGGGGCTGGTTGTTGGCACCTTCTTGAGACATGGCACACAAGGGGTGTAAGGAGAGATCAGGCATGCAGGGGAGAGTGTGATGAAGAGAGGTCTCAAACAGATTAGGAGAGCGAGGTTAGTTCGGTTTATAAGAGGTGGTGTGCTCCAGGGAGAGAGGATATAATTAAGTTACAGCTGTCATCAAAACTTTCTTACTTTGTTCTGATTTATGCTTTGTTTGGGCACTGATATTTGTTTTAAATTAATGAAATTTTAGAGAGAGAGAGAGGGGAGAGAGATTTTGAGATGACTATTTTAATTTGCATCTTAGGGGGAGACTACATGATAACCAACCGTTACAACCTAGATGTACGTCGAGGGTTGTATACTTCATTTCAAATTGGAAAAAAGATCTTACAGGATGTACATTTTAGTCTATGAATCTAATTAATTACTTCTATTATGTTGTTACAATGTATCAACAACCAGATCACGAGAGAAGTGCATAGAGATGTATATGAGCACTCTGTATGTGCTCGAGAGTTTGTGGGTCCACATCTTAGCGTGACATATATCTTTGTTATTGAAGATTCGCCAATACTAACATACTTTTACGTTATTTTTCTTGCGGAACAGACAATATTTATTTTGTTTCACACGTAACATTCAGTGCACAGTACCGTCTAAAATAGTGGATGCATGTAATAAATCCAAAAAAAATTGTTGCTAAAGTATATGCTTTCCCCTTTCTTTACCACTGACAACAAAGAAGCTTTTGGGACACAAGAAGCTATCTGGCTTGGCTGGCTCGATGTACATGGCAATGTAATCCAACTAGCCTACATTTGTAGTTTAACCTGAACTTTAACGAAGACAGAATGTATAATGTCACTCCAGCCGAGTCGGTGGACGCAATGCGCAGACCTACAGCAATGGTGTCTTCAGCTCATACCTGCTCAACCAAACCTGCGAAATGGTGTTAAGTCCCTTATAATCTTAACATGCTGACAGTGGTGGAAGGAGCGCAATAATAAGGTTTTCCAAATGGCCTGGGCAACACATGAACAAATCCTACAAGCGATCAAGGATGAGGCAACCAACTGGGTCTCTGCGGGAACCACGCATCTGGGGAAAATCCTGCAACAGCACCACTAGTTTTCCATCCTTTTTACCTTCTTTTGTTTCGCTCCTTCTTCTTTTTTTCATCTTTCTCCTTTTCTCTGTCTCCGCCTTTCTCTGTACCTTGTTCCATCTTGGTTCTTAGGGTGCCTCCTCTGCACCTTTGACTTCCTATCTGTAATCTGGGTTTTCTCCTTTCTTTAATATATTCCATCTTTCAAAAAAAAAAACGAAGACAGAATGTATAATAATAGCTCAAAATTTAAGTTTGAGCTTTAATGTAGCGCAGTCCTGTATATCTCACGTAAGGCCTATTACCTTTACTGAAATGGAAAGAATGCAACTATAATCAAGATGCTAATCATTAGGCACCTACGTTTCTCAGTGAATCAACCACCAAAATCGTAGTTTTAAAAGCCGGACCAGGCCGACGGTTAAACTAGAACCGGCGGCTTAGCCCGTTTGGTTTATTCCGGTTTAATCGCTGGTTCACAGTTAAACATTGGTTAAACCGGTGAATCAGTGGTCTCTCCGGTTCGAGGGCGGGTCCGGTTTTTGAAACTATGGTCTTGTCTTTAGCTTTTCATCCAGTGTCACCATCAAACAATTTATCCTTTAACAAACTTATAGAATTGAGAGAGAGACATAGATAGAAAGAGATAAAGATTCGTTTTTCATGATAGACTGTACGATAATCAACTATTTCAACACAGATTCAGGTCAAAGGTATACATAATCTCAAAAGGTTATACATGGTGTACATTTTAGTTGATTAATCTAACTAATGGCGATCATTATGTTGTTATGATGTATCAAAACTAGATCACGGGAGAGAAGCGCATAGAGCTATAATCACATATATGTACTTTGTATTTGTTCGAGAGTTGGTGGGCCCACATCTTGGCGTGATATATACATTTTTATTGGAATTGTTCAAGAGTAGGTGGACCCACATCTTGGCGTGATATATACATTTGTTATTGGAAGGAATAGAAGTCACGTGTACTAGCACACTTTTACGTTACTTTTCTCGTGGAACGAACACTATACATGTAGTTTCTATTCACACACTACATTCAATGTACATTACCATTTACAATTGCAAACGATTATAAAAAAAAAATATTTTGTGGCTAAAGCATGAGATTTCCTCTTCAACTGCTTAAGACCACCGACAACAATGGTGTTTCGAGATCCAGTAAACTATCTAGTTCGGATTGATCTAGGTGGCAATGTAATCGAACTAGCCTACATTGTAGTTTAAAGTGAACTTTTACCAAGATAAAATGTTAGACTAATTCAAAATTTACAGTGGCAATCTAATAGTGACTATATCTCCCAATGCCATTTTAGCCGATTAATATAACTATGGCTACCATAGTACCATTATGTTGTTATGATGTCTAAAACCAGAACACGAGACAAGTGCATAGAGGCACGTATAAGTATTTTGTATTTGTTCAAGAGTAGGTGGGCCTATATCTTGGCGCGATATATATATTTTTACTAACAGAGTAGGATTCATGGTACTAGCACACTTTTACTTCCTTTCCTTATGGAATAAACAATATATATGTATCTCCAGTTCACATAAATTCAATGTACACACTACATTGCCACTTAAAATCCGATCCCATACACTTATAGTAAAAAAGTATTTTATTGCTAAAGTATGGGATGTCCCCTTCTGTTGCTTAAGAGCTCTGACAACAAAGAAGCTTCACAACCTAGTAGGTAGGGCTGTAAAAATAGCGTGAGGCTCACAAGCTGTTCAAGCTCGGCTCGCTCTAGACTTGATCTGAGTTTGGTTCGAGCTTCAAAAGAGCTGAGCTCAAGCTTGTTCCTAAGCTTACAAGTTTCACCAAACCAAGCTCGCTCACGAGCCTAGTAAATTTACGAATCTCTTGTTGAATGTTACTATATGTTAACTTTTACCAAGCTTACTCAAACTTGAACATTTTTTATTATTAAAAATTAATATATATTGAATTGTTGATTCTTATCAAGCTTATTCGAGCCGAGCTTGAGCCTATTCTTGCTTGGAATAAGCCGAGCTCAAGCCTATGTCCAAGCTCGGACCCCAACTCATACTCGCTCGAGCTCGGCTCGAGCTTTTACCAAGCTCGAGCTTGGGAGGCTAGGCTTATTCAAACTCGGCTCGTTTACAAGCCTACTAGTAAGCTATCTAGTTTGGATGGATCTAGGCGGCAATGTAATCCAACTGGTCTACAGTGTGGTTTAATGTGAACGTTTACCAAGATAAAATGTTAGACTAATTCAAAATTTACAGTGGCAATCTAGTAGTAACTGCACATCCCCCATGTTTCTTATTGAAAAAAGGAGTATATTTAAATATATATAATCAAGAAGCTAATCATTAGTCAGTTATTCAGAAACTACGTTTCTCAGTAAAATCAGCCACCAAAACTGGGGTTCTGTCCATAGCTTTTTCCCCGGTGTTACAATCAAAACTGCAAATTTCTATTTAGTTCCTTATATATTTCTTTGTGAATGCATCCTGAATTTGCAAGTGTCCAGCCTGTAGTTATTAACCTGCTGGCAAATACGTCAAACTACCCTATGCAGTAAGCTCTTTCTTTGCTGATTTTCTGGTCAATAGGGAGTAGGACTAAACTTGTCCAGTTAAAAAAGAAAATTAATGGGTTTGCATACCATACAGATACAGCTAAGTAGTGACAGCCAGATTGCGGAGGTTCATCTCTCTTAGTATTAAACATTTCAAATTTGTTGGGGAAATTCCTCTTTGGCATAAGCAATTCAGTAAACATGGTAGATCCTGCTTTATTAAATGATGACTTGCAACTGGTTTAATTTTTTTAAAGACTGTTTATTCATGCAAAATTTCTCCCCAACACTTTGACCGAATTCATCTGCATAAAAAGCGTAAATGATGTAAGAAACTAAGTTTTCAATATTCTGAAATAGTTTTGAACAAACTGCCGCTGCAGAGAAAACATACCCTATTTACATGCATTTTTCACACGTCAAAGATTTACCATCGCCCAACAGCATTTTTCAATGTCTTCTATCCCACCAAACATTTGGCAGACATATGCAACTTACCAGCTAAAAAATTTCTGCAGGTAGCATCAGCTTTGGTTGCGAGTGTAAAAGTTGTATTTGCCTTGCCGTTTCAAAGCTCTTGAAAATTTTGTAGCAAAAGCAAAGATTTTAGGACTAAGAAAAAAACACAGCAACTTATCAGTTGGCTTAGCCAGGTGTCCATTCTGCTAAACAACATACTTTATTGCAGCGAAACTGAATTTGGCCTTTCAGGCTGCTTCTGAAAAGGCTCTTTGCAGTGGAACTGCATTTCGGCCTTTCATGCTGCTGCTCAAAGGAAAAGGAAAAGGCAGTCTTTGTTGAAGTATAAGTGTATTGCCCATCTTTCCTTATCAGCTTAAGTTTTTGGGTGAAACATGCAACTCAATATTATCGAGCCAAGAGGTCTCAAGTTCAAGACCCAGTTGACGCTGCCCACTTCTATTCCACGTCCTAGTCCGAGGAACGTGAGGGGTGTTGAAGTATAAGTGAATTGCCCGCCTTTCCTCATCAGCTTAAGCTTTTGGGTGAACTGGTTGGTGCATGCAACTCAATAGTCTTCGCTGTCATATATATATAATTCAACGTTTCCTTTTGCTGGCAGCATGGCACACTTAACAACATTACCTCTGAAACAAGGCTTATTCAATTGATTCCTGAATTTCATCACCATTTGAACAAAACTGCCACTTACAAGATCACAAAACAAGAAAGACCTGATTGATTCTTTATCCATGATTATTTGCTCAAATAAGAGTGTTGATTCTTGAAAAGCTTCTACAGCAAAGTTCCCCACAATTTTTTATGATGTATCTCTAAGTACATTTTCTACTCAACAGGCTGTTACATTCTTTCGTAGAAGAGGAGGGTGGCTTCGGCAGCCAAAACATCAACCTCCGACACTTGTGATACATGATCATCTGAGATGTAAAGCCACTGCTTGCCAAAACTTGCAAGAGGTCGCACAAGATCATGAGCATCAGAATTTGATGCTACTCTCATGTAAGCTGTGCAATGCCCCACCTCCGCACACACCGTAGTGCCCCACGACGGCTGAGAGACCCATATATATAACTTGTTACTTGATGATGATGGTGACAACGACAAATTACTAGTCACATCTACATTTGCCTGAAAAGAACAAGGGGGCAAATGAAGTGATCACATAATTTACTAAATTTTTCGGGGAAAAAAAACTGATTAGGAATGTAATCATCATCCATCATAGAGAAATCAAGTAACAAATTGTTAAAAGCAGATATACCTTGTAAAATGAGCAGCCACCACTGTTTGTCGCTTTATCCTTGCGTGGCTGACTTGATGAGTCCCCATAAGTAGGGAACATATTCACAGGCATCTGCACATTTAGTTGCAAATGGGGATAGATCAAGAAGTAAAGGAAAGGAAATATATCCCTGCAATCAAACAACAGATCACTCAGTACATAATTCATATGAAGATACAAAAGTGACAATGTTTCACATGTTGAGTAGTACTGACCTCATGCTTAACGAGTTCGCCATCCAAACTAACAGAAGCGCGTTGCAAATGAACGCACAAGATCTGGAAGAGGACATTATTAGTATACCAGGTGCCATGCCATTTTAAGACATAATTCCATGTAAGTTCCAAAGGAGTATCCAATTGTCGGCCAACTTCTTTGTTGCTTGTGAATATACCAACCTAATGACTTGGGTTCGGACGTCCGGAATTTTCGGACACACTGCAACATTTTTTTCATACGCGTGCAACAAATTCACTCGACAAACAGTGAAATTTGCTACAGTAAACGGATGTTGCACACGTTCAAAAAAAATATTGCACGCGTTAGAAAAAAATGTTGCACGCGCAGAAAAAAAATATTGCAAGAGGCGTCCGATTTGATGAACAGTGATCGGACGTCCGAGCCCTAGTATCTCCCATATACCAAACATGTTATTTCCTCTGGACCAAACGTATGCCTGCAACTGCAAGTGTCGACAGTCGACACACGTGCGCAGTTTGTTAACTTTTTCCTATCAGTACGGGTATCATATCAAGCTCAACATGGGTGAAAGTACGACTTCATAACAAAATATGGGCTTAACAAAATTTGTAGTGGATTCATGAAGCTAAAAGACATCAACAGAAATATAATACTTCATTAACTTCTGATTTAAGAGATAGATATTTGGCAGCAGCGTTACGCCAACAGCGACCACAACAATAATTGTCAAGATGCTCTGACACAGTGAAGTACTTCAGGCAATCCACCAAACTACACCCATTGATCTAAATATTATACAATAAGACAGACAAAAAAGGGAAAAAAAACATTATGAATAATGCTTAAGTAGCAACTGATGTATCCTGAAATAATGAAACTTTGGAAGGCTCACTTGGACATACAATAACTCCATTTGTATCAGGCACAGGTGATACAAGGGACACATTTACCTCACAATACAGTATTTCTTCACGTGCCACGGCTGATGCTAATCGGTCACAAATATCTGGAACATTCAGTTGCTTGCGCAGACCACGTTTAGCTTTTCCACCAGGAAATTTGGGTTTGGATTTCACCAGAACCAACTATGTGTGGTTGCTGTTATGAGGAGCACATTGATTCTGGAGATTTGCAACTTTATGCGTTGAATTTTGCAGAGAATCATCGGCATATTGTGCATAATATTCAGTTGATCCATTCTCGATAAAATCTACTCCCATTGGAATAGCATATCGATAGTTCGATAGTCATTGGTGAGGATTCATTTGAGCTTGCAGTCAGCGGCTCAACCGTCGTTGGTGTGAATCCATTTGAACTTGCAATCACAGGATTCTCAGTTCTCTGGACTGCGTTGCTGTTGCTTGCAAGTACAGTAAAAAAAGCCCAACACTAGCTAATAGTAAGCTAAGGGTATGTACAATACGGCCACCTCAGTTTACTCTTAGCATGTCTACGTCAATTTTATCTTATATGAAAGAGTGAGAAAAGAGGAGAGAGAGAAGAGAACAGGCTCTTATTTAGTAGTAAGCATTGTACAGGAATATAGTTAGATTAGTTATGTATAAGAGAGAAGAGATAGTTAATGCACAGTATCTAAAGCCAACTTTTAGAGATAGCTATTGTACAAGCTGGTTTTAGTGCTTATTTTAGATGACATGGACTGGAGATGGAGTAAGCAGCTGGCTTTGTTATTGTATTTGCCCTAAAAGTCAGCTTGTACAATAACTGTCTCTAAAGATTGTTTCTAAATATTGTGCAATAACTATCTTTTCTCTCTTATACATAAATAATCTACCTATATTCCCGTGCATTACTGACTACTAAATAAAAGCTAGCTCTCTTCTCTCTCCCTTTCTCTCACTCTTCCATATAGACCAAACCTGACATATATAAACTAAGAGCCAGTTGAGGTGGTCTTATTGTACATGCCTTAAGAGGATGTCAGTTGGTATGCTAGTAGGCTCGTCTTAGAAGAATCATAAAGAGGGATATTCTCAACAGATAACTTACAATTTAAGATGAGAGTATTTGCTGCTTAATTGGTGCTCAGAATCGTTGCATCCAACAATATTTCAGCACTTCAAGCTGTAAAGTTTTACTTGTCAGGATAAGTTGATCTGGGCAACAGAGATCAGCATATTTTTCATTAACTAGTATCTTCTATGCTGATAAAACAAGACATGACAGTAGCATTAGCTTTTTTACAGGTTGTGAGTATTTCTACATAAATGCATAGGTTATTTAAGAAGTTTTCTGCTATTTCCCCTATTTATCTTAATTAAAGAAGAAAGGTTATTGCTAAATAAAAATCATCCAACTAGCAGAGATAACAAAATATAACTTCTTACTGAGATCATTTGAGTAAACCATATTTTAGTTAACAAATTGGCCGGGTAAGTAGAATTAAAAGCTTAAGGCTTTCCTCATTTTCCCATCAGGCTATGTCAATCAACTTTTGAAAAGAATTATGTGTCAACTATTACTCTCTGCAGAATTCTAACAAACGAGCACAAACCTACCTGCCATCATGTTTCCCACAGGTATGTGGCCTCCTAAAACATGACAACCAATAAAGAATGCATTAGGCAACTGTTGGACTTGGATATTCCAAATATTGGCTTAAAAAGAGAATGCAAGAATGACCAGAAACAATGAAAGATTACTGGTTTGTAACTATATATTAACCATGACGAAGTGAATGTTGCACATAGCACTCCTGGTTACAATACAGTCCTCCAAGAAATAAAATGACTTCACAAAGAGCCAGCGCGTGTGCATAGGCGGCAAACCAAAGAGCAACCAAAGCTTTTGTTCTGCAATGTTACTAATCTAATGGAGAGAAGGGACAAACACTACAGAATATGCCCGCAATTTTAATTGGAAGTTGAGAACACCAGTTGTTCCTTCTATCAAATCCTAGTGTCCAGGGGCGGAGCCAGGATTTCGGGTTAGAGAGGGCCACGTGGACTAACAAAAAATTATCATAGCACACAATTACTTTTCAAATATACAAAACTTGATAATTCAACTATACACACAATTACTAATTACTAGCTAATAAATTCAAGTCACACGACCAACTAAAACTTAGTTAGAGGGGGGTCACGGGGACCAACCAAAACTTGAAAATTCAAGTATATACGTAATAACTAATTACTTGCTAATGAATTTGATTTTCATTGGGGTAAGCAGGGCCCGCCTACGATAGAAAGTTGTTAATTCAAAAAGTGTCTAGTCAAAAGTGAGCTAGTCGAAAGCCAGGGGCGGAGCCAAGATTCCGGGTTAGGGAGGGCCACGTGGACTAACAAAAAATTATCATAGCACACAATTACTTTTCTAATATACAAAACTTGATAATTCAACTATACACACAATTACTAATTACTAGCTAATAAATTCAAGTCAGACAACCAACTAAAACTTAGTTAGAGGGGGGCCACGGGGACCAACCAAAACTTGAAAATTCAAGTATATACATAATAACTAATTACTTGCTAATGAATTTGATTTTCATTAGGGCGGGGCGGGCCTACCTGCCCCTGATAGAAAGTTGTTGATTCAAAAAGTGTCTAGTCAAAAGTGAGCTAGTCGAAAGTTGTCTAGTCAAAAATTGTTTAGTTGAAATGTTGAATAGTCTCTAGTCGAAAGCTACCTGGTTCAGAGATGTCTAGTCGAAAGTTGTATACTTAAAAGCTATCTAGTTAAAAAGTGTATATTTAAACGGTTCAAAGTTTTTAGCACCCTGTTAGCTGTGACTACAAATGTATCAAATTCTATTTCGTAACATGATTTAGTGATTACAAATGGTTCTAATTCTAGCTTATAACACGATTTAATGCATGCATAGACTGCCAATGCCAAGCCGCCCTTCTCTCTTCTTCTCTCTTCCTCTCTACTTCTTACAAGTGAGTGTTCTTCCTCTCTGTTCTCCTAAGGGTGTCCGGGACCAGGGAGTGGAACCCTAAATTCTACGTGCGATGGGGTATTTATAGATGATTACAGCGTTACAACATTTATTACGGAGCGGCGCGCCACTGTTTCCGGACGTGGGTGAACTGTTTCCGGACATGGGTGAACTGTTCTCTTGCTTTTCGCCATACCGCTACACAGGCGTAGGGGGGTAGATCGTGGCCGTACTGTCCTTCAAGCCGTCGAGTGATTAATGCCACGTCATCTTCGTGGGTCGTGCTGGCTTTTTGGCGACGCCCAAGGCCCTTCCTTCGGACCCGGTCGCCGGTCGCGCACCCCCGAACAAGCATGCTCGAGGGCGAGCTTGACTAAGGTCGTGGTAGGTCCGAGGGCCGACCTACCCGAGGATCTCCCTTGGTGATACCGTCCAAGGGTGTGCATGGTCGACGGTCGGCTGGCCACCGAGGTACGTTGGTCGCCATAGGGAATACCCAATCCCCGACAATATATACACACACATATATACACATACATACATATATGTATACATATGTGTACACACACATATATATATAGGAAAATAATTCCATACTTTTGGGTGTATGTACTCCCACCTCTAATATACCGTTTAAATGATGTTGTTATACCTCTTTATCCTTTTGAGTATACTCTAATACTGATTATAAGATACACTAAATTGAGTTCCATGAAAAATTTCATTAAAATCCACCCTTTATAGCATAATTTGTTTTCATATTCCTTATACATATGGAAAATGGTATGTAGCAAAAAAATAAAGGGTCTGATGAATTTTTTTTAATCATGTTGTATTGGAGTATACCGAAAGTGATAAAAGAGTATAAACGTTTATTTAAGTGGTATATGAGAGTATGTATCTCAGAGTATGAAAAGGCTTCATATATATATATGAAGTTTTTCAGTACTCACGGAGTACATACTCCCACCTCTAATATACCACTTTAACAAATGTGTTATACTCTTTTATCACATTTGGTATACTTCAATAATAATTCTAAGATACTCCAGTGTGATATGGTTGAAAAATTTTCATTGAAGCCCTTTATTTCTACTATATAAATTTTTCCATATGTAAAAGAAGAGTATACACAAATTATGCTACAAAAAATGGACCGTGACGAAATTTTTCATGAAACTCATTTTGGAGTATCTTATAATTAGTATTAGAGTATACTCAAAAGGATAAAGAGGTATAACAATATCATTTAAGTGGTATATTTAGATTGGGAGTACGTACTCCCAGGAGTATAGAACCATTTTCCTATATATATATATATATATAGGAAATCTCTTTTCTACTCCCGGGAGTAATTACTCCCTATACTGTATCTCACAACGTATGGGGTATCTCATGCGACGGAGGGTATGTACGCATAGTATACAAGTATATAAGATCATCTAGGTGGTATGTACATTTTTTCAGAAGTAGTATGCATATTTTTTTGGATATACTCCTTTTTATGTGCGTATATGAAGGTATTTGCAAAATACACTAAAAATCATGAACTCCCTTACAATTTTTTCATGTGGCTCACATTGAAGTATCTTATAATTAGTGTATGGGTGTACCCAAAGTGATAAAGGAGTATTTCAAGTTCGTTTAGGTAGTATTTCAGAGGTGGGAGTAACTACACCCGGGAGTAAAAGATATTTTTCCTATATATATATATATATATAAGAGAAGTATGCATCTGTGGATCTCCGAACAACCCTACAACCGGGCGTGTGGATGAACTTGGACACGTTCCAAGTGGGAAACATGTACACTTGTAATACGCTTTTCTAGCCCTTGTAAATATTTTTTCTAGACCTAACCCCTTTCTGAATAAATTACAAAAAAGCCCTATTCCCGAGCCGCGCTTATGAAGCTCAGTAGCTTTCTGTCCCACAGCTAGCTAGCTGATCGTGGTAGCAGTGCCTAGCCCTACTCAGTGTCATGCTCCCCCAGCTTGGAAGGAGCTCGAGCGCTCGGCCCTACACTCGGTAGGCCTCGTATCGAGCTCCTGATGTTCGGTAGCAACCCTATCAAGTTCCCTATGCTTAGCAGTTGCTTGAAAAACTATCGAGGTTGGCAGTTGCCTAAAAAGTTACTAAGATTCACGAGCACAGCAGGTGACATGTGTCACCTGTCATGCGGAAAGAGAGCTATTTTTATAAATTTATTTAGAAAGAAACTAGATTTGAAAAAAAAAAGTTCATAAGAGGTCAGAAAAACCAAGGACTCCAAGGCTCACTGATGGTACCATCGTCTGCTTTATAAGACTAGACCATTTGGTGCGCGTTGCATGCCATATGGTGCAATGGAGAGAATATCTAGAAAAAATAGAAGAATCCATAATCAAGATAATGTAAACCATATCGTCTATATTGGAGGCAATTTGATAATATATCTATGAGAAAAACTCGCATAGGCATGTATAATGCACTTTACAGGATACAAAATCAAACAAACTATCAAAGTTAAATGTATTTTCGAACATGAACGTTCAGCATCAATATAAATACAGAGTTTCACGTGCAATTCACATGATCAATATAATGCACATTCCACATCAATTGTTAACGGCACGGTGGCAATATGGTTACTGCATCTGGAAGAGATACATGATAGTATGAGTAGCTATAAATCAACATATAATTTTGCATATAAATAATGCACTTTACAAGTTTGTTGAACCTATGGATATATATATTATATGTATGTACATATGTACATGTATATATATAAAACTGAAGATTCAATAATATATCTATTGTATAATCATAGCATCGTTTATCCCAACATCCAAATTAATTTTAGAGTTACACGAAGCTGTTTGATCTTTTTTTACTAGAATCAAAACTTCAAGAACCCCTTCAACCCATTACTGTTTATAAGTGCGTCCCTTGGGACCCTTAGACAAACGTAAAGCATTGACATGCTCTCCATGCATGCTATCTTACTACATGGATCAGGTTATGTTAGAGGTTTAGCAATTCTAGAAATCGTCAGTTTTATTCCAGTCATTTTGGAATAGCATGAAGCCTTGATATGTTCTCAATGTTAAAACAGAGTACCATGTCAAGATTTAGCATGGGTTCGTATTCACGAATACCACATCATGAGTAGTAATACAAACATAAATGAAATAAATAATTAATAAATTCTTATTCAATTATACTCTGCATATGAGCTGCATACTGAAATAAGCATGCAATGTTAGTAGTAATACAAGGCAGACAAAAAAATAAATAACGATAAAGCAGATTGAACTAGTATTATAACGCATGTATAGATTTTCTAAGAGTGTGTTTGGTTAGTGGAATGAGGTTGAATGGGATAGGATAGTTCTATATCATGTGGTTCCATAGTTTTGAGTAAATAGAATTGTTCAGTATCTATAGAAAATATTCTTTAAATTTGTATCCCACCATCCATAACGGAATGATTCTATTCAAACAACTAAACATATAGATGGTTTTTTTAAACCATTTTATATATGTACTACTTAGTACAAGCAACCAAACACACTTAAAAGTGAATGCTATATCCTACAATAAAAAAATGCAACTAATGTGAAAACAAACGTTTGTTTGCCATTAGGACTGGATATCGAGCTTAACGAGTTATTATTGAATTTCTTTCGAAATTGATATAGTTTGATGTAAAATCATTTTATGTACCATTTAAGAGGTTATATCAAATTCGAGCTAACGAGCTATTATCGAGTCGAGCCTCGTTAACTTTTTTCGCTCGAAATTACCTTCTTTTAATTTTGAAACTATCAGCCACTGTAATTGATGAAATTTTGATTCGAGCTCTAACCAGTTTTTTTTTCCAGACCTATTTGCCATGCGCGTGTTCTAGAGGGAGCAACGCGATCTACTGACTCGAGGAAGCCACTTGTCGTCGCCATGGCCCCCACGACACGCACGGGGTGACTGGGAGGAGGCCGACTTTCCTGGCCTTTCCTCTCGGGGAGGGCGTGGCCACACCCACTTGACCACGAATACGTCGGCCTGAAATCGCTGGCGAGCTGTGGGAGCAGCCAACCGTAGTGTTATTAGAGCTGTTTAGGAGAGTTATAGTTGATTGAAAAGTTGTTTTTAGTTTATTGGACTATAAAATAGCTGTAGCTGACGACTGTAATTTTTCTTATTTTGCAGTTTAGCAAGTTGGCTATTGCAGCTGTAACTTTTAGAGGCCAACTCAACGGGGAGGTAGCAACATAGCGAAGTACAGTAGTGTCCGAGTGAGGAGGTGACATAGAGGCAGGGTGGCGGAGGTCGAAAAGATAGAGCAACCGAGGTGGGAGGTGGTCAAGCGAAGCCACAGCTGAAAAGCTCCTCCTAGCAGCTGCAGCTTTTAGAGGTACTTCTGCTGTGACTTAACTTTCAAGCTACTTTGCAGTCGTGCTGTTTAGGGAGCTTTTGAAACAAAGCTCCGACCGCCAAACAGCCCCTTAGTATCTCCAATGTGTGGTTACTCAAAGAAAGTTTGGTGAGAACTAAGGCATGTGCTTCCTTCGGTCACAAAAAGTTATCGGTTTAGAATACGTGTGGTTAAACTTTTGAAATTTTAGTTATGAATATCTTTTTAAATATTTAGATTGGATGTATGAAAATTATATGTGTAGATTCGTTTCGAAACGTACTTTCATAATACTACAATTTTATTGAATTTTTTAAATATATTAGAATAAAAATTAGTGATCAAAGTTGAATTTTGATAAAGGTATAGATATCCAAAACAACAACTAATGGTCGGAGAGTGTAGCTTAGGCAAGACGTGTTTAGTTGTTGCTGCCACTGTCGAGGCCGTTGTCATAGCACAGTAGAGCTGAGAGCTTAGAGTAACCGAATCAAATCAGACGTAATCTTCACTGCGCAATGTTCACTTCAATCAATTTCGCCGCAGTACATGTGCATCTTTCTTTTCGCATTTTAGCATGAAAAAGAAACCGGGACTTCGACCTGCCACTCGGATCATCTAGCTATTGGTCGCTCAATGGATAAGATGGACGACGTGGCAAACCGCAAACCTACAAGTACTTTGATCAAGAGGTAGCTACTAAATTCATTGAGGATACAAGTAACTAGATGTGCAAAGGATCCGTGCATTGTTGCGGGTGAAAGGAATCGTTGAGATAGACATAGATTCTAATAGCGATACGAAATCTTTTCCAGGAATACCTAAAAAAAGAAAACAAATTGAAATAATTTTTAAAAATTGCAAAAGCTTGATCATGATTCATTTTTTTTATGGTAGCTTAGGACTGTTCTCAGTACACTCCTCGCAAATTTTAAAGAATTTATAAATTTAGTAGCTCAATTAAATCAGTGAAGTTGCTTTAAGTGTGTCGGTAGTATTATTAGATTTTTTTAAAATCGTACAAGTTCGATCATAACCTGAAATTTTTATTGTAGCGTAGGCATGCTATCAGGATCCTTCTCAAAAATTTTCAAGAATTTACAAATTTAGTAGCTCAATTAAATTAGCAAAGCTAACTCCGTACCTCTTCGAGAATATAGATTTATATAGATACCGTGTGCTGCTGTGGACAGTTTAGAGAGAAAAATATGTTAAAAAATAAAACCAAAACTATTTTTCAAAAATTTATCGTAGCTTATGCATGCTTTTAGGGCCCTTTCTATAAATTTTTAAGAATTTGCAAACTTAGTAATTCAATGAAATCAGTAAAGTTCATTTAAATGTATCAGCAACATCGTCAAAATTTCTAAAAATCGCAAAAATTTAATCATAATCTGATTTTTTTTAATGGTAGCCTAGGCATATTCTCCGGACCGTTCTCAAAAAATCTTAAAAATTTATAAATTTAGTAGCTCAATTAAATCAGTTAAGTTGCTTTAAATGCATTAGTAGCACTACTCCCTTTCTTTTCTCCTTACTCACCCGTTCCTTCTTTTCTAACACAAAAATTACTGATTTTTGAAACTTTCAGATGAATTTAGTTGAAAACTTTTGATTCAAAAACTTTTGGTTTGAAACTTTCAACTAAAAAACTTTCAATTCGAAAACTTTTGATATGAAAAGTTGCAACTAAAAAACTTTTGATTTGATTTTTTTTTAAAAAAATTGGTTAGGAGGTCTGGCATTCACTAAAGAAGGAGAACAACAACCAAGCTACAAGCGCGCACACGCATGCACACACACGCATTTGCGCCCAGTCCTTGCGAGCACGCGTATTGAGCTAAGCTCGAATCGCGGCAGACGAGGGACACAACTGGCGCTTCAGCCAACTGAGGTAAGCTCAGTTATAAAAACAATTAAAATAGTTAAAAAATACTTTCTATTCAAAAAATTGGGAGGAAATTAAAAAAAAGAATTTTTTAGTTTGAGGGAAAGAAAAAGAGATAAAAGAAATGCTGCTAAATGTCGTGATGAGAAAGCATTCCGGGGTTAAGAGAAGTGAACGAAAGAACAAAGTGCCACCAAAAGTCACGGAGAGAAAGCGTCATCGTGAAAGAGTTTTGAAACACCCTCAGATTAACAATGCTGGTTTCTCATCTCTCTAGTATCTCCCTTGAATCATATCATCCCTTGAATTAAAGATGGCAAAGTTCCGGCAAAGATAGCCTATCCACCTGTCACTTTGCCTATTTTGTGAAAAAACCCCTGTGTTTCTTGAAATTACAGATAGGTCCCTACAAATTACGAATAAGTCCTTCACGATTTTTTGTGAGAGAAAGATTTTCTTTTCTAAATCGCATTTGGGTCCCTCGTGCGCCGTTTTACGAAAAAAATCTCCCGTTAAATTCAAATCGCGAACAAGCCTTTTCTAATTTTTGGGATAGCGACAGTCCAAAAGCGTAACATTGAGTCCTTGCTCTTTACGTCTAGGTCCTTTCTCCGTTTTCTCGGGAAAAAATGTTTTCGTCACCAGAAAAATGTGTTCAGCTCTATCTCTAGACTTTTTCCCTCCGTTCTTCCCGGAAAAAATATTTTCGTGCTCCGTTTTCCTCGTTTTTTCCGGAAAAAATGTTTTCGTGGTCCGTTTTTCCTCATTTTTCCAAAAAAAAAATCGTGGTCCGTTTTTTCTCCGAGAAAAACACTGATTTGTTTTCCGTTCACGCGCGCGTCGTGCGACGCGCTTAGTCCTTTCTCCATTTTTCCCGAAAAAAAATGTTTTCGTGCTCCGTTTTTCCCGAAAAAAATGTTTTCGTGCTCCGTTTTTCCCGAAAAAAAATGTTTTTGTGCTCCGTTTTTCCTCGCTTTTCCAAAAAAAAATTTCGTGGTTCGTTTTTCCTCTGAGAAAAACACAAATTTATTTTTCGTTCACACGCGCGGCAAAAATTTTTTTCGTGATCTGTTTTTCTCCGAAAAAAACATAAATTTGCTTTCTGTTCACGCGCTTATTGTTCTAGTAACCATCCCTATAAGCGCAATATTTCAAGAGCAACCGGCTGGGCCAAGTGTCGCCGCGCCGATTTGCGAAAAAGTCCCTCCGTTTCTTCAAAATTACGGATAGGTCCTTCGCGATTTTTTGTGAGACGAAAATATTTTTTTTCTTCACGTTTGGGTCCCTGGCACGGTATGTTACGGAAAAGCCTCCCGTTAAGTTCAAATCGCGAACAAGCCCTTTTCTAATTTTTCAGGATAGCAAGCAGGTCTAAAAACATAACAAACAAGTTCCTACTTCTTACGTTCAGATCCTTTCTCCGTTTTTCTCGGAAAAAATGTTTTCGTCACAAAAAAAAACCCGGAAAATTTTTTTCGGCACCCAAAAAAACCGAAAAGAATGTTTTCGTCACAAAAAAAAACGCAGATTCATCGAATCGAAGGTTTATAGCAACTTATGGATTTGCCAACGGGTCATAACCGCGGGTTTTTTTTATAGAAAAATGTAGATTCGTCCGAAAATTTATAGCGACCCATAGATTCGCCGGCGCGTCCTAACGACGCATTTTTTTAACAAACGCAACAAAAAAACCCGAAAAAAGTGTTTTCGTCACCCAAAAAACCCGAAAAAAATATTTTCGTCGCAAAAAAAACACAGATTCATCGAAAATTTTTCGTCCTTTTCCCTCTAGGCTATTTTTCACCGGTGGGTGGTTTCGCGAATATATATTATTACTCAGTGACCCGTAGAGTATTAGGCTCGACAAAAGAAGGTTGTCATCTCTAATAATTTTTTTCCCTTTTTCCTCTTGACTATTTTTGACCGGTGGGTGGTTTTGCGAAAATAAAAAATTATTATTTTTTCGAACGCATGCTATTGAAATTCAACTGGCGCAGCGTAGCGCGCTTATCTACTTAGTAATATATCATCATCTATCAATATGATAAAGGCTCTGTTTATTTGGTTTTTTCACTAGTTTAAAAACTAAAAAGTTAAAGTCTAAACAAACGAGTAGCATTTTATCTGGACTTTTCAAAAGCTATAAATCTGCATATAACTAAAAACTAAAAGCCACTGAAAAGAAGTTTTTTTGGTTTATTGATGGTTAGTTTTAGGCTAATAATACTAAAATTAGATAAAATTACTCACATCTATCACGTACAAAAGCCATTAGCTTTTAAGCTGTTTAAGCCAAAAAAACTGACTTTAAACTATAAGCCAAAAAACCTAAACCTAAACAAACAAAACCAAAATAAGCTGTCCGACAATTGGATTTGAATAGCGCAACTAGAAAATAAATGACTAGCTTGTCGCTGATCATTAGAGCATGTATAATGGTCCATATCAGCAGTCTCTAAGTTATACCATGTAGGATAAAAAATGATGTAGATGAGAGAGGGTGCATCTAGAGAGTTGAGCCATCTCTTAATCTAGAGTCGACTCTAGCACGAGAAGCAAGACAGGTTGTGTCTGGAAAGAAACTGTCTACTCATAAATGAGCTATCTATACCATTGTATGGGTTGTCTCTAACGTTATCTATAAATAACATATTAATTTGTTATAGACAGCAGTTGTCTATACCATTGTACATGTTTTTAGTATAGTATTTTTACCCAAAACCAGTACGGACTAACAAACAACATGTCAACACATCACATCGCGCGTCCCCATACGCGCGCTTCGCGTTGACGTCACTACACTAGAAGAGAGGAAACACGAATTTTTTTTTAATAATACATTTTTTATTCGGAATTTCAAAAATATTCCACCGGAAATTTTTTTTTCAGAAATATACCTCTGTCGCACGTTGGACGTGCGACAGGGGTCTAAATAGGAAAATATCTGGCGGCAGTACCGGCGCTTCGTGGACTCTGTCGACGCAATAACGTCGCGAAACCGAACGCTCTGTCAAGACGTAACATGCATGACGAAACCGAAGCGGCTCTGTCAAGCAGCGAAGTGCGACAGACCCCTGTCGCACGACTAAAGTGCGAAATAATTCTGTCGCACAACTAACGTGCGACAAGAGTACTGAAATTTTTGTATTTAATATTTTTTGATGACAATTTTTGTTGTAAATTGGTTGTACATAATTGATGTATTGAACCGGGAATCAGAAAAATTATTTTATTTCGTTAGTGATACGCATTTCACTTAGGGGTTTTCGTAGCCTCGTAAGGTCCGCCGAATATGGGCGAAAAATGACGGGAAAAGCACGGACGGCCCACATAGCGTGGCATACCACTTGATGCGGCGAGATGGTCGGACGTTGCCCAGCGTTTGTTACCAAAATCGGAAAAGGCTTGGCGAACGCACGAAGCGAAATCGTGGCCACTTAGGGGTTTTCGTAGCCCATGAGCAAGTGGACATGGTCCAAAAATCTGAAAAAAATCAAGGACGGCCTACGCAATGCGGGCTACCACTTACGTATGGGCGAGATAGCCAGACGTTGCCTCGGCATTTTGTTGCGAAAATCGGAAAAGGCAATTGCGGCCACGAAACCATGGAAACTTTTACGACTTCGAAAATTTTTGAAACTTTTTATGGATGTTCCTGATAAATCAGTGATATTACCATAAAAATTTCAAATGATTTTAAGATATGAGGAATTTTTTAAAATTCAAACAATACATATATAAGGGCACATACACCGAAAGTTCAGATGATAAAAAAAGCAATAGATTAGAGTATATTACAAGGGCATTACAGCGTTGATTGAACTAACTAACGAAAACGAAAAGCCTTTGTTCGTCATGGTGGAACAAATGATCGTTCCGCCTATCTTGGTACAGCCAGAATGATGTAAGACATTTTCTGCATATTAGCTGACCCGTTCTAATATTGCGACCGGTCCTCGGACACCGCTCAATCCCTACTATGAAAGAACTCCATGGCGATCCGCGATGCTCGACTTTCCTTTGCTGGGTGGCCTATGCCGCACGTCTCGGTGTATAAGACTTAAATTTTGGTTGTTGTTTATGTGGATTCGCCTCCCATATGGGCATGTTATCCCGATTCGGCGCCCCTATGTTAATACCACGGGTTTCGGATGGTCTGCAACGAGTCAAGGATTTGTTGCGTGTTGCGGACTCTCGGCATTTGCTTCCCTTGTCCCTTCTTCTTCGGAGGAGGAACCTCGTGCACCTCTGGTGTGTTGGCGTTGGCGGAGACATGCCGAGATGCCCTTTCTGTTTCGCTCGCACTCCACTATATGGTGCGAGGAGGTGTGTGTTGGGCTTATGCTTGGACAACCGAGGCGTGCCTGCGATCAATGCTGATATGCCGCTTTGGTGGTTGCATAACACCGTAGGCGTACTCGGTCCGGCTTTTACAGGCGGTAGTGGCACCACGGAAGGTTGCTCCCAGTTATCCCATGCAAGGTTGCACGAGATGTGGGTGGTGCGTCTCGGGTCCACCGGTTGAAATACCAAAGACCGTTCATCCTCGGCCAAGGGCACCGTAGAATCTCCGGTCCGCTAGATCACCATGGCGGTATCAACCATCGCCTCCGGGCCATGTACGCATAAGCGTCGGGGCTTTGGGTGGCCCTGAGGAGGTTTCTCCTTTGACTTGGCGAATTCGCAAATGCCCTTTTGAACTCCTATGTGCGATGAACTGGTTTAGAACTACTACTTTGTGAGTTTAACATGAGTATGTCGCATGAAACTCACCGTCGGTTGGCCCTTGCACACCGGCCCTAAGCTCGTCGATGTAGAAAAGGATATATCTGGCGGCCTCTCCCCGGGTGAAGTTCTCGGCGAAGCGGGGTAGTTGTCGTGGCGATTGTTGAGAAATTAAGTGGTCGCGTCGTTAAACCCGTCGATCCATTGGAAGAAGCAACACGGTCCTTGTCTTTGAAAAGAAAGAACGATGCATGAGATGGTAGTGTTACCTGTATTGTGTGGACACCGATGGGTTTACCTCGTGAGTGCGTGCAGCGATGAGAGTGTGGCGGCCGTGTGCGGATGGGTAGATTGCATCATCTTCGCGGTAGGTTGCGATCGCATTTGGGCGAGGCAGCTCCGTGAATCGGGCGTCGGCGCCTTGTCATCCGGATATTGAGGCGGGATGACTTCGCTTGTCAAGAGGCGACGATAAACGACATTGTGCCCTAATTTCAGTAGATTCGGTGAGGTTTATTCTTTGGTTTGGTGTGTTGGTTGTTCCTCTTCTCTGTGCTTGTTAGAGCGCATCATCCGTTCTTATATAGGCCTTAGGGGCACTTTCGAAGAGCAAACACGAAGCAAACACGTAAGCCTCCGTCAGTATTTGTGTCCCACGGTTTCTCGATCGACTTGACAACACACTGCGGCGTTAATGACTTTTCAGGTCGAGTGGACAATACACTGCAGCGTGTTGCAGCATGTGCAGCGTGTTGTCATTTCATGGCGTGTTGCAGCGTGTTGTCGTCTCAGCCTGGTAAAGCTGCTAGCAGCGAGTAGTCTGTCATCGCTTTGGAAAAAGCTGTTGCGTGTGTTGTCGTGTCAGCTTGGTAAAGCTGCTAGCAGCGAGTAGTCACATCGCGCTGGAAAGCTGTTGCGTCTGTTGTCGTGTCTTCCTGGTAAAGGTGCTACCAGTGAGTAAAGGTGCTAGGTGTGTGACAAAGCGTCTAGCTGATGAAAGGAACAACTAAGTACGTAAGATTAAGTTTACAAAAAATACAAATGCAAGTGCAACATATTTCAAATGAAACACTTAGTACATAACATACTAGCAATAATAAAAATCAAAAGAAACTACTGTCGGCCTCGCTTCTGGGGAGGCCTCCTCCTCCGAACCTGGTCCCGCGTCGTCAAGCTGTGTAAGTAGCGCGGTGGGGCCTCTCTGACCTAGTTTGGGCGTCGCGTGCGGGTGAGTAGCTGCGTCGGTGGTGGCGCTCCGTCTTCTTGACTAAAGCTGCGTCGGTGGTGGCGCCTCCGTCGGTGTGATGATGATGGCCCACCCCAAAGGCGTCCGTGGAGAGGTAATCACGGTAGTCCTCCGGTCTCTGACATCATACAGTCGTCGTCGAGTCGTCGAGGCGTGTCGAGATCGTCGCTGAAGAAGTGTGCTGCGGGCTGTACCAAATAAAGAATTGTTTTGAGCATTATGTCTGCGATTATACGAGTCTTCAAACTTCCCAAACCTCGTTCCTAGTGCCTTCGCCGCCCTCACGCCTTCCGTAGCTAATTGTGTCTTGATATCTGTTCTCGTCGCTTCGGATAATAGCAGGGCTCAAAACTCGTGTTCTCCACTATCTCTGCGTACATGATGTTCGCGACATACCCGGACGATAGGTTCTGTGAGCCATCACTTTGTTTCCTCGATCATACATGTATCTTTGCTCAACCTTGAACATATCCAATGGGTGCCCCATTTGGGCTTGTCTGCGCTGCACTCTCCACGGACACCCATGGATCTCACACACCACGTCGTAGCGAGGTTGGGGTAGATTTCTTAACCCCGAAAGTCCTTCTTAATGATAGAGCCCAATCTTTCACGGCATCTGCATGACTTCTTTTTGTCGGTACATCTTGTTATGCCTAACCTCATTATCCTTTGTCTTGCCAAGGCATCTCCCTCATTTCATTGACAACCATATTTTCAAGTTCTTTGCGTGCTCCACTCATTTGGCACAAGCGGCTCGTACCTCCTCCATCTTCCTCATCCGACTCATCGCCGTCCTCCTCTTCGCTTTCTCTTTGTACTCACGGTCTTCCTCTTCCATCCTAACTATTATTTCCTCAATTTGCTCACCTTCGTCTACCGGTCCCGCGCTTCTTGGCCAACATTTTCATCATCCTCCGAACCGAACACTGTTCACCACTTTCTTGAACATGTTGCTCATGGCTAGATCCCCAATTTCGGTGTCACCAAATCGAGCTCATTTTGAGGTGACTACACTCACCGGCGTCCAACTGCTGCTGGGGGGCAACATGCCTCTCATATGCTCGCACTAAAAGCACTCGATTCCATCCCCATTGCTCTGCCCCCCTCACATATGATCTCCACGATGCGGTTCCCTTTAGCTCAACTAACTCCCAGTAAATAGTGTCGTTTCGCACACTACATAGGCAAAATACCTTCAACTCACACTTGTCTTCTTCCATCCGAAAAGTATAATACAACCATTTCAACACGGAACCAAATGTGCGCTCCTCGAGCCTACTCAAACTTCTGTCCACATACTGCATGTTACTTAGATCTGCACCCTCCAAACCATGCATTACAACCCCATCTCCATAATAAATCCTAAATGGAACTCGTTCTGCCATATCTGCGAATCCATTCATTCACCCACGAATTAATTATCTTCCATACAAAATACTATGACGTAACATAACTATACCTACATGGTACGAAAATATATATCTAACCGTAAGAAACATCTACATTCCTAATAATTCATATCGATGTAGTTATATCTGTAAAAAAAATTACATTTCCATCAATATGTACCGATATACTCCTATCCGTAAAAATTCATTCCTAACAATATATACATTCGTATCGATGTACTTATATATTACAAAAATACTCATTAAGTAACTATATTTCCTTCAATATATACCGATATACTCCTATCATAAAAAATATCTAAATTTTCTAAACTAGAACTAGTCTGTGACCTATCAATTTACCTACATTTATCCGTAACCTACATCTAAAACTATTTCTAATCTACCACTATTCTTTGCTACAATGCTCTAGATCTAACTATTTCTAACATATCATAATTTCATTGCTAAGAAAAATAAACAATAAAAATTTACCTCGAAACAGTGGCGCAAATCTCCCCTTCTTCCTTCTCTCTTCCCCTCTCTCTCTCCTCTTCCTCTCTCTCTCTTCACGGGCGCACAAATGAGCACAGTGCCGGGCGAGCGGCTCATATAAACGCTCCTGTCGCACTTTGGTCGGGCGACAGGAACCCGCCCCCCCTATCGCACGACCATCGGTCGATTTTCTTACTGTCGCACGTTTGTCGTGCGACAAGTGCCGTTTCGGCTCCTGTCGCATGTTCGCCGTGCGACAGGCGCCGTTTCGGTTTCTGTCGCACGTTCGCCGTGCGACAGGAGTCCACGTAAGCGCCCGGGCACCTGTCGCCCGTGTATTTTCCTATTTAGACCCTTCGCCCGTCCAGCGTATGCATGAGTATATATTCTGAAATTTTTTTTTCCGGTGGAATATTTTTGAAATTCCGAATAAAAAATGTATTATTAAAAAAAAATTCGAGGAAACACACCGGGCAGAATAAAAAGAAAAGAAGAGACAAGCGACAAGAGAGAGTAATCATCAATGATTATCGTGCTTGATTTCTACCCAAACCATGTTGGTGACCATCCCTTCCCCTACGCCAATCTCCCTCCAACCAGGATACAAATTTCGGAAAATTTCAGTGAATTTTCGCCGAAATTTTGGATTTCGGGCCATCACAAAATCTAAATTACCGATTGGATAAAAAAAATTTGAAATTGCTACAGTAATTTCATTTGGTTTAGCGAAATTTCACTCAAACAGGCTGAAATTTCATGATTTTTGACAAGTTTTTAAATTTTTATGGCCAGATTTGGTCCAATAATCCTTAACAAAGTCATATTCTATGAAAATTTGTTGAAAAATCAAAATTTTGAGACATTTTAAAATTTTGGCAGAAACACTGTTAGATTTTTATAAAATTATATAAGCTTTATAATGATCTAAAAATTTAAGGTACTATCTTTACTAGTGTAGGATTATACAAAAAAATTTAAAATAATTGAACTTCAAATTTTATCTATAAAAAATCAAAAAAAGAATGAACATAATTAGGACAGTAACCTTGTTAAGATTTTATAAAATTTCTCGAGTGTGATCACGATCCAAAATTTTTATGAGAGCTTAACAATTACCTCAGTACCATTCTATAAAATTTTCAAAAAATTTCAATTTTTTGTTTGGCCAATTAAATTTATGTAAGCATTGAACTTCATTTGTTATATGTCAAAAATCAAAAAGAGAAAGAACATAAAATGGTACTGTGCCTTGTAAGAATTTTATAAATTTATTGGAGTGTGAACATGATTCAAAGTTTTTATGAGGTCTTAAGCAAATCCTTATCACCCTTCTATAAAATTTTTAAAAATTTTAAACCTTTTTTACTGCTAAAAAAATTCTATGTATTGATCATGAGGCTCTTATCTGGATATAGCACTGTTAGAATTTTTAAAATTCTTTAAGCATTATCATCATCTAAAAATCTTATAGAAACATTAATGATACATCAATACTATTCACAAAAAATTTCAAAATTTTCTAACGCGGTTTGTACTATTTTTCATTTTGTTCAATTTTACTAGTAAGACTTTTAACAGGACAGTAGCACTATCCGAATTTTTAAAAGTTCATAATGCTTGATCATCAACTGAAAATTTATGAGAATATTAATAATGCATTATAACCATGGAAAAATTTTCAAAATTTTCTAACGTGGTTTGTACCATTTTTCATTCGGTTCAAACTTGTTTGTTAGCGTTTTATTAAGATAGTAGCAATTTTCAAATTTTTAAAAATTTCTTAAACTTTATAATCATCTAAAATTTTTATGAGAATATCAATGATGTGTTAAAAACCTCCACAAAAAAGTTTAAAATTGTTTAACATCGTTTGAACTATTTTTCATTCAGTTAAAATGTGTCGAGATTTCGACAATTTTAGGGGAAATTTTGGATTTTTTGGCCTAAATTTCAGAAATTTTGGTCCAAAAAATTCTGGATTTGAATTTTGCCTTTTGAATTTTGACTAAATTTCATTAAAATTAATGAGATTTCACTGAAATTTTGGATTTTAAAATAGAGCGAGACTGAAAACGAAATTTGGAACCTTGCCTCCAACTCACACATGGCCTCACAAGCCTACAAACACACGGCTCTCTACATGCGCACGCTAACATCAACAGCCCAGCCGTCTGTTATAGAGAAACCCAAATAAAAAACAACGATAAAACAGGATGGGAAGATCAATTTCTATCTTGCCATCGTCTCCTTCTGACTTCTAAATGGTCAAACCCGAGTCATTAACTTTTTTTTTGCTCTCCCTCCTCTAGCTGTAGAGGAGCAAGAATCTGCCATGAACACGTGGATCCAAAAAGAATTGTTCTGTTACTCTAAAGAAAAAAAGAATTATTCAGTTTATTGTAAAACATAGTCATTCACCTAAATTCGATCAATTAACACAGCGATGCAATCATAGCAACAATAAAAGGAGAACACAGAATATAGGGAGTAAATTCTCTCGCTTTATTAGATTGATTCTTGTATATGGAGGATGCCCAATATATAAAGAAAACCATAAGAGGTAACTTCGGATTTGCCTACATATAAGAGATAGGGTCTAACCGAATACGGTTAGAATATCTTATCTCATAACACTCCCCCTTGAGCGAATACCGCATAATGCTCATGCCTCATCAAAAACTCCACTCAAAAACCCAGTGGGAAAAAAGAGATGGAGAAAAGAATACATTGCACTCGCACTCTATATTGAACTAGTTGTCTCATTAAAACCTTCACGTGAGAAAACTTTAGGAAAACTCACTAAGGGAAAAAAAAGAGTATAACTTCTAATCTTCAGGATATAAAATATGACTTTCAGGATCATACAAAAGAGTCATGGTTTAAGGATTTACTCCTCCTGAACTTTGCATATCTCTAAGTCGCCTCATTCCAATGCCTTTAACACATCTTTTGAATGTAGATTTTGACAAAGACTTGGTGAATAAATCTGCATGATTTTCATATGACTTAGTTTGAACAATCTTTACCTCACTATTCTTCTGGAGTTCATGAGGATAGAAAAGCTTAGGAGCAATATGCTTCGTAATATTGCTCTTTACATAACCCATTTGCATTTGTGCAACACAAGCAGTATTATCTTCATGATAATTGTAGGGGTATCAATGGTATTAAGACCACGTTACTTTTGGATATGATTAATCACACATCGTAGCTAAACACATTCACATGAGGCTTCATACAAAGCTATGATCTCTGAGTGGTTGGTAAAAGTAACTACCAAAGTCTGCTTACAAAACCACCAAGAAAGATCAGATACATCTTGAGAAATACAAAACCAGTATGTGATTTAGTATTGTAGGGATCAAATAGATAGCTAGCATCCGTATATTCCACCATGGTCAACTATTTATGCTTTTAAAAAAACAATCCAAGATCTTGAGTACCTTAGAGATATCTAAGTAAAGTCTTGACACAAGCCCAATGTCTTCTGGTTGGGGCTGAACTATGTTTTGTTAGCTAATTCACTACGAATGCAATATCAGTCCTTGTGAATTTGCATGATACATCAATATGGGACTTCAAATCCTAAGACTTTCTCATTTTCCATCCTTGGCCTGAAAGGGTCCTTATCCACTTCAAGAGATCTCACGACCATAGGGTTTTTTAAAGATGAGATTTATCCATATTAAATCTTTCCAATACCTTCTTGATATAAGAAGACTTATGTACAAGGATTCCTTCTAAGAAATGCTCTAACTACATGCCTAAATAAAATTTGATTTTACTCAAATCTTTCATCTCAAAACTCTGTCATGAGGTAAGCACTTTCTTCCTCTATTTTCTCTGTGGTTTTGATGATATTCAGATTATCGATATAAAACTGAGATGATACAAAATCTATTCTAGAATTTCTTTATGAACACACAGGGACAATATTCCTTCTTCAGGAGGAACTCACTAAGTCGGTTATACCATATTTTCCCTGACTATTTTAATCCATATAACGATCTCTTCAGTTTGACGCTATACATATTGCGATTATTAGGATCTAGAACTTTGACTCCTTCAGGGACTCTCATATAAATATTGTATCCAGCGACTTATATAAATAAGCAGTCACTACATCTATTAATTGTATTTTTAAATTTAAGCTTGCTGCCATTAGTATTAAATTTTGGAACGTTATTCCACTCATTATAGGAGAAATGGGTTTGATCATAGTTGATGTTGGGTCTCTGCGTCAACCTTTGTGCTACAAGCCTCGCTTTATATCTCATCACCTGGGTATTTTCATTTGTCTTCCGGATGAAAAAACTATTTGATCTTATAGGGAACACTTTAGGAGATGTTCAGTCAACAGGACCAAAAACTTTCCACTTATTAAGCGAGCGCTACATCAATTGCTTCTTTTTATTTGACCCTATCTGAGCGCTTCTGGCACTCTGCCATGGACTTTGGTTCTAGATCTAGCTTTTAGCAATTTTAGAGAAATATATGTCGATAATTGTAGTCTTTCTATTATTCATTTATCCTACATCACTTCAGTGATATATCTATATTAATTTCTTTCAGCTCCTCGTGATTTCCCTCAACGATGGAGTCTAGGTGTTCCGACCTCCCAATGTGGGATTGTGCGCATAAATATACGCTAGAGTTATCATCTTTAGGATGGATCAATTCAGAGACGTTACCATCTCTAGGATGGTTCACTTCAGGGATTTTCTCAACATCAGGTTGAGTTTCTTCTACTGTCATGACTAGTGTTCTCATTTGTTTGGTTCTTTATTTATGCGGACGTCTCCGCTGAATTGAGTCCCGTGCACTAGGAGGCCTCACCCTCTTCTTATCCTGAGGGTCAAGAGTGGGTTCAATATCCTTTTAGAGTATTTCTACTCTTTCAGGTGTATATGCTGCAGATATATGAGATCTTTTCACTCCCTTATGACCAGTAAAGGTATTTGGCAGATTATTAGTTTATTTACTGCAAATTTATTATCCTTCGAACTTCAAGTTCGGTCTCTTCAGTGAGCATGGATCTAAGGACTCGGCATTCTCTAATATGGTACTTATCTCCCCCTAATGCCGAAAAATATTCTTAGTACAATCAGCGTACTAAGCCGTGTACAGAGCTCCTGTCATAGGCTCTAGGTATTTTAATACATGACGGAGATTCATAACCTTACATAGATCCTCAATTTCTGGTGATGTCCTATGGTGGTGCGTTGTGGTGGAGAGATTAGCATGTATACAGCACAACCAGATTTTTGTAGATAGAAAATACTTGATTGTTTTCATGCACTATCTGCAATGGGAAAATTTCATAATGTGTAGTTGGTCTGAGTTGAATTATTACCGCAACATATAGTATTGCGTGGCCCCAACAACTGGTGAAAAGCCTACTATTCTGTAAGAGCAGCCAAGCAATAAGTTTTGTTGTTTTAATATAATGACTCTACAAGGCCATTTTGAGTGTGGACCTAAGGTACAAGATGCTTTACATTAATTCCTAGAGCCATACAATAATCATTAAATGCCTTTTGAGGTAAACTCACTAGAGGTAAACTCACTAGCATTTTTTATTTGAATAGACTTGATCATTTCTTCTGGAAAGTAGACTCTTAACTTAATAATTTGGGTAATTAGTTTTGGCCGAAGCATGGTTGCTAGTAGATAAGAGACACATAAGATCATCTAATAGAAGCATCTATTAGTACTATAAAATTTCTTTAAAAATGGACCCAATAGGAATTTGAACGACCCACAAATATCATCTTAAATTTTCTTCAGAAAATTCAATGATTGTTCTTTAACTTTTTAGATAAGAATATCTAACTATAAGCTTTCCTATAGCACAAACAGGGTAAAAGAAATCTTCAGATCTAGGAAAGTCTTTATGCTATAGCCAACAGAATTATTAATTATTCATATTCAACTCAGAATAACACAGTCGATCTACCATATCTTAAATATTTCTGGGTTTTTATCACAACATGAATTTCAAGTTTTATATGTGCATAGTATAACCCAGAGGAGAATGAATGAAACATTTTAACCACACGTTTAAACTAAGTCATGAGTATGTATTCTGTACTATCCTCATTCTTTGTCTCCATATGGAAGCGATTCAGATCAATGTCTTTAAAACTTAAGGGAGTACGACTAGACTCAGGGTATAATACAGCATTCTTCCAGTGCCAACTATGAAAGTATCGCTTCTAGCAATAGTCATAATATTTCCAATTCACTTAGTGTGGTACAGCTTTCTTCTAGACAGATTTTCTCCTCCACTATTAGATTATACTTTGTTCTATATTAGAAGTATGATTTATCAATCAAACAATTGTTGCATTAGGAACAAATTGTAGAATATAAAACAAACATAGCACAATTAAACAAGCCCTTATAAGGAATATGTGACATCGATTAGCAAAATGAAGGAATACTTAGGAGACTAATCCATATCTCCAAATGAGTTGTATATGTCCTTCTAGGACTTCTCGAACTTTATAATTTTAAGAACTATATTATCACACTTCTCAGTACCTGTGTCAACAATAGGTTGAACGATTAAGTATGATTCAACATTGTTTACCTCGGGTCTTATTGACCTTTTCAGTGGATTTTGTGTAAAGGTCTACCATATGCTTTGGGATGCAACAGTTGCATAACCAATAGCCAATGCAATCATACCTAAAACAAGGTTATTCAAGGTTTATAGCCTTACTTCTAGAAGTCCCTGGCCCTTTACCTTTACTTTTCCACTATGAATTACCTCTTTCCCTTATCACCTTTATTCCATTTGCCCTTTCTGTGGTCTCGGCTATTGCTAGCCTGCTGAGCATTTGCATGTGCTTCAGGCACTGCAAAACTCCTATTACGAAGTACTTGATGATTCTTCACCAAGAGTTCATCATGTTTTTCTACTTCTAGCAAAATACATATAAGCTCAAGGTACTTCTAGTACTTGGCATGACGATACTATTATAGCAGTATCCTCATATTGAGGTGGAAAGTGTATAATATCTTATCGATCTTTTTAGCATTAGTAACTTTTTGGTTACATAATGTTAGATCAGTGACAAGCTTGTGTATGACAAAAATTATATGCTACCACCGCCTTTAGAATCCTGAAAGCACAGAAGGATCCATTCGTGCTGCGCTTCTAGCAACAAGATGGATTTTTGCTGGTTATATATTTTTTCTTTAAGGAATTCAAAAGTACCAGCTAATCATCTTCTATGAACTATTTATCCTTCAGATCCGTATGAAGATGGTGCCTTAGGAGGTGAAGAGCCGTACATCTGGTGGCTTCGGGAAGAGCAGAGATACCAGTTGTAGGCTGAAAAAATAGTAGCTCCAAAAGATCAGGCTATCAGATTAATCATAGTATTCATTTCCCGGGTAAGGTAATTCACTACACCATGACACATTTTCATCAACAGTGTATCTGTCGGCAAAAACCACATATTGCGACTTATTATCTGTCGGCAAAAGTTATGCCGACAGAAAATAACTGTCATTAGAAGTCCTATCGGCAAAAACATTTGCCGACGGATATATTTTTACCGATGATGATCGACATTGTTATAAGACTTTTGCCGACATATATACTTTTTCCGATAGATGGACTTTCTTTGCCGAGATAGTCCGAGGGTTATAGAATATTATAGATCTAACTAATAATTAATTCATATGTACACCACATTACGATGAAAATGATTGAATTAATGCATCCGTTCAACATGATTCAACTTCATTCAACTAGAACACACAAATTTTGTCCATCAAGTAATATATCCATTCAACACAGTTTAAATTCATTCAAATAGAGTAATATACAAATTTGTCCAAAAGTGTCATGGTTCGTTCAGTTAACCATCTATCATTTACAAAGAAGAACCCTGCAGGATCTTCAAAGATAGGGTCAACTATCTTCTAAACCGTACAATGAACATGGCTGATTCTAAAGCAATAAAGGGAAGAATAGTGATTAGTTCTACTTGCACCCATTATGTTCTGGTGTGCTGCAATTGCTGAATTTGTCCTCCCCTTTTTAACACCTTTCTGACAACACCAACTGGATATGTTTATGCACAAATAGGAACCCGAATAAATAAGCAATAGTAAAATTCAAAACATACTAACATAAGCATTATTCCCATCATCTTTTCTTTTCCATACAACAAGGTATCATGTTCAATTTGTAATTGTGTCACTCATGCATGGTCAAGATATTCCTCATTTATAATCCTATGACATAGGTAGAAGAAAAAAATCTAGGGATTCTCTAGTATAAGTAGAATTTATAAAGAATTAGTAAACAAAAGACATTCTAAAAAAGTTTGAAATGAGAGATGGAACATCAAGAAATACGATTATGAGCAGAGCAGTCCGGTTCCATCGTCTAGAAAGCTCAACTTCATCAAGTCCATAATATCTTGGATCCTTGATGCAACCGAGATTGTCTTTTCTAACTCATCCACCTTTCAACATAGAACAACACTAGTTAGATAGACCGAATAACTAAGCTGTACATGAATAAGGAAATAGTGAACACTATTAAGTATTAACGCAATGACAATGAACACTAAAGGTCATCTGAGATAATGAGATACATGAAGCTAAGCGGATGAAATTGTCACCCAACCAAGAGTCCATCATGTTCATGGAAATGAAAACTTGTCTCAAGCTCTCAATGTTGAAAATGAAAATTTCTAGTAGAAGCTGGAGGTATGAAACTTGGCCATAGGAAGTACGAAACCAGCATGGCAGATATTTCAGACTCTTGATCTTTCAACCATGTCCACAAGGTGTCCAGGTGTAGCAACAAGAATATCAACGCCCCTCTCTAGATCACGTTGCTAAAACCAGCAAGCATGAAAAGGCAGTAAGTCATATGGACAATGCAAAAAAGATAGATAACCCTATTTCAAAAAAAGAAGAAGGAAAAGACAGACAACATAAAAATGAATAAACCCCCATCAAAACTATACTGTTCTCCAACAACAAAAAGAAAGCATGCCAGCAACAATCACCTGGTTATACATCCTCCATAGGCCACCCAACCCTGAGTCCAGTTTGGTAAGAGACTTCTTGGCCTCCACGTAAATCTAAAGCATGAAATCATTAGTAAAGAAGTCTTACCACCGGTAACAATAACATACATGAACCAAAATCCATTCACCTCTCCTGACCTTGCAAGACGAATTCATATGAAAGCACAGAAGTAAATGAAAAACCATACGTCAAATGATGAACCGTCAAGCATGTTCAGGCCCAAATATCAAAATAAAAAGGCAGATACATTGCATTCACATACATTTTACATAAAAGAGACCAATGAAATTCAAATCACTCGAGTAAAAAGCATGACATATGGACATTCTACAAATGAACAAAGTCTTTGTTAGGAAAACAACCTTATCCTAGGGGACTAAGGCACAATAGCATGCATGTGCACACTCATGCACAATGAACACCAGCTGAAATAAGAACAAATGCATAAATGATCAGACTGAACGGATAGCAAACCAATTTTGGGTTATTAACATACTCAAAGATTCCACATAACAATTAGTAGTTAGGAAAAATTCCCCATAAGTGTTCCATGCGTTACAAAATTTGACTGGAGCGTTATAGAAGTAGTATTTCAGAGCAATATGATGACAATTCAAAGTGGTTCAGTAAGTAGTAACTCCACAAAGGGATAATCAAGTAGGTTAGCTTCCAATGAACACCAACACTAAGAAA
Source organism: Guadua angustifolia (assembly GCA_036346375.1). Taxonomy (NCBI): domain Eukaryota; kingdom Viridiplantae; phylum Streptophyta; class Magnoliopsida; order Poales; family Poaceae; genus Guadua; species Guadua angustifolia. The sequence goes on along the minus strand of CM070506.1, from coordinate 29,160,855 downwards.
ATTCTTTATCTCCTATAATAAAGATTATGTGCAAACCTTTAGAAACTTCGATGTTGTTTCAGCTGCAGCATCTAGCATCTTCCTCTTTTATTTTAACCTTTATGAAGATAAACCTTTCAGAAATATAAAAGACGTGCACTTTTTTAACAAATACAAACCAATGAATTAAAGAAAGCATGCATGTGAAGAGTATGAGCTTGTCAAGGTAAATCGCCCAAACCAATGAATTAAAGAAAGCATGCAATTTGTGTTTTGCACTTGTCATAGTAGTGATTATTACCTGCAGGTTAAGGATGTTATTAACTATGAAGCATCATGTCTTACTCAAAGCTTTAAATTGTAGCATAAATCAGGTTTTACCAAAGTAAGCTTTGAAAATAAATAACTGCTAACATTTCGAACCTACAGAAGATGAATGTCATTCATTACGAAACATGTTAAGGTCTAGGGATGGCAATCGGGTACAACAGACACGGTAATCCTCGCCCATACCCGTACCTGCGACCCCATATTCCCCATGGGTATACCGTGAAGTTTCATGCAGCATTTAATATCCCCATACCATGGCAGTGGGTACCGTCGCTTGCATGTATATACTGTTTCCGCCAAATTATATGAACTCACAAAACAGTATGCATCACAAGAGCTCAACCTAAGGTGAAAAAATAACAGTGGTCTTACAACACTAATTGAACCATCACTCCATCAGTCTAAATAGAAGCAAAGTTCAACCATTGACATACATCAAACATTCACATCACACATACAGACAAATGATAATAGGGGATGACAAATAATAGTAGGGAATGACAAATGCTCAAGTTCAATGAACGGATGGTACGGAATGACATTTGAAGGTATTGTAGGCTGCAACCAGTGTGCTATTCAAAGTCAACAGTTGAAATTGAACATGAGCCTTTGAGCTCCTCTTCAATGTCCTCAAGGCATGTTCATAAACCCTCAACTCCTCCTTCACCTGAGAAGTAAAACATTGTATTACATCACTAGCTACAAATTTAAAAACCAGAAAGCACCAATCTGTTGCATGGTTGCTACATATTTGTTAATTTAAAAACCAGAAGCTACATACCTTGAAGCTACAAATTTAAAAACCAGAAAACTCAAATCAAATAACTAGAAGCTACATACCTTGAAGGTCATTTCGAAGCCAGTTTTGTGAGCACATCAATGCATATGTAACATCTTTCCACCCAATAAAAGGTTTGATGGACAAGGTGTTGCCTTCTTTATTATATACAATCACAAATTATATACTGACAAATGTGACATACCGGGACAAGGTGCTGCCTTCTTATTACAATATTAAGGGGAAAAAGGATATTCTACCAACAAAGCCTTTGAAAAATAGACCCAATGAAGATGTCGATTATAACCAATAATTTTTACACATTCTTATTACATGTTAATCCTGCCAACACTGCATTCTTTCCTACAAAAGTCACTTAAGAAATTCACTCTTCTTGTTGTATACACACATTATACATTGCATTCTAATCATGGATAAGCTTACCTGCTTTCATTGAAATAAAAATAGTAAAAGAGTCAAATGATCTTATATTCCCAAAAAAGCAACATATTCTTTTAGGAAACTAACAGACTCTCCTTGAGTTACTATTACAGGGGATAGCAAGTATTACTCCAAAACCATTTGAGGGCAATATTTCAGGCAATTTCCGATAACTAATTGAGTCTTGTTATTTTGATATGATATGATATCCTAGCCTACATGAAAAATTCTGTTTGGACCTCTTGATTCTCTTTGTGTTTCTTGGAGTTTCAAATTACTTAGTATACTACAAATGAATCATTTGCCTATCTGATGATATTGTTGTTCCATTTAATCTGTTAATTCAGAGTCACGACTCATCAGAAAATTGCTTAGTTGTGTTCATACTCAATTTCATAGTTTGAACTCTCAGAATAATCTTGATCATTTGAAAACATAGCATTATCATATTGCAGTCCAATAAATCCATTCTGCTTTGGAGGCACAACTAAAATCCACCTAGTCTAGCTTAACAAACTACTGAAAGCTGATCTATGGCCTATTATTAGTTTCATGCCTTTTTTTGTTACATTTGAATTGCCCATATTTCAAAGTGGAAGTACTAATTCCTTCAAGAAGCTTTTCGAACACAAATATTAAAATTCATAGACGAAGCAATTTTGATACAATGAGGAAAATCTGCACAAGCTAGATATTGTAGGTAAGAACAAAAAGACTTTCTGTGGATCTCTTGTAAAATGAATTGATAGATTTTCCTAGGTATTAGAGCATGAGCAAGATAAAGCTTTATCTTATTAAACTATTGTAAGGACTGATTTAACTTGCACTTTCGTTTTATCGATCAATGAACAATAGAGTAAAATAGGCCTCGATCAAATTTGGCTTGCATCGGTATGATGAGATCAAAGCCTAACTTTCTCAATCATCTCCACAAATTCAAGAACCCAAACACTAGGTCCCTCAATAGCAGGGAAAACACCTCCCTAGACCACAAAACTCATCCGAAACTAGGAGGCTCACCTCCACTTACCACAAGGAGAGGATGAAGAGGAGGGCGCCGTGGGGAAGCAGCAGAGGAACTCACGGCCGGGCAGGGAGAGCAGCATGTGTAGGCTGGGAAGAAAGCGCCACGCACACAGGACAGCAGGGGCGGTGCTCGGCTTGGGGAGACCAGAGGAGAAACGGGCTGGCCGGGAGGAGCACCGACCACTGGGGAGAGGCGGCGCTGGGTGGGAGATCGGCTGGGATGGCGCGAGCCAAGGAGGAGGCGCAGGCGGCGCCACGGTGAGGAGGAGCTGGGAGATGGCCTTCGGGCCGGGAGGGGAGCAGGGGAGCCGGAGGAGGAGTGGGCTGGATTGGGGTGGAGGTGTCGGTTGGGGTGAGTGGGGCTAGGGTTAGCAGGTAAGGCCAAATAGCAGTTCAAAGACAATCCAATCCAATCCAAGAAAAAGATAGCTTCGCACAGCCCAACAAATTAAGTTTTATTTTGTTTTCGAATATTACATGATCAATAGGCATAAATATCACTGTGAAGCACATAAGAAACACTGCAGTCTATACATACATAAAAACAGATAGATTAATTTCCGAATCATATAAAGCTAATCACAAAAATTCAGTATACCAATCGCAATCTACTGATGATCATCAAGCTCATGGGTAGACAGCATCATTCACATTCCGTAAACTAGTACCGCATGCACATAAATACATCTTCCCATATACGCACAAAAATTCATCAAGAGCATTGATTCTTATACTCAATCAAGATGCAAGAACTAAGATCTTTGCATTCGGTTCATACAAAAATAATCAAAGAGACAAGGAGGCTATGTAACTTAGCTTTTAGGGGAGGAGGGGGGCAATCGACGGTAGTTGGTAGTGTGAAAGTCAGTGGAGGCTGGTTCCTTGCCCCTGTAACACCCCGGCGCCAAACGCACCGCGAATGCTACCCAAAAACCCTAAATGACGCTTACAACACTCCGGAACCATGCTGGTCCAAAGTGTCATCCATCAAGACCCAAGAAATAAAACTTGACAACGAAATCCAATTGAACTAATAACTCAACGAATGAAACACTAAACCTTTTACCATTACTAAAAAATTGAAATCGACCTTGAACCACTCTAAACCAGATTAAAGCTAAGTCACCGAATTTACAAAATTTCGCATGACCTCTCTAGAACAGAGGACATCCACTCAAAGAGTAAAAGAAACAATAGTAGGTATAAGATATATCAACCACTCAAAACAGAAGGAAACATTCTAACAGGTCCTTAGATAATCAATCAAATATCAAACCGCACTTAACCAACAACACAACGACGATCTACACAATACTATCTCATTAGTTACAACCGAATTAATCGAAATGATTGAATTGGTTGAAGGTGACTAAAGTCGCACGTGCTCTACTCCCATCCCGTGAGTCGACTTCAAGGTACCTAAAACAAGAAACAACAAGCGTGAGTCCAAGACTCAGCAAAGTACACAAGCGTAACAATTCCAGTTTATCGTAAGTAAAACAAGAACTTGACCATAAGAGCAAGTAATACAAAGGAAGCAACATCCGGAAATACGCATTTGAACCCATTTAAAACAAAACTTGACTAAACCAAAATTCATCGCAATCAAGTAATAAACTTGATAATAAAACCATTCAACGCCAAAGAAACATTACTTGACTCTAAATCCAATGTCTCCCGACTTAACTACCCCTTGTTGCAACTCAAACCATTTTCATCAATTGAATTTAAGTTCATAACTCGACTTCACTCCACGATATTCATACAACATAATTAGCAAGACAAGGAAATGCGCTAATTCATCAAATTCAATTCAATCTCCCCTTTTTGGGTTGAGTCCACGAATCAACCTTCAATTACCACAATCACTATCCAAATGACACACCATTTACCACAACACTCATTATGAAAGATGCAATGCACATGAATGCTCATTTCCATGCACGCATCAGATCGCCGGTGCCCACCCGTCGGTGTGCACCCTCACGCCCCTTCCATCCGTAGATGGAAGGTGCCTACTCTTCTTGTCTCGCTCCCATTCACCTCGATGAATGGGACTACGAGGTAGGACTTTCGTGTTCACTACGTGTGAACACAGAGGCCCGCATCAGCATGGGTCGCCTCTTCCATTATGAATGCACAAATGCAATTTTCATGAATGAAATGCAACTTTTCATTCAATGCATACACAAACATACCATATCCACATACACACACAGCCAATTCTCACATTCCTAAGTCACTAGCGGTACTTGTACAAGCAGATTCAACCGTAAGGCATGGCAACTCATGACAGCGTTTCTATCATGCAACCACATCCTACGACCAACGAACCATGTTCACACAATACACTTGCGTTAAATGCTCACGATACTATCTTTATAAAGGACTTAACCGTTTGAACCAAACCTATGTTAGTCCCAATCACTCAAACAATCTACTCACTATAATCAACCTTACTAAAAGCTCGGTCTCACTTAGAGTTCATCTAATTAACAGGCAACAATTAAACTAAGGAGCATCACATATGAACACACATCCACACTCAATAACACGGTGTACTTGCATCAATTCCTTAAACTTTTAATCATCATAGACATTTTCATAAGAGGGAGCACTTTCTAGTTATAGCCAAGCAAGGCTTACCTCTTGCGTATGCATCGACAATTACTTACGCTAAGAGCAAACAATCGTTTAATCCTCCTAGCATAATCTAGGGAATGCACTTGCCTTTAACTCTCGAGGAGCAAAGTGATTAGAGGCTAAACTCGCTCCTGGATTTACAACACCTGCAAATAATTACATACATCTCAAACCAAGCGAACAGCAACCACAATGCAAAGACACCTGAAACTGACTTTGCTCTCAACTCGGGTTGCTCAGAGATAGCCAGTTTGAAACCTCATAAGAAATGCTATACTCATCCAAATCAAGTAAATGATAGCAGTTTCACAATCTACACGAAATTTCCCACAACTTTCCAGGCAATGGAATATTCTAATTCGGAGTCTATATATTTCTAATCAACAGGTTAAGTTTCAGCTTCAGATTTCAGTAATTTTAGAACAGCAAGCAGTGTTTAACTCATAACAAATGCTATACTGAATGGAATCAAGCAAATGATGACATTTTATCAATCTACACAAAATTTCCCACAACTTTCCAGGCAATGAGAAAGTCTAATTCGGCCTCTAAGCAATTCTAAACAACAGGTTAAATTTCAGCTTCAGATTTCAGTAATTTCAGAACAGCAAGCAGTAAAAATGGCATAACTTTTAATTGGCTGATCGGATTTTAGTGTTCTTGTACTTCAATTAAAGGGGAAGGGATACTCTACAATTTCTTCTACAGCCAAAGATCCATTTGACCTCTCTAAGCATCCCAAAACCGCGCTACAAAAACACGAAGAAAACTGCTCGAAAACAGAACTTAGGGTTTCCCTTCAAAAACTAGTTTCCCTCCAAAAGAACTAACCCTAGAACCCTAGAACCACCTCTATCCTGGCTAGGGACTCCAGATCTGAGCTCCCAAGGAGTGCACAAGGGGAAAACACTAACCATGGAGGGAGGCAAGGAAGGAGAGGCTGCTGCCGCTCGGGTGCAGCAGGAGAGGCGCCAGCTTGGAGGGAGTTGGGGAGGTCGCCGGAGCTGGCTCGCCGGAGTTGAGGCAGGAGGAGGAGCCTTGCTCCTGGCTGTGCTGCTCACGAATGGGAGGAGGAGACTCCAAGAAGAAGCCCTTTCCTTTGTTTGGACAGCACACAAGAGAGAGAGAGAGGCTGGTTTTGGAGTGAAGTGTGGGGCCGGCTAGGTAGGAAGAGGTAGGAAAATTGGTACTTCACTCCCACACAAATAAAAATTCAACCTGCAGCTTCCGGATGAGTCATCGACTCTCAAGATCGCCTACAAGAAGAACCCACCCCGGATCAAAAAAAATATCCACCACTGGGAAAAGATATGTGATATTACACCCTGTGTGCTGGCTGCATTTGGCGGTTGAGGCCGACCAGGCGAGGCGCCAGCCAGGCGACGATGACCTAGGAAGAAGTGAGTGAGGGATGAATAGATGGATAAAGAAGAAGGGGAGTCATTCACTTAGCTCGGTGGTGGGGTCGACACCGGAGGAGACCGCCAGGGTGGTGGATCTGGCGGTGCTGAGAAGATGGTGGCCGGCTCGGTGGAGAGGCGCAAGCGGCGGTGCTTGGAGCCGAAGGCCAGGAGGCGCAGCGCGGCACTGGCGCGCGACCAGGGGGAGGCGACAGAGGGGCGCCGGTGTTGGGGGAAGGCCAGAGAAGCAGGCGGCGGCGCAAGAAGGAGGGAGAGCGGCGGCGGCACTCTGGAGAGGAGATGAGTGCAAGAGAGAGAGCGGAGGATGCGAGGCGGTGGCTGGAAATGGGGAATGGGAGCCAAGTGAAGAGAGAGAGAGAGACCGGTAGAGTTAGGTTAAGGGGGATGGTTGGGTCGGGCCTGTTGGCCATCGGTCGGTCGGGTTAAATGGTTGGCTTGCCAAAGGAAAAAAAAAGAAAGAAAAAATATATATATAGTAAAAATAATATATATAAAAGAATTATTAGATAAATAAATAAGAAAATATAATTTATGCGCTTATTTTTGCCGCATTCACATTGTACATGAGTTTTGCCGACAGATAGACTTTTGCCGATGAGATATCGATGTAAAAATTTATCATTACCGATGATAGTTTGTCCCTACATATCAAAATAATTTCCAATGCACCATCGACCCTAAAAGTATTATTGTCGACAGTTAGTCCGTCACCAAGTTTTAGCGACGAGATAGTTGGTCGATAATTATGTATTATTGTTGATCGATGTCCGACGCTAATTTGGTGTCATGGTGTAGTGATTGTTGCCATTCAGGCAAGCTTGATAAGTTCCTCTTTGCGATGTTCAATATATCCTATTTCTATTTATGCAAAATAACTTTTACTACTGGTAAAATTATTATATTGCATGCTCACTCTTTAATCAATAAAGCTTGGTCCATATCTATTCAGTAGATAATTATATAAAAATTTTCTAGCAATTTTCATGGCTTTTTGCTAATCATTCAATAGATTTTCGAATCACCATGTAATAAAAAATAAATTTCAACATATATCAATATGGAATTATGCTAAAACAATAAAACCAGAGACATGGAGCTTTTAATATGCTCTATGAAAATTTTCTAGTATTTTTCATACTTTTCTGCTAATCATTAAGCAATTTTCAGAATTACCAATTAACAGAAAATAACTTTCAATATTAATTAATCATGGCATAATGCTAAGAAAATTAATCCAGAGACTTAAAGTTCTCAGATGCTATCTAGAATTTTTTGAAATTTTTCTAGCATTTTTTATGTTTTTTCTGTTAATTACCAAATAATTTTCAGAATTACGGAATAACTGGAAATAATATGTCTAGAACAATTCCATATTGATATATGTGCTAAATATCAATTTTGATATAATAATGCTAGAAAAATAACCCAGAGAATTGAACTTTTAGAATGTGCTAAATATCAATTTATCAAAATTTAAGGAAGTCCATTGCCTAGAAAATAATTTCTAGTATTTATAACCAATTTTCTGATTTTTTTACTAATTCTGAAATCTTTTTTTCTTCAGGAAAAATGGGTCGTACGGCTGGCCCATGCGCGGAGGCCCGCTACGGTGCATGGCCTGCGTGTGGCGCGCGGCCCACGTGGCATGACAGTGGCTCGTGTGGCGCGACGGCGGCTCGCGTGCATCGCGTTAAGCACACGCTAACCCTAGCGCTTCGTTACCGTAGCGTGAAGCGAAGGGTTCAAGGCAGCGCGACACGACCGAACAAGTGGCACGACGGGCAAAGGCGGTCGGTCGCTGCGGACGACGGAGCGCACAGGGAAGCCGAGGCGATGGTGTACGGCCTTCAGGGGAGAGATAGGTACCCCTGGAATGGCGGGGACGGTGAGCGGATGACGTGGCTATGGGTCATAATCGGCGGCGGTGGACGACCATGGGTGGCGGTAGGGGACGGCGAGCGGTTGATGCGGCTATGGGCCACGTGCGGCGGTGGCAGATGACCACGGTGCGGCGGAAGACTCTGACCGCGCAAGGCAAGCAGATGACCGCGGGTGGTTGCACGGTGGGTGCCGAGACAGCTGTCGTAGGCTTTGGCCTTCAGGCCGATGAAGTCTTTTTTTTCTTATGATAAGCGGTAAATTCACGAACATATTATATTAACTGGTAATCTAAACCATAATAACTAATCTGCAGGATTTAGTATGATTGCTCATGAGCGATCGATAATTCGAACTTACGTAGGGCTTGATGTAAGTTAATAGCGTGATGCAGGATAAAAATCGGCGCAGTGTTGATTGTCGCAGGCAGACGATTACAATTGGCCTTGGTAGAGCTTCGTGCTGATAACGTGTTGTAAAATATAGTCGTTTACCCACGTTCGATCAATCAACACAGCGATGCAATCACAACAATAATAGAAAGAGAATACAGAATATAGGGAGTAAACTCTCATTTTATTAGAATGATTATTGTACATAGGGATGACTAATATATAAATAAAACCGTAAAAAATAAGTTCAGATTCACATATACATAAGAGATAGGATCTAACCGAATACGGTTAGAATATCTTATCTCATCACACAGTTGAAGCCTTTTCTTGCAGAACAGGAAAAAGAGTCCAAGCATTTTTAATCCAGAACAGATCGTCAGATCCTTAGTTGCCAAGGAAAGCATGGTTCATGCTGCATTGTCTCGGCATTCGTGCGGTATGTTGTGTAGTGTTCTTGTTAATTGCTGGTTTAGCCCAAGTTTGCTTCTTCTGCGATGCTGTGTTGTTTTTTTAATCATGTTGACGAGGTACAGATTTTCTTCTCTCTCTCTCTCCTTTCTTTCTGAGAGAATAAGGAAGGGAAGTATAAATAGGACTCGTCATTCTCCAACTGCAGAAGAGAGGCGTGTGCGCGCGATTGTGAGCGAGGAACGGAGTAACGCTGCCGCCGACGTCGATGGCGTTCTCGGAGCACGCGCTCACGGCGGAGACGGCGGCGATCGTGTCCGCGCTCACGCACGTCATCGCCCGCGACCGCGGCCCGCCGCGACCGGCGCCGGTGCTGGCCATTCCGTGGCGCCCGGACGACCAGCAGCCTGGTGCGTCTTCGGCGACGTCGACGTCATGTCAAGGAGGGGAGCAGGGGGCTGCGCCGGCGCGCAAGTATCGGGGCGTGAGGCGGCGGCCTTGGGGCAAGTGGGCGGCGGAGATCCGGGACCCGCAGAAGGCGGTGCGGGTGTGGCTCGGCACGTTCACCACCGCCGAGGACGCTGCGCGCGCCTACGACGCCGCCGCGCTCCGCTTCCACGGCAGGCGAGCAAAGCTCAACTTCCCCGAGGACGCCACCGCCTTGCGGCGCGCCACGGACGCTGTGACGGCGGCCGCCGCGGCGTCCTCGGCGCCGGCCGCGCTGCTGGAGTCGCAACACGGCGACGTCGCGAACTAACTGGAGTACTCCAAGATCCTGGAGAGGACAGAGCCGAGGGCCATGATGGAACGGTTCTTGGGCGGCGACGGGAACGGCCGCTTCTTGGGTTCGTGGAGCATCGGGACGTCGCCGACGTCGTCGAGCTCGGGGGGCCACGCTTGCCGGCGCCGGCGCCGCCACTGCTCCTCTGTTTCATGATGGTAACGGCGGGAAGCAGAGAAGTAACAGTACGTATGGGGATCATTAGCAAAGATTAACAATCTTTTCAAGAAGAAAGCAAACGATTAGTAGGAGTTTACTGTGGGTGATATGTAGTTTAGTTTTTAAATATATTACTTTAATATTTGCTGACAGAAGAGAAACAGATACATCCGTTTCTTTATAGTCATATTTGTTACTCAGAATGAAATTTTTTAAGATACAAAATTTACGTTGTTTGTGAACATTAATTTGCTAACTGGATGAACCTTTCGCGCGTGCTGCACGGCTGCAGGACTGATTGTGATATCACACAATTATTGTTTGACTAGCCATTTAACTCTATATTGCAACGAAAACTCAATTTACCATAAAAAAATTATTTGCAAAGAGCACTAATCTTATTTGAATAATAATGTTCACTCTGAATGTGTAATAGTTAAATGTTTAAATTAATTCATCGAAACATATAAATTCCAAACACATGTTTACAAACTCAAACTTAAAATTATCTTTAATTTTACAAAATTAAATAATAACATCATAACACTTGGGATCGTAGATTTGTAACGCTATAATTCGAGATCGATTGATCGACCGAGAGAAGCATCACTTACTGTCTCATGGGCGCAAAGACGTTGAAGAGGTAGGCGTCATCCGTATGTGTTTGCCACCATCAGCGGCGTGCGTGGCTCGTACGCCTTGTTCCAACCATACCATAGCCCCACTCCATCAACTAGCTCCACTACCTTCTCACCTCCCCCGTGAGTGCCTCTCTCGATCTATTGACATCATCCACCACAATGAGTTCCAGCAGCGCTGCTAGCCTATCTCCGCTCAACGGATATTACCTCCGCTCAACAGATAAACTCAACACATCTGCAGGAGAGGCAAGAAGCAGTGGGGTTATATAGATTCAGCAACCGATAAGATATCTACGGAATCCAGATTAAAAAAATCGTCTAATAAAGAAGGCAACAAAAAGGAAAGAGGTGAGAAAAGACCTAACTCCATGAATCGGAGCTCTACTTCCTTCAGAAAGGAATTAATCAATTCAATCCGAAAAGCACTAGAATCAATCGCCATCGATTCGAATGCCAAATCAATAAAAGAAAGAAAAACAATAAATAAGTCATGCATATTCATTTACCTCCCGCAACGGGATGATCCAATCCAATCTATCGGGGTGACCACTGCTTGCTTCCCACTTAGCCACGCGGGTGTGCACACGTGTCGGGGTGAGAGTGGAGAACAGACGTATCATCAACAACTCCTAATTAGAATTAGTAGAGATAGGGATAACAAACTTATCTAGTCGCGTCATGGATAGTCTTGTACATGCTGCTGGCTGGCTGACAGGAATAAAGTCCATACGTGATTAGAGAAAAAAAATAGATGATTTTATCTACACATGCTAGTAAATATTTAATGGAAATGATGTATGTGGCAACTCAAAGACACATTGTAACTCGGTCGGAAAATTGCAAAGATATTGAAAAATAATTGGTCGTGCAATATTTGGAAATAGAATCACTGACTGAGGTAGGAGTCTGATACGCCGCAGATCACGCACGTATGTATATCCAACTGAATTAAAACTTTCTTTGTTTTGTGGGTATGTCTGGAGGGGGGAGAACGGATCACCGCTACTAACTCGTAATTAGAAGTAGTAGAGATATCACCCTTAACGGATTTAGTAAGTGTGCTTTTCTTTTTATTGGACAAAAATGACATTCTTTTACAATGCACAGTACAGTACATATATACAGTGACATCCATTTGTATTAGATATTATTGTGCTCGTAGTTTGTCTACATACTATAACAGAATTGTTAGTTTAAGGGCTCTATAGAGAAGACGTTCACTTGTTGTGATATGTAGTGGTGCTTTCTTCTTTCTCACTTTTCTTTCTTCTAAAGTCTCTTTCATCATGATACTTGGTGGCATTTTTCCATCACATTTGCTTACTTCCACATTCTCTTCAACTCGCACTAAAAAAAGTTTGCACATGCCTGGATTTGGTACAAACTAACGTGTCTCAGTTAGGAATGCACCGGTAAGCAGCAAAGATTTCACGAAGTGATGATTATCTTAAAAAATATATTAAAAATAAGCTGAATTTTCGCAGATTTGTATTTACTTTCTGCTCCAAGGCGTCATCTTCCTCCTATGCTTTATGGTGGTGGCGGCGAGGTTGGATACGGGTTCAGGGCTTAGATTTTAGGCCTCATTGATTTGAGCATCACTGCTGATTACTTGCTTAGAATGTGTTCGGTCAGTGGGATCAGATTTAGGTTGTATTTGGCATAACTCCAACTCTATTAAATACGTGGATTTGATGGAGTTGGGTATTCCTAACTCCACCAGATCCGTAGAGCTAAAGCTATGTATACATTAAGAGTATTTAGATGAGTTATCTTGTTTACATTTTAGACTAAAAATATAAACTTAATTCACTTTATTTTAGTCTATAAGTTTCAGATCTGAGGTGGAGCTGGCATCTAGAGCTTTGCCAAACAGGGCTTTAGTGGAATGAGATGGTCCTGTACCATTTGATTCCATTATTTTGGGTGCATAGAATAGTTCAGTACATATAGAGAATATTCCTTAAATTTGTATTCCACCATCTAGAATATGATGATTCTATTCAAGCAACTAAACATATAGATAACTTTTTTCTTAAACCATCTCATACATATACCAGTTGATATAAACAACCAAACACACCCCTATAAAAGAAGGATAAGTGGCGAGTGGCGACCAGTAGATGGAATAATGATAAGGCTTCGATATCGATTTATGTTTTGGGAGACGGAATCAGTCGATTGCAGTGGCTTTGGTGGCAGTGGCGAAACTAGAAAATTTTTGATAGGGGTGCACACTTCAGACGTACAATTCTATAATCTTGTGCAATAATTTAGTATCATCATAAATTGAACATATATATTTGAAATTTGATAAAAGTATAATACAAATAGTTCTAAGGTCTTAAAAATCCCAAATTACCAAAATCAAAACTAAATCAATCAATAAATTTAGCCTATTGAAAAGGTGAAATTTTTGCGTTTCTCAAACTTTTTAGGGTGCGCCCATCTTTGGTGGCAGTGCCATGGTTGGAGGCCGAGAGGTATAGTAAGTGGCGGCGGCGGTAAATCATGGAGGGAAGACCAGTGTTTGAATTTGTGAGGGTCAAAAGAAAAAGGAAAAAAAAGTGGCAACTAACCAGGGTTCACAAATATCGATATCGTGATAATCGACCATATCGAGATTTTTAAAATTCAGAAAATTAGATCAAAAATCGGTAGAAATCGAAGGGTTTCAAAATCAAACTTTTTGTTGAAAACATAAAAAAAATCAATTTTCACCAATGATCGCTCGATATGCCTCGATAATGGACCAAAATGTTATGAGTGATTTTGTGAACTTGTGTTATTCGGTGATCGATTTTGTGAGCGATTTTCACTCAATATTCATCGAAAATCAAGCGATATTTGACGATTATCACGATATTTATGTCACATAAATTTTTTCAATTTTTTGGATTTTTTTTAATTTAACCAGTTTATTGACTGATATTATATACTATACCGGCTCGATATGGCAGATAACCGCTCGAATATTCAATGTTGAACCCTGCAGCTAACGGATCAAGGAGGGGACAGTGGTGCCTAGTCAGTGGGGGTGACGAGATGCTGGTGTCATCATATATAGGTAGGGATGAAAACGGAATGGAAACGGTCGGTAAATGATTGTTCCGTTTCCGTTTCCATATCTTTTACCGGTAACGGAAACGAAATCGGAAACCTCGAAAACGGATACGGAAACGAATAGTGCGGAAGCAGATCTTGAGAATGTAATCTGATACGGAAACAAAAGTGAAAAATTCCACAAGAACGTAGTATATAATCACAATATACATGATCGCAAAAATAATGTAACTCATTCCAGTTCAAAGGCGGATACAAAAACAATATTATGTTCACCGGTATCACTAGAAAGTTTTTTTCTCAAGTTTGTCAGTTAAAGGCTCGCTATTTGTCCTCCAAATCAGACCATCATGTCCTTCTCTATATCATTATCATCGACATTCTCTTACTCCTCCAACTAAAAAGATGTAATGCTCTAAAATTTGCATATTATTGTTCAATGTTTATTTATGATTTTCTAAGATTTATCCTAGATTTTTGGAGTTTATAAATGCTATTATGCTATTTTTTAGATTTATATAATTAATTTATTCATGATAAATGAAGCCAAAATTATGATAGAAATAATTTTTCTAGGTTCAAAATGTTCCAAAGTATTTTTGAGAATTTTTTTGAAATTTTTGAACTCTATTTGATATTTTCTATAAAGCTATTTGTATTTCTGAAATTATTTTAATGTGAAAATAAATGTAAATTCACAATTCTCTTTTTTGGGCCAAGTGAGCCAAGTTTCCGACGGAATTTCCGGTTTCACTTATGCGGAATTTCCGATTCCGATTCCGTTTCCGACGGAAATAGCTCTCCCGTTTCCGTTTCCGTTTCCGACAAAAAATTTCCGTTTCCATTTCCGTACCGACATTTTCCGTTTTCGTTTCCGAAAAAAGGCTTCCGTTTCCGTTTTCTCCGGAACGGTCGGAAATTCCGTTTCCGTTTTCATCCCTATATATAGGTGAGAAAGGAAGAGGATATCCATTGAATTTTTGTTGTATTTTGACGCAATGGTTACGGCCCAAAAATTTAAACGTGAAAAACATATAGCCTGACCAAGTTGGGCGTGGTGATTTGGTGACCATAATTTGACACTCCATCAAGGTTCGGTTGCAAAACGTGCATGCCACACGCTGTGTCTCCTACACGGCACGTCCGTTTGTTCGTCTGGTTCCCTTTTAAGAAGGGGAATGTATCTATAGCTAGGAGTGCAAATAGATCGGATTCGGTTAGACATCGTTTTTTTTCAAAAATCTCACGACTCCGAAACTACCTATCTAAAATCGATAATCAAAATAGTCCGATAGGCCGACATATATCCTTGATCTGATTGCACTGCTACCCTTAGCTACCCGATGCAGGACAATCGAATCACCCTCTGCTTGAGAATTTTTTGCTATTCTGGCCGAAATTTGAAACTTTTTTACGGATTTAGCTGCTGTACACGCAGAATTACAGAAATAGCCCCTAAACAGTGTAATTCCGCGCTCCGGATCCGCGGAATAATTTTTTAAATTTTTTCTCAGCTAATTCCGCGGACGCCGACAGCGGAATAATTTTTTATTATTTTTTCTCGGCCAATTCCGCGGACCCGCAGCGCGGAATAATTTTTTTAATATTCCGCGGACGAGTAGCGCGGAATTATTTTTTTAAAATTTTTAAACTTTTTTTAATATTCCGCGCGGCCGAACCGCGGAATATTTTCCGAAATATTTTTTTTCGCGGTTAAAATTTTTCCCGGTTTTTTCACGGTTTTTCTCCGCTTCGGCGTCGGCGGGCCCATCGAATTCGCCCACGATCATGAATTCGCATCTGGCGACACCTGCGCACGCGTGCTGTGCGCGCACGTGTGGGGAGGCGGATGTCATACAATGGTCGCGGCACGTATCGCGTGGGGGGCAAGGCCATGGAAAAAGGAAAAAGCGGCGACGTGTCACCGGAAAAAATTAGAAGAGGGGCCGAGAGGGCTGGTTCGACGGTCGTTCGGGAAAAAAGAGGGGGCGGAGGAGGAGGCCGGTGAAAAATTGACACGTGAAAAAAGACAAGGAACGCTATATCGCTTTCGCCGAAAGCAACATCATGTTGTCTCATACGAAAGTCGAAAAGCGCATCGTGTGACTATAAATTCTCATCTGTCCGACATTCCGATAGGTTTCATTCGGGAGAAGAAATTCAGCTCAAGAGTGAGAGAGATCGAGTGCATAAGAGAGGAGAGTGAGGAAAACAGAGAGGAAAAAGAGGTGGACAAGGAGATTTGCAAGTGTATTTCGAGAGGAATTTATGCTATATTCATATTTTGTACAAATTTATATCTTCGATGATTTATTCATGGTTCATATTTTACCGCAGCTTGATCCGGGAGCATTATTTCGATTACTATCGGGAAGGTTATTTAAAGCTACTTGGTACCGTCGCAATCATCACTTGAGCTTTAGAAAGGTTAGTGTAAATATGCTCGTAGTACTTTTTGTTCCTAACGAGATGCTTGTCTTTTAGTCTATGGAACCGAACTATATTAGTAAGTAATGCACAATAGCTAAGATCTCTCGGAAGTTTTTAGTCAGTATGTCCGCTGCGCTTTTTTTTGTTGTTTAGCCGATGTTTGGTATTGAGTTAGCCTTTTAGGATTGATCGATGTCATAAAAAATACAAGGACTCTTATTAATGGACGCGGATGTGATGTTTTTGTAATGACATGTCTTAAGCCACTAAGTATTGAAATCTTTTTGTTAGACCATTTGTTTTGAAACCTATTAGCTTTCATTTTTAACCGTTTAGGATGAAACTAGTTAGAAGCGAGAGGAAATATCATAGATATGCCATATTTTTGGGATTAGTACATGGAGTAGCACATAGAATGGTAATTTGAGCAAAAAGTCGTACATGAAATGATGGTAGTAATTGAGTAGTAAATGAATTCTGGATGTACGGTAGTATTTCTATGATATTGCAAAGATTTAATAATTTAATATTTAGTGTAGTATTTCTATGATATTAATAAAATTGCAGGATGAATGGTTTAATTTTTAGTGTAGCATTTGATTGTAATGAAATTGTCAAGTATCCGAAAAGGCCGATTTATTCTCGCCGACTTTTTTTCGCCTAGGCCCGACGAGTAAGGTAATGAAATGATGCTTGACCATTCAAAGATACAAAATATGGCAAGACTACTAACATCATTTGTATGTAAAATTATGGTGTTAGGCGTAAAATTTGTTGGACAATTAAAAATTGCATTACGAATATTTAAATATTTAGTGTAGTATTTGTATGATATGAATGGAATATTACGTCGGGTTAGGAATCTTTAGGAATTTAGTGCAAGATTTATATGATATTAATAGACTAAATAACAAAGGCATAATTTATATAATGATGCGACATGGAAATGATGTTAACGCACTTGCTGAATTAATACCGATTATGGATATGGCTAATCGTGACGTTAGTGTTTAATGCGCGTGTTTGCGTCTTTTCTATGGTAGGTATTTAATGGCGTAAATCCAAGATTTGTGCGTGTTTTTGGTGACGGCGTTATTCGAGAGGGTCCATATGGGGTGGACCTTTCAAGCGTGAAAAGAAGGTGATCCGGACTCGGGTCTAACGGAGATGAGTCTCATCGACCTCGCGACGGCGCGGCGAGGTGCATTTGATCGAGACCGCCGAAAGAAGCTCATAATCGAAGCGGTACATCCTAGATTCGTGGAAGGTTCCTCGAATTGCATGTGGGTTCTATGCAAGATCGTGGGAGGCACAATGTGGCGCGAATACATGCAAATTGTGATGAACCCCGAAGCGTTAATACACCGTCGGCCGATGGTGTATGCGCTTCTCGACGAGGCCAAACCTCTAGTTCCCTCGGTGGAGGCGGCGTCGACATCGAAGGTTCCTCTGGGGCTATCGGTGAGGACATTGGTCCGGATGACATTCACGCGAGTGAAGACATCGGGCCGTATTGGTCCGCTCGCATTGACTGCCACGAGCACCTGGAAGCTATCACGGACGAAGCGGTATCCGATGAAGACGAGGAAGTCGACTCGGATAGCAGCGGAGACGACGATGCAGCTCCAGTCGGTGGCATTGTGTCCACCGATGTGGAGTACGTGTCTTCTCGACTGGACGACCTGGCGGTGACGTCTCTCGTGCTGCCAGACGGAGCCGGCAATGAGTGGGCCTTCGATCAAGGCACTCTGCTGGTAGGGCAGCGCTTCCCTACAAAGGGTGACGCCCAGCAGGCAATTGCTAGATATGCGGTAAACATCACCGCACCTCACGGGTGTCTGTGTCGAACCAGAGACCTACATTGTGAAGTGTATGGATCCCGAGTGTCCCGTAAGATCCGTGCTCAAAGTTCAAGGGCCCGAGTTCAGGCCAGGATAACCGTCCGACGGACCACACGGTGTGTGATTGCCGAGCAGCGCAGCTACGTAGAAATGTCACGCCCAAATATGTGGCCACCGATTTTCACTTGGTCACGGCGGACGGATCGTTTCACCGAAGATATTGATGGCCGACGTGGTCAACACGGTGGGATATCCTGTTAGCTACGCCAAGGTGTGGCGAGCGAAGAAGAGAGTTATAGAGATGATGTACGGCACGTACGAAGAGGGGTATAACCTCGTCCTCGTGATGCTTCACCGATTCTTGAAGCCAATCTCGACATACATCAACAAGATGGATAGGCCACACCCCACGAAGGGTCCTAACACTTTCATCCTCGACCGTGTGTTTTGGGCATTCGGGCCAGCCGTTCGGGGCTTCACGTACTGTCGGCCTGTGCTGACCATGGACGACACTTTCCTATCCGGCAGGTACAGGGGCACCATACTCATAGCGGTCGCGGCGGACGCCAACGACCAGCTACTCCCGGTGGCCTATGCAATCGTGGAAAGCGAGAACACGGAGAGCTGGTTGTGGTTCCTAGCAAATGTGAAGCAAGTCGTTATCCAGACCGCCCAACGTATGCCTCATCACGGACAGCATTTGGGTTAATGTCCGCCATTAGCACCATGCAAGGAGGACACAACCACCGTATCAAAGGAATGACGTCGTCAATCGCCGATGCATGAGACATCTTGCCGCGAACCTGCATAGGAGGTTCCGCAGCAAGGAAATCATGAAGACATTCAAGAGACTCTGCATGCAAAACCAGAGGCGGAAGTTCGAGGCCATATGGAGAGTGCTCGATCAGGAGACCGCCAAACATACGACTTGATCCACGGAGGGCTGTGAACAACTTCTCGCGGTGGGTGCGCTTGCACGCCCGAGCTAGAGAAGTGGTCCTGTTGCATGACACCGATGGCGCAAGGTACGGCATAATGACAACTAACATGTCGGAGGTTTACAACGGTGTTACGAAGGGTGTTGGTCCCTCCCAATCGGTGCCATCGTGGAGGAGACTCGAACAGACCGTTGGATACTTTGTGAACAGGGGATGAATGCAAAGAGGCATCTAGACGAGGGAAAACAGTTCTCCGAACGTATGCACACATACATGGAGAAGAAAATAGAGAAGGCTCGCTCACGACGCCCGCACCATGGATGGAGTCAGCGAAAGTTTGAAGTTCGCTCACGGAGAAGTTCAGTAGATGGCCATAGCAGAGGTTACCGTAAGCAAGTGTGCACGATAAGGATGTGGCCACATGCACATGCAACAAGCCACTCATGTTGCACAAGCCATGCTCACATGTATATGCGGCGCGGCGCGGTTCTCCGTCACCCACCGTGGCATACATCTCGAGTACTTCGACGCGACCATCTGCTCGGGACATGGAGTTTGGAGTTTAACTCCCACGGCTTGGACATGCATTACAGGAGCCGTGGTCGAGCAAGTCACTTGGTGTCGAATGATGCTTTAAAGCGGAGCGTCGTGGACGTGGCGCCACGGCGAATCCGTAACGATATGGATGCAAGTCACGGAGAGGCGGATGAGCCGCACGAAAGTGCCGTATATGTAGGACAGTGGGACATACAATGAAGAACTGCCCTAATAGGGCCAGCTCGTCGGCCCATCCGTAGTGACCGTGACACTAATGTGCCTTGATGTAATTTTTTCTGTGCAAGTAATGCAATACCATGTACCATTCATGTGATTTCATAAATTTGCTATGTAATATCATATATCGTGCTAATGTCAAGTCACCACATTTTATTTGTTCACATTTCATGTCATATTAATTTTTGTATCTTACCTATATTAATTTTCGTTTATTTTTCCGTGCTCGCAGGATATGGTCGCCCGATCACAGACTTTGCTTGATTCCGCACGACGATGTTAGCATCGTAGCGTGCTTTGGCCTCGCAGTGTCGTGCCACCGTCTTTTGTTCTCCGAGCACCGAGGAGTATTGCCCTCGACGCCTTGCAGGCCCACTCTTTCATCGAGGTCGGCTATCGCCACGCCCGGATGTCGCAGATCGGGCAAGCCTACACTTATGACGCCGCTCTCTTCTCCGCTTGTTGATCGTTGAGGCCGGAGACCCACACATTCCACTTCCGGTGGGGAGATGACCATCACACTGCAGACGCCAGACATTACCGGCTTGCCTATCAGGCACGCCGATAGTTCCCCACCGAGGAGTCCCGACCGAAGATACGGTTGCAACACAGGTTTGGTGATCCAGTCCCTGAGAACAGTCAAGGTGTTCATTGTCGTGGCTTCGCCGCCACATGCGCCTGCCCGATGATGCTCCCGAGCTCGTGGTGAGGACTCACCTTGTCGCCACCGCTTCGCTTATCGGGTGTTGTTCCCT
This sequence comes from Guadua angustifolia, assembly GCA_036346375.1. Lineage (NCBI taxonomy): Eukaryota > Viridiplantae > Streptophyta > Magnoliopsida > Poales > Poaceae > Guadua > Guadua angustifolia. Next base: position 29,140,174 of record CM070506.1, on the reverse strand, counting down.
ACATCACAGGAGATTATGTCAACCCCGCTACATCCACATAGCAGAGGCTTTGGCCGACGCCAACCCCGGGCGACGCCTCTCGATTCGATTTTGGATCGGCGGTTCTCTGTTCCACATATAGGGATCTGTCTTGCCGCTTGCACGAAGACAAATGGGGAGCCTGTTTGCAGCTTGCTACTGTTGCTCCAGATCTGGTCTTGGGAGCACTTGTGGGACGCCCATACTTCCGGAAGAGATTCACCCGTATCCGCTGGCCGATATGTACTACTGAGGGACATCCTGGGACGCCCCACCATGGGTCTATGGTGGATACCGCCACAGGATGGGCTAGGATAGGCCTCGCAGGTCTACACCGAAGTTTCATGACCAATTTGAGACCTTGCACGAGTACGAGATCATATGGCAACCCTCGACTCCTGATTTGTTGCTTGCTTTCGCACCACATGGAGTTTCAATTCAGTGTGTTCAGGACAGTGCGTACTGGTTGACGACATGTCACCTCGTGTTCTGCCATATGGTAGAGGCGCATCGCCTGTAGGGTCATGCGTCAATTTGGACTCCACCAGGAAATCCCCCCTCCAGGTGGCGGCCTTTACCAAGAAAAGTGCATGGGTAAGTTTATTTCATAAGTACGAACAGTTATTTGTAATTTTAATTTATAACCTACAATTTTCATTCTCGCAGGCAAACTCGGAAGGGGCAAAGGAGCGATGATTGGCGCGAGACACAGTCACCGTGGACGACATTATGGGAGCAGTCCGCCACGCAGCAGGTTGTAGTGGAGCATCGGCCTTACGACCCTCACTCCTACGTCGCATATTTGCAAGTGGTACGTGCCTCAGACGCTGCGTTCGACTTCATCGAGCACCGCCCGCAAGGCCCGAGGAGATCTCGCACGAGGAGCGGTTGGCACTCGGCCACCCTGTACACCGCGCGGCACGACAGGATGACGCGGTACGGAGATATGTTATATTAATGGCACACATTTGTTGTACTAACCATGTTTCGCAGTGCAGTTCGACCGTGCCACCCGCATCGCCGAGGAGGGTTCCACAGACTACAACGTGGAGGCGACATCATCGTGGCCGAGCCGCTGGCGGTTGTGCGTTTTATGGTGGACGATGCCAAGGGCATCGCAAGTCATTTACATGCGGAGCCTGATGATGTCTCGTGAGCCAAGACCTGCACATGCGACGCATTGCAGGTGCCGAGCGAGTCGATCGTCCGAGACACGATGATGTCCCCAAAGAAGCAGACCGAGGATGTCCCCAAAGCAGCAGCCACGTGGATGTCCCCAAAGAAGCTGCCACGTGGATGTCCCAAAGATCAAAGCTCGCACATGAGCCGCCATATCATCTCCTCGCGCAAGACGTCAAGCTTCTTCGAGAATAACAAGCTTCGGACGATCTTCTTCCTCTCGGCAGTACAACACGAACATTTAGTTGTCATACTTCCAATTAATCACATAATGTGACCTATTTGGTAATGCCATCTCCTTCTACAACATGAAAGCACGGCGATCAATCTCACCGCCTCATCGCTCAGGCCGCCATCGCTCAGGCCTTCATAAATCCACGCAGCACCAAGTGAGGTACTTTACCTTCGATCGAAGTTATTATCTACCGTCAATATAATTTTCTAGGAGGTACCTAACATTTTGTTTCAGATCACGTTCTTCCGCAGACACGCGAGGATCAAACGCTTCTTTCACCGCCGACGGATGATGACGACATACACCGACCGACGTGGATACCCTCCGAGGAATTGCCAAGATCGAGAGTTATCATTGGGCTGCGTTAGCACCGCCACGCCTACCGCAGCATCCACCTCGGCCAGGTTGGTTTGCGCCGCCGTATGTTTGTGCAACCCAAGTTATTCGCAACACGACGCCGTGCTAAAAGCACGTGTGAGCAGTTCTGAGGACGAGTTCTCTCGGTGGGCACAACAGATACGACGACACCGCAAGTGGCATCGGTAGGTGTTTCGCGTAATTTCTTTCCACCCTTTTCACTACTGATCGCGACATCGCAATCCAATGCAGCCTCCGTGGTGGGTGGGGACATGCCGACTTCGCAACACCGGTCCTAGCCGATTAGCGACGCCTCTCGCGTGGCGTAAGACACACACTACGACTTGCGCACCTGACTAACGAGCCCGACCGGTTTCGTTCCCAGAGCACCAGCTCCGCCATCAATGGCGGTGATCGGATTAGAGTGCGGTGTCTTATGCCATTATTTCACTTTTACTATGCCATTACTTGCACCATTCACCAAGAATATTGTGAGATTGTAAGTATGTGGTTGGATGTAATATTGCTGTTTTTATATCCAAAATGGTGGTTGTGGTACCGAGAACCTGAAAATTTAAGTTATTGGTTGGTACTTTCATGATGGATCTTCGTTGCAACATTATTATTTAAATTTGTTTGTGCTAACAGATTTTATATGATAAGCAAGTCGTATTTTTATATTTTTCTATAATTTGTTTGTCCATATGTCAAGTATGTTTGTGTGCCAATTTCACCAAAATTTGACCAAAATTTATGTTTATGACACGACAGTCATTGAATAGCCTTACTTAGTTTACTTTTCTACAAACATTTTCAGTTATAATATATATATCAATCTCTCAAACCAAAAGAAGACATTCTAGCGAGATCCTTAGATAATCAATCTTATTCAACACAACCATCTTCACATTCAATCTTATTCAACACATCACAATAAGTCCATCACAAGATTCAATAGTATTACTCCACAACGATAATAGTACCCATCGCCTTCTTGTAGACAATCCCAGATATCGTGCAAGCCTCGGTGAACACATCGTCGAGGTTTCTTGGTGTTTGTTCAAATTCAAGCGTTGTAGAGCATCCGCAGTTAACAAACCATTTCAATGTTGGTAGAATCCTCGGTATCTTTGTTCTTCAAGAAGATTGCATACTTACAAGCTTGTACTATTGGTACAGTTCTTCAAACTTTTTCTTCTTTTCTCCTTTATCCAGTAGGTCAATCAGTACTTTATTGTCTCTCAAGTACTCATCATAGTCAGGCATGGTCGAGAAACAAGAAACTCAAGGAAATTACAACACGCCTTTGTATTTCTTCTCGCCTCTTCTTTTGGGACTTCATCACGCCAAGAATCCCTTCTTTGGAATTATGACAACCGGACACTAATTAAATATAATTATGTGAATAAACAAAAAAAAATGAGACCTTTTGCTTGAGTATTTTTGCTCTCTATCTTCTAATTGCATCTGAATTTTTTTGATTTTTGAAGCGCTTGCAAGTCTTCGCCCATGCCTTCAATATCTTTCATATGTTTATCTTTTGAGATCGAAGCCTTTCAATGTCACCGCATCTAGATCTACATGAATAAGTCGACAAGCATCGGACATGGCGGTGAATCATATAATCAACAAATCTATTAAAGTGAGATTATGACACATGCCACAAAAGAAAAGGCGGAAGGATTGATGCATTTATAAATCTTGACAAATGACCACCGTATTTGATTTGGACCACCGGTAGTGCCTATCTGAGTCCAAAAGTCATTAATACCTAACTTTGGTACATCATCGCTCTGTGATGTGTTTCATCTGCACCTATATACTACATCGCCTACTAGCTTTGTCACACACCTATTACCTTTATCGATCAAACGACAACACTCGCACCACGCCGCTCGGGCCGAGACAACAACACACCGCACCCCGCTTAAACTAAAACGACAACACGCCGCATCCGTGATTTCAGATCGAACGCGAACACGCGGTTTCGTGCGGCAGATCATAATGATTTTCAAATGGGAGTTCTAAGGCCAAACGATGAAATAGCTTCGGTTTTCAAGCCATGCTAGGGTGGAGGCCGAGTCCAAACCGCGAACTCATTTGGGTTTGCAAGACAATGAGGGTTATGTTAGAGATTGCTCTGTGGTTCCGAACTTGGCTAGGATGGCGATTGAGAACCCATCGATCGGATCTCTTCCGAAGTTGCGGAACCAGATCGCGTTGAAGTTGATACTCTGTCCGGCAATGGGTCCGCGGTTGTCGAACCGGATACTGCTCGGATCAATAGTCCCGTCCGAGCAAATGATGTTATGGTGCAAGTTGGTAGCCCCGCCATTGTGTGCCATTTGGGTTGTATAACCATATGGAGATTGATGACCACCAAACAGATCATCCGTACACCTCCAACAAATGTTTCCACCCCAAGACTGTGTTGGATCTGTCAAGACGTGTTCGTGGAATACCTGTTCCTCGAAGCCCACCGAGCCCTCTCAGGGCAATGCCACCAAATCTCGCAACTCCGTCGTGTCACAACAAATGCATTGAGGGAGACAGCGAGTCCTCAAATGCTAGCGCTAGAAGAATTGGAGTTCAGGAAGATATTTATGATTTTTGCTTACCTTTCTTGGTGAGTTTCTATTTGGTTTATGGCTTTTTTTATGATGGATACCAAGGAACTAGGTATCAATTTAGTTAAGAAGAAATAGTCACCCAAATCAAGTTGAAGAGGACTCCAACCTTTTGGTAGAGTTCTTCAAACTTTTTCTTCTTTTTTTCTTTATCCAGTAGGTCAATCAAGAGTTTATTGTCTCTCAAGTACTCATCATAGCGGCATTTCCGCACGTAGTTGCATTCTCGAGATGCTTCTCTCTTGGTGAAGTAGCGCCAAGGAGCTTTGTACAATCCTTCTAAGAAGTATATTTTCGCAAATGTAACTAGTTTCTGCAGAGCATACCTTTGTATCAAGCTCAATGGAAGCCATGTTCTTTTCTCGTAACTCCAATCGAGAGCAACAACTTCAATAATCAAATTTCGAGAGAATTTAAATCAAATTGAAGTAAGAACAAAACTACATGCAAAAGAACAGGAAAAAGTCTCATACCAACACGCCTTTGTATTTCTTCTCGCCTCTTCTTTTGGGACCTCAGAGGTGGATCGGGCGGGGGCCCGGGACGCCCTCGCTCTGGAGGGGGACGTCCTCGTTCGTCGGTCAAGGAGGCTTACCACGAGATTGTGTATGTGGTCTATCGTTTTGTATTGTACTCTATTCTTGCGAAGTAGTTCATTCGTACGTGTAGGGGCGAGTTGGTCACGGATGTCTTTCAAGTGGTTTCAGTTTGTATCCGTATTTTCATGTATGGTTTTCGCTTAGTCCGTCAACGCAGCTTATGTACCCTATGTTGTATCCCGGCTTTATGAATTCCTAAGGCATTTCACTTGACATGGTATTATAGTTGTTCTACTTACTTCACTTTGTAATATCAATGTCTGCGTTCTATTCAATGCTTAACTCGACTTAACACACACTAAAAGAGAATGACGAACAACTTAAGTCTCGCATCTAAGTGGCAACGGCGACTTAGTGTCACCTCCACCTCGACGCTCAAGCACTACAAGAATCAAGGCCCTGAACGAACAATACAAGGGGACGTCCGACCAGTATTTGAAGGAGGGCTTGCTCCTAACTATGGCTATGACGATGATGACGACGACTTCGTGTCACCTCTACCTCGACGCTCAAGCACTACAAGAACTAGGCGCCCTACTTAACAATACAAGAGGACGTCCGACCAAGGCCAAGGAGGGCTTGCTCCTAACTATGGCTATGACGATGATGACGACGACTTCGTGTCACCTCTACCTCGACGTTCAAGCACTACAAGAACTAGGCGCCCTACGAACAATACAAGAGGACGTCCGACTGCTACCAAGGAGGGCTTGCTCCTAACTATGGCTATGACGATGATGATGACGACTTCGTGTCACCACCATCTCGACGCTCAACTACTACGAGCTGGCCGTTCTACTTAACAATACAAGAGGACGCTCGACCAACGCCGCAGAGGGCTTACTCGTAACTATGGCGATGAAGATGACGGCGACGACTTCGTGTCACCACCACCCCGACGCTCAAGCACTACAGAGTTGGCGCTCTACTTAACGATACAAGAGGACGCTCGACCAACGCCGCAGGAGGGCTTACTCAGAATTATGACGATGAAGATGACGACGACGACTTCGTGTCACCACCACCCCGACGCTCAAGCACTACTAGAGTCAGTCCGCTCTATTTAACAATACAAGAGGCCTATTCCGACAACCATAGCCTTAGAATGTATGGTTTTCGACTTAGTCCTTCACCGGAGTTATGTACCCTATGTTGTATCCCAAATTTTACGGATGTCTTTCAAGTGGTTTCAGCTTTGTATCCAGATATTACATGTTAAGCGTGCTTTAATTATAACATTTCCGTGTGATTGAGGCTGCATTAAAAAATTTTAGTGGCATGATTCACCTATATTACAAAATTGAAAAGGCATTGAGGTCTGCAGCAGTGTTGTCCACTCGCCCGAAAAGGCTCGAGGTCTGCAGCAGTATTTTCTAGTCGCCTGAAAAGACTCGACATTGCAAAGGTATTGTCTACTCTACCGAAAAGACATTGACGCCGGTGTGTTGTCAAGTCCGCTGAAAAAGCTCGAGGGCAGCAGCGTTGTCAACTTGGCCTCGAGAAACCGTGGGACACAAGGCTGGGACGGAGGCTTATGTGCTTCGTGGTTTGCTCTCCGAAAGTGCCCCTAAGGCCTATATAAGAAGGGACGATGTGTTCTAAGAAGCACAGAGAAGAGGAACAACCAAGGTGAGGAAGTCTCTAAGATATATCCGCTCATTTTAGGTGAGGATCAAGACAAAATGCCGAGGCGCAAGTTCAAAGGAAAGGGCAAAGCAAAAGAAGAGGGAGGCTCTTCGACCTTCATCGCCAAGACAATACATCAAGATCTCTTCCTACCTGCGGGGTTGTCGTGACCGATGTGTTCGTGCGGAGATCCTTGCAGTGCTTGTCCGCCATGCGAAGCTTCCAACTTGGAAGAGGCGGTATTGAAGTGCCGCAACACTAATTCGACCACGGAGAAGGCCCTAAGCTTCGCCTCATGGTAATAATCATACGTGTTTCCTAATATTTCTACATGGAACTTTCCTAATTTTTGTTTCATGCACGCCTCCCCCACTGTGAATTTGAGAAGTGGTACGACGAGGAGATCGACCCGGAGGACCAAAGGCTCCTTGATGAAGAGTTCCGGAACCGGGAGTTCAGGAGGCGGCTCCAAGAGGATCGTGATGCGGCACGCGAGGAGGCACGTCGGAAGGAAGCGGAGGAGAAGGAGGCCGAGAGAGAAAGGAACGAGAGAGGGCACGCGTCGTGCAGAAGCCCCACCGAGGCATGGGAGAAGGGAAGTGGCCTCGATGCACTCAAGAGACGCTATATTATATGCTCCTCCCAATTTTAAGCCGTAATAAAAAATATAGCCTACCTTAGTTGACAACGCAATTTCGTCACCGTAATAAAAATGTACCCAGATAGGCGGAACGATCATTTGTTCCACCATGACGAACAGTGCTTTCGATAGTTAGTTCGTCAAGCAATTTCGTCACCGTTGTAATGCCCTTCTAATATTATCTAATCTACTGCTTATTTTATCATCTGAACTTTCTGTGTATTATATGTATTGTTTGAATTTTAAAAAATTCCTCAGATCTTAAAATCATTTTAAATTTTTATGGTAATATCACTGAATTATCACGAACCTCCATAAAAGTTTCAAAATTTTTCGACGTCGTAAAAGTTTCATGGTTTCGTGGTCATGAGTGCCTTTTCCGATTTTCAGTAACAAAAGTCGGGCAACGTCCGCCATCTCGCCCATACGTAGTGGTAGCCCGCATTATGAGGCCACCCTTGATTTTTTTTCGTATTTTTTCGACCATGCCCGCCTATCCGCGGGCTACGAAAAACCTAAGTGGCCACGATTTCCGTGGTTTCGTGGTCATGAAAGTGCCTTTTCCGAATTTCGCAACAAAAGCCGGGCAACGCCCGCCGTCTCGCCAGACGTAAGTGGTAGCCCACGCTATGAGGGCCGCCTTGATTTTTTTCAGATTTTTAGACCATGTCCTACCACCATGGGCTACGAAAACCCCTAAGTGGCCACGATTTCCGTGGTTTCGTGGTCATGAGTGCCTTTTCCGATTTTCGCAACAAAAAGTCGGCAACGCCCGCCGCCTCGCCCAGACGTAAGTAGTACCACGCGCTGCGAGGTCGCTCTTTATTTTTCTCGTATTGTTTGGATCGATCCTACCACCATGGGTCATAAAACCCTTAAGTGGCCACGATTTATTTACGGTTTCAATTCCAACCGCGATGTAATCTGCGACTATTGAGACAAAGATGTATGTCAATTTGGAATTGCAAGCGACGGTATTTCTGTAATTTTTTCGACATAATATTTCGTAAATTTTTACAAAAATTCCATCTAATTGCCCTCGTCAATTTTAAAAAATAAGGAAAAATAAAATTAAAATTTCTAATAAAAATATTATCGACAAAAAATTTCCTATATCACTGAAAAAATATAAAATTTATTCAACTCATCAAATTATAATGATTTAAGTAAAAAACCGAAAAACGAAAAACCAACTAAATAACCAAAACGAAAAAACCTACGAAAAAAAAAAAAAATCGAAATTTTTTAATATCCATGCGATTCGCCGCATGAATATTAAAAAAGTTTAAAAATTTAAAAAATAATTCCGCTACTCGTCGCATGAATATTAAAAAATATTTAAAAATTATTCATTGCCATGTCCGCTGAATTGGCCGAGAAAAATAATAAAAATTATTCATTGCTTCGTCCATGAATTAGCTGAGAAAAAATTAAAAATTATTCGCATGGATCCGGAGCGGAATTACATGCTTAGGGCTATTTCGTAATTCTACTGTACAGCAGCCTAAACCCGTAAAAAGTTTTAAATTTCGCCGAATAGCAAAAAATTCTCGCTTGATGGCAGGGTACGAAAGCAATGTATTCACTAGAATAAATTTTTTAGAATGTACAGAGAACACGTACACTTCTATGTTATGTAAGTGTAATGTACATGAGTTATACGTGTATCTTGTATCCAGGGCCGTTCCAAGCATTTTGAGGGCCCTAGGGTAAAATCAAAAGTGGGGGCCCTATAGTCTAAAAAACATAGAACACAATATATATATATATATATATATATATATATATATCAATCAATATCTAACATGTTCAATAATTTAAAGATAACAGGAACTATGGTCTGTGGAAGAAAGAAATATTACTTGTATAGAAGATCACGCTTGAGACTTGATGAAAAGATCACTTCAGCCAATAACGATTAAGGAAAGCCATTATATTTCACCTAGAAATGCAAACAAACAAGCCCATCAAAGTGTAATAATCATATAAAACAATTTCTTCTTACATTTCTACATGAAAATCATTGATAATACTATCCATATCAATGTGATGCAACATAGCCTTTTCTATGCATAAAGTAGCTAAACCATTTAACCTTTCCTATGACATTGTTGATCTCAAATAGTTTTTCAATAATTTCAACTTTGAAAAGCTTCTTTCAGCTGATGCTACAATCACAGGTACAGTGAATAATATTCTATAAGCAATTAAAACATTTGGATAACAATCTACATCTCTAATAAACTCAAAAATTTCAATTGCAGACATTGAATCATTTGGTAAAGTCATTTGCAACACTCTTAATTCTGAACAAAGATCATCTAATTCAACATCACGTGATTCATTCTGCGAAAAAGTTTCTACAAATTTAGTATAACACTTTCTTAATTCAATGTCAGCCAATGACTTCATGCTTTTTGAGCTAAGTAAAAATCCGAATATACCTTTAAATGTTTGAAGTTCCTCAAATCTATTTTTTAGAGAAGTAATTGCCATATCTACCATAACTAAGAAATAATTAGCTTCAAAAGCCTTTTGAGCAGTTAGAACTTCTTCAATGTGATCACTTTCATCAAATTGTTTTTTCCTAGTAGCACGACGTTTTATTGGAAATGATGGTTCTATCTTCATTTCAGATACAAGACCAATGTTCAAACTAGATGCAAATCCTTCATTTTTATACTTATCAAAATATTGCATTATGCCTTCTATTTGTTGCAGGGCAGAATCAATGTACATAGGTAAAGATTGTAACTTTTTACTTACCATGTTCACGAAAAATAAAATATCATGCCAAATGACCATACCAAGTAAAAAATCAAAAGTTCCAAGAACATCATACATATTCTTCGCATCACTCTTTGACTTAGGGTCATAAGAAGACTTGCATACCTCTAACAAAACTAACCTTATTTGTGGAGCTTGATATATAATAGCTTTAACACTTTTGATACGACTCTCCCAATGAGTATTAGACAAAGGTTTAACTGTTAAATTTGGAACATGATCAAGCAAAAGTTTTCATCTTTTAGGAGAACTTGAAAATAATACATATATCCGTTGCATAATTCCAAAAAATAAAATAGCTTTACCACAAGAATTTGCCATATCACAAAGAGTAAGATTAAGACTATGACAAGCACATGACATATATAAAGCTCTTCGATTCATATCAAGCAATCGTTTTTGTACCCCTTGGTGCTTCCCTTTCATGTTAGAACCATTGTCATAACTTTGTCCCCTTATATCATCAACATTAAGGCCAAAAGACTTTATAGCATTTAACAATTCATTAAAAAGCCCTAAATCAGATGTATCATCCACATTCAAGAACTCTAAAAAGAATTCTTCTATATTAATTTGGGTACTTGAGATATTAACACATCTAACAATAAGAGTCATTTGTTCTTGATAGCTCACATCCGGAGTACAATCAAGAATTACAGAAAAATATTTGGCATCTTTAACAATCTTTATGATAGAACTTGTAACACTATGTGCTAAAAGTGAAATTAACTCATTTTGAATTTTAGGACTAAGATAATGGTGATGGATTTCATTACCTGTAATACGTCTAAGATGATCTTGCATCACCAAATCAAATTCTGCAACCATTTCAACACATGCTAAGAAATTACCATTATTGTTTTGGTAAAGTCTATCATTAGATCCTCGAAAAGCCAAACTACGTTACTAAGAAACTTCACAATGGCAAGTATTCTAACTAAAACATATCTCAATCGCTCTTTCTCCTTTGTAATTTCTTGCTGCAACTCTTTATCAATTGTTTCCATTTTTCCTAGTCTTATTCTTAATTCATTCCAAGTGTTCATGTTAGTAATATGCTCAACACTATTTTCATGGTCTTTGAGCCTAGAACTAAGGTGTTTTCAATCATTCAAACCATTATCGGCTAATGAACTCTTGTTCATATTAGATTTGAAAAGCTTACAACAAAAACAATACACTTTATCAACATGCTTTGAATAAACCAACCATTTTCTATCATGTATCTCCCCATTACTCTTTTTTTTGAATAATAAGCAGATGAAAAATGTCTAGAGGTATTATCTAAGGGGAATGCCATATTTTCTTCTCTTATAGGTCCCTTTTCCACTAAAATGTCCCTAGCTTTATTATCAAGGTTATCCCAATTTCTTGGGTCATAAATATCCATTGTAAAATCTTTATTGCCACTTAAAGTATCTGAACTAGATGGTCTAGCTAAATTTTCATGCCTGCTTATATCATCATTATCATCTACTTCTTGATTAGGATCTACTTCTTGATTAGACTGTTCTTCAACACAAATTATCGCTAAGTTCTCAAGATTTGTAGATGAATCTACATTAGTTTTAAAGAATTTGTCAATGACACCTCTCTGTGTCTCTATAAATTCATCTACACGTTTTTTTTTTTCTTTTTTTCGCCTGCATAAGTACTTTCTAGATGACATTCAACGCAGAACCTCCCCGCCGCCTCGCACAACACAAATAATGGAAATACGGAATCAACCAAGCATCATGTCACATGAACAGATCTAGATATGTCACATCAACCAAGCATCATATGATCCAAATCTTTGTCATCAATCATTACTTAATTTGTAAGGCCCTCTGATCTAGATATGTTCAATACTTAATGTACATCTTGCATGCATAATGGCCCATAAAAAACTACAAGAAAAAGTAGGTACATGTATATCAAGAACAGATCAAGAGGGCGCTGGGGTGTAGGGCGAGGCGAGGGTCGAGATGCCGAGGGCGCCAGGCGTACAAACTACGGGCTCGCGGCACCTGCAAGAATAGCCGGGCGTGGCGAAGGAAAGAACCTCGCGGCAAGTTTATTGAGGTGAGAGGAGCCGCCAGCACAGACCTCGCAATGAGCCAAGGCGGAAGAGGAGGAGGCGGGTGGCAACGAGCCGACGAGCACGAGCAGCCGAGGCACCGAGCGGGATTGCGGGAACAGGACCTCGTCTCAACGATTCGACCTTCATAAATTGGTGTTGGTGATGACCGGTGAGCTGCGCACCATGCCGTTGCCAAGCGCCCGAGCCGTAGCCGCCTAGGGAAGGGAAGGCAGTGATGGCAGTGGGGAGTGCTGGAGACTGGAGATAGGGATTGGGGAATGGGGATTTCAGATTTGGGGAGGAATCGAGGAGACGAGCACGAGCTGCATTCGGATTTGGGAATTGGGGAGGAAGAGGAACCGAGGAGACGAGGAGCTGTAGAGGAATTGGGGAACCGCCGAACCGGATGCATATACAACAGCAGTATAGTCTACTGGGCCTTGGGCCAGGGGGCCCTAGGCCGTCGCCCCGAGTGCCCTGGCCCAGGAACGGCCTTGCTTGTATCCTTCAAAGATTAAAAAAAGAAACACACTCGTTTCAAAGTTTGCGCACTTTTTTTTCCTGTGCTCGTGAAACAGAGTGACTATATAATAAGGTAAATTTTATAAATATTAATGGTTAAAGTCATATCTTGAAGACCGAAAAAGTTAAAAAAAACTCATTTAAAAAAGGACGGAGGGAGTACCTATAGATGGTTTTTGACTATCTACTATCTTTGATGCAAGATTTTGACCATAGTATTTTTATAATATATTATTAAATAATATTGTATATATATTCTTTTTAGGCTGCAAAATGTACATTTTTACAAAAAGTATTTTGCAAGGCAAACACAATGACATTATTTATGTTTGGTCAATCTATATACTTTTACCATATTGATGATCAATGTTTTTAAAGTTTGACCACACGGATCACGTAACGTCCTATATATGCTCTAAGTAGATTTATGTTATATATAGATCATCAAAATTAATGCATTTATTATATTAGACAAGCATGACACCAGCAAATGTTCTGAGTCAGCTATACCCATGGACAACAAAAATTGCAAATTTTAACATCACATAATTTAGAGAAAATTCCTTATTTGTTACTGAAAGTTGGCACCCTTCCTCGTATGTCATCGAAAAAATGCTTGTCACTTAATTGCTATCGGATCTCAACTTCATCCTTTATGTGTCAATGCCGCCAACTCAATTTGAAGGAGGTATCGTTAACTCAAAAAAACTTGTCAGATTTTATCAAAATGGCCAAATTACCCTCAAGACATCTTCTTCAACCTCCCCTCCTCTCTCTCTACACACTATTCTTTACCTATGTGTAGAATAGTCTATTATACGTCTGGGTCAGTTAACCCAGTTCGACTGAGCTATGTATCTCACTAATCAGCGCAATAGAACTACCCTAGCTGACTAAGCCCATCAGTTAGCGATCAAACTAACTAGTAAATGTGTTTCTTGTTTGTACTGAAATATGTTTTTTCTTTGATTTAGCCATAATTTTTTACTGACATCTCTGATTCATGAATGGTTTTCACCAGTAGCTTATTGACGATGAGAGCAACATATTGATATAAGTCACGCCAATAAAAACTACTAGTGTAAGTTGCCGTACTATTAAGAAGGGGTCATGTTTAGTAGTTTGAGTCTCATCATGTATTGATACCTTAATCCCGCTTGCTCTAGCTCTCCTTTGCATGATACTATTATTTGCGAATGTATTTTGCAAATAGTTGAAGCTCATGCACTTACTCCTTGTAGCATGTGACCAAAGTTTGGAAATGTATTTTGCACATTGTTGAAGTTTATGCATTGATCATTTCTAGACTCTTGCTAGCTTGTAGTCACACTTTTGGTTAAGTCTATGTTAGAGATTTCTAGGAATTAGATTTTAGACTTGTGTGGCTACATTGGAGTTTTAGTGTTGTATAGAAATATTTATGGTTTCTTAGATCTTAAAAATAGATGGAAGTTGTAGCTCTCTAGATAAGATTTTCATAGAATCCAAGTTCACATAAATTGGACTTTGGAGTAAAAAATTACAGGCCTTTTTAGATTATGCTGTGAGTATGTCCGAATTTGAGTCTATGACATTTTGGTAGAACATGTATAGCCAATTTGGATTATTAGATTCGGAATATCTAAATTATGTTCAAATTAGGGAATTCAGAATGTCCTATTTTTTTCTCTACAACAGTTGGATGCCACTTGGATTTGTGACTGTTGAGAATATCCGATTTTCTAATTAGGAATGTTCAAATTGAGTAAATAAGAATGTCCAAATTTAGGCATTAAGAATGTCCAAATTTGCAATTTTTATATGATCTTGTTCCAAGCGGCTAGTTTCTTTGAGGGCTATAACAGAGGCCGAGTATGCTGTTTTTATATGTTGCTCCTACACTCCTTTGAGACATATTTGAGAGCAAAGCTTTGAGAGTTTATAGAGCAACCTTTGAGAGATTTAAGAGGCATTTGAGCTAGAGTTTTTTGTGTACAATATTTTAGCATTCCATTTTATTCTCTTGAGCTAGTGTGAGCTTCTTCTCTCAATTGTGTATGTGTTGCACCTTTTGAGCAAGGAAAAAAGTTCTCTAGTTGCATGTGTTGCTTCTAGAGGTGGATTGAGTATCCCCTTGTGCATGTGTTGCACATGGTGAGGGTTAAGTAAAAGGCTTGGCTTGTTATTCTTGGTGTTTGTCGACACCTAGACAGCGTGGAGGTGTCATGGTCCATGATCATCTTAAGAAGCTTATGAGAAGGTCTGGTGTGTTGTAAAGGTTGGAGCTCACCTATCCGGAGGGGAAAAGAGTTACCATTAGTTGATTCGAGATGTTTGGCTTAATTCATAAAGCCGGTCCAATTCTTTTGAGCTTACCTCAATGTAAATTAGAGGAGATTGGCAAGTCTCCGAACACTATGATAAAAAGACCATGCATCATCTTTTGGTTTACTTCCTATTGTTTATTTACTTTCTTACAATTTACATTTCTAGAATTGAATTGCTTACTTGTCACCCTAGGATTGCAAATCTTGATCTAGACATAGGTTAATAGTGTACTTAGTTTGACTAGTTGATTTAGGTCTTAATTGGGTAAAACCATTTTGATTTACGCTTCCACATATAAACTCGATTTTGGTCAAAGAGAATTTTAAAACCACCTATTCACCCCCCTCTAATCGGCCTCATCGACCTTACATCACCCCACTTCTTTCTCTCTTGGCTTAGCCTACCACCCCATCACGTTGTTTCCTCATGCCCGATCCAATCCGTGTCGCCTCGGTCCAGCATATCGCGTGGTCCAGCTCGCTAGGCTGTGAATCACGTGTGCACCTGATAGGTAGGGCCGACCTGTTAGGAAACCCCATCTCGGTGCTGAACTCATTGGCATATCTGCGCCAGTCTCCAAGATTTCCATGCCATCTCCCACAATAAAACCCGCTGCCGACCCTTGGGAGCGCATCCCCAAACACGTCACCTCGAAACCCTAACCTAGTGCGTCGAATCCGCCACCGTCACTGTAGATTGAACTCATTGAAGTTTGTCGTCACCATTAGAGCCATGCCGAAGCTCTCTATCACTGGTAAGTCTAGCCATTGGTGGACTCCACTACCGTCATTACCTCGTTGTCCTCTACCCCGCCATGGCCTTGCTTTTTGCTGGGAGTTGTCAGATCCATGCTTTCACTGTAACCAGTGGCGGAGGCAAGGGGGGCCAGCAGGGGCCATGGCCCCTCCCAATGAAAGTGACAAAAAAATTTTATTCATCGCTAATCATTTGATCCTAGGGGTAAAACGGCCTGATAAGAGGTCATCCCGTATCCTACCTTAATTATTTTTTCGGATCACTTAGGAGGTGCGGATAGTGGAAAATCGGGTAGGATCTGACATCTGGATACCGTATTTACTGAGCGGGTAGAAAAGCTAATAACGGATATTATACTTGACAAGTATAATACTGGATAATCTGTACTTAGTTGAATAATACTGAAAACTACCTAGGATCAAAATATGTGATAAAAATAATTTAACTAACACATATGATCAAACTATGTGATAAAAATATATTAAAAAGAAATTGTAATCATGAGATAAGATATCAATCTTGATCTTATCGGTTGTGTAGAAATATATATGTCTTTTCTCGGCCAAGATTCTTACCATGCCGACATCAACTTGATATCCACCTCGACATTAACTTGATATCCAATCAGACAAAAAAATACCAGATTCAGATCCGAATTTTTGGGTAAAATTTTCGTTGGATCCGGATACGGATCGGGTATTACCCGACCCATTTTCACCCTTATTTGATCCTGTGATCCGTTTCAGGCTTTTAGCATCTAAGGTCCAGGCCCAAGTATCCAAGGTCCAGCATCCAATTTTTTACTCATTCACTCATTGAAAATTGATGATGTGTGCTCTCTCGCTTCAAAGTTCTACCCTACCGATTTTTGAGTAAGAAAGAAGTACCTTGAGGCTTCAATTACAACATTATGAACATGATGTACCTACAAATTTTAGGTTTGAATTTGACAACCATTCTTGATCTTTGTCGCCAGCGTAAACCGGGAAATCGATGAATATTACTTGATTGATAGGTTATATAACATTTACTTGCTCATTTAGTTGATTACTTTTTTATCATTATAGAAAATGCTAATCATATATTTCTTAGCGAGTTGATTCGCTTGTTCTAACTCTACTGGGCCAAAGAAGAACGACATAGCGTGCCTTTTTCGAATGAAACTTGTGAAGACAAGGCTTCAAAAAGATGGAGGATGAGTTCTTAAGAAATTGCTTAATAACTTACATAGAGAAGGAGATTGCAATGGGGTTTACAAACGGATAAACTTATTGATGACCTCGATATAATTTAGACACGAGTAGCTACTGAAATGAAACATGTTAGTTATTTTAACCATCATTTTTACCATTAGATTTTTGTTGATTTTAACTTATATGCATGCAAATTTAGTAAAAATTTCTTGCTATATTTCAAAGATATGGTTGATAGCTATAATTATTAAAATTTCTACTATACTATATATATTAGGGTTGTTTGGCCCCCTATATATATATTATTCCTGGCTCTACCACTGACTGTAACCCTAGTGTTGCCGCCACTTCAAGCTTGTAATCGGTAGACTCTGGCTACCATTGATCCCTACACCACCTGATCATTGGTCCCTACGCCACCACTATCAAGTTCGTCATCACCGCGGCGTCGATGATGCACAAGCGCCATGTTCGCTAAGTCAGCACCGAGTTAGCCACACGTGTCTTAGCCACACCAACTGCCATGTGTAAGCTAAGTCAACTAGTCAATCCTAAACCGGTCGGTGGACTTGATCTACCATGGACCAAGTCTAAGACATGTGGATCTACGTGTCTGCCTCTCGGGTATTTTCAAAGGTTTTGTTGTGATCTTCTGAGTCGCGCGTCTAAAGTATTGTGCTAATTACATGGCATGAGAAGATGATTATATCTTATGGGTAAAGTGTATAACTTATGCATGGTGTAAAAATATTCGAATAGCCGTGTCATCAATTATGGACGGTGCTCGAAAAATTCACACAAGAGTTAGATTTTATAAAATGAATCTGGGAAAGGGGTTGTATGCCAGAAAGAAAATGGTGTAGACTATATGCCAACATGAGAAATATCTAGATAGCTTATTATTGTTGTTATTTATTTTACTTATGTTTTTAATCTATTATCATATTCAATTGTTAAAGTCTAGTTTATGCCTAATTAACCATATCAACCATTCATTGAGTAAGCATTGCTTATAGTTATTAGATTTGCATTATGTGCACAACTTATTAAGTACTCTATGTGCTTATCCTTACAAAAATCATCAATCAGTTGGAGAAGAGAAGTCGACACCAGTTTCAGAGGAGTACCATAAAGAAGCCGATTATTAGGATTTGAACCCCAGTCGATTGAGATTGACTGTGGCAGGCCGATGAGTTTTTGCTGGAATTTATTTTCGTTCCGCTGTAGTTATATTATTTAGTGCTTAAGCCCTATGCGGTATAATAAATGTAAACTCGACCATAACATCATTTCACTATTTATTTATTCATTATCAACTTAGTCGCTTATTTTTATTCTGTTGTGTATGGAGTTTATAATTCATGTATGTTATATATGGAGGGTCCAAATTGCATATTTTGATCCTGAAATGGGTGCATAGGAAAAATGATGATTTCGATTAGTTTGAATTGCGACATTGCCGGAGTGTGCTCCCTTCGGGTACGTTCACCTCGTCATCTCTTGTCTTGTTCTCTTATAAGAAAGGGAAACTATCCCTAGCTAAGGGTGAGCATTCAGTTTTTTGGTTTGATCGGTTCGGTTTTAAAACAATTCGGTTTTTGGAAACTGACAACTGAATTTCTCAGACCAAAATAAAAAACCGAACCGAATTAATCGAAATATTTCGGTTCGGTTAATTCGGTTTCTCAATTAACCAAAATATGAATAAACACTAGGTACATTAGATTTAGTCTTTCTCATATCGCAATACAAAGTAGGGATAAACCCATGTAATATTCTTAGGTTATTACAATATAAGCATAATAAAATATATGAATATACCAAACATATGCATAAATATATTAGAACATGAGAATTGTTTACTGGCTTTAGGAAGAACATTATAAAAATAGTATTGTATATGGTTTATTCAGTTATTTCGGTTTTTGAAAGCGAAAACACGAACTAAACACTGAAAACCGAATTATATCAAAAACAAAAATCGAACTGAAAACAAAAAATTAAAATAATTAGTTAATTCGGTTCTATTTAGTTCAGTAATCCGATTTTAATTTAAAAATACCCACCCTGGTCCCTGGCTCCCCGTTGCGGTACTAAAGCATCCTCTATCCGACGGCAGGGGCACAAGTGTTAAGCACGTGCGTTTCATCGTTGCGTGCACCAAGCCACCAACTTGTGTGCACAAACAGAGAAGGCACGAAACCAAAGTATGTTGTTTTTATAACGTGATGCATAGTCCACACTCGTCTTGATATTTAATCTCTCTAACTTTTTACAAAAAAAGAAAAATAGTCGACCGTTTTATAGCTTTTTGCCCAAAAAAAATAGTCAAATGGTACATAGGTTTAGTGGCACAAAAGTGGTACCATTTGATCCGTATTTTAATATGTGGTCATGATTTTCTGGTTATTAACAATATATTGTAAAAGAAATTAGCGATCAAAGTTTAATTTTGAAGACCATACCAAATCAAAATATGTCTTATAAAAATTAATAATACTTATCCATGCTTATCCATATTAATTTTTTTCGAAAGGGCAGCAAGAGAATTGCTGCAAATTTTATATAGAAGAAAAAAAGGGGATTACATCCAGTTTTTTAAGGAAAAAACCGGGAGAAAAACCCCAGAACACCACACTATCTATAAAAATAGGAAAAAACTCCACTTAAACCAAAACCACCTCCCCGAGAAGAAAAACAAGTAAAAACTAAACCACTAGAAACTAGATCGGAGCCCCAAACTTCGAGGACATAGCAAAAGTGCGGTTTAGCACCGCCTCCTTGATCACCACCACCACCTGTTCCGACGTTCTGGTTATCCCCTGGAAAATGCGCTGGTTTCTCTCTTGCCATAAATTCCACCAGAAATAAATAAGTAGACCATCGAATTGTCGACGTCTTTCTTTGTCAAACTGAGATCTTAGTCTCCTCCACCAAGTATATAACGAGCCATTATCGCTTGAATTCGAATCGCCCAATTTCCCCAGCAGAGGAATCCCCATACTTGTTTGGTGAAAGGACAATCCTTACAAAGGTGTATTGCGTTTCGGTGACGCGCTGCAAAAGAGCACAGTGGCATTGCATGGCCAACCCTTCTTAAGCATGTTGTCTGCTGTTAATATTTTGTTGTGGAGTAAGGTCCAAGCGAAGAAGCGGTATTTAGGTTGGCGGCGCCTTCCATATAGGATGATCTTCATCCTGCGAAGAACGGATTGGAATTGTATCGTAGGGCGACTTTTGTCAATATTGACCATCGAAGTCCACCGCCACCTTATCTGATCTTCCGCCGTATCATCTCTATTAATTCGTTGTATCGCTTCAAAGAGCGCCACAAATTCCTTAATTTCCATTTCCGAGTTCACCGGCATACAGAAACGGATCCAGTAGTTATTTGACAAGGCCTGGTAGGCCGAAATGTTCTTTCTTCGCGCTTTCCTGAACAGACTCGGTGCAATGTTCTTCGATGCTTGTCCTTCCACCCAATTTGATCTCCAGAAGTCTACCAGCTTGCCATTTCCGATCGTAACAATTGTTGAAGCATTGAAAAGAGACACATCTACTTTGTCGCATGGTAGATCGAGGCCCGTCCATGCTCTTTCATTGCATTTCCAACGAAGCCACAACCACCGAAGTCTAAGCGCCCTGGCGAATCGGTCTAGATCCTTGATCCCGAGACCCCCTTTCTTCTTTGGCAAACATGTCACCGGCCATTTGATCAAGCAGTGACCCCACTGCAATTTTCCGGTTCTCGACCCCTCTAGAGAAAACTCCTTCTGATTTTATCAATACATCGAATCAGCCACTTCTGTGCAGGGAAGACTGTGAGATGATATATAGGTTGTGACGTTAACACCGAATTAACAAGGGTCTCCCTTCCGGCTTTTGAAAGTAGTTTACCTTTCCAACCAACTAGTCTATTGCCTATTTTGTCAATCAACGGTTGTATTTCAATTCTTCTCAGCTGCCTGATGTGTAATGGAAGTCCAAGGTATTTCCCTAGGAAGTTTGAAATTTTTCCAAGGAACACATTCAGCAAATCTTGCAAGAGATCGTGATGACATCTGATTGGGTAAATTTCTGTTTTGGAAATATTGATTTTCAGGCCCGAACACTTTCCAAAAGTATCTAGAATTTTGCTAAGGGCTGTCAGTTCGTCCACATCTGCATTTAGAAATATCCCGGCATCATCAGCGTAAAGTGAGCATCGTAGTCTTCTTTGTTCTTTCGGTAGCACCGGTTTGAGGATACTCGCTCTCGGTAACTCCAGCAATTTTTGCAAGGGTCAATTGCTAAAATGAATAAAAGGGGATAAAGGATCTCCTCGACGACTCCACGCGGCGTGTCTTATAATCGGCGCTTACCGACCGTTAATCAAAACCCTAGAAGAGGCAAACGAGAATAGCAGATACCCCACTCGCCATTTACACCCAAATCCTGTGGCTTGAAGCACATCCGAATATAAATCCAGCTAAGTGAATCGAATGCTTTGGAGATATCCAATTTGATGAAAAGGGCCGTTCGCCTTTTGTGTAGCTTTTGGATTACTCTTTGGACATATAAGAAGTTGTCATGTATGCATCTTTTTTATGAACGATTCAATGAGACCTAATTAACTCATCTAATTTGGGCGCAAGCCGATTTATGAAGTATTTTGGTGATGATCTTCATGAAACTATTAATAAGGCCGATTGGTCCAAACGATCTAGTCTGTCAAGATTCTCCACCTTCGGAGAAGAACAATGTCGCCTCATTTAACAAATGCGTTTTTATGTCGAGATTGAAGAAGGCCCCTGATTGCTTCTATCAGTCGGACTTGATGATATGGAGGCATGTTTTGTAGAATAGGCCAATATAACCTGCTCGAGTCCAGCTTTTTGATTTGGCAGATCTGAATAGTTTGAGTCACCTCCTCTTCAAAAATCTCACTTTCTAAATCTCTCGAGGTCCCTCGCAATGTAACCTAGAGAATCGATGTATCGCTTTGTCTCTTGTAGCATGTTGACCCAAAACTTTAACGAAATATTGGTAGGTCTCCTTGAGCTTATCCTGTTGTGTATAGATCCCATAGTCTTCTTTGAAGCACCTCGATCAAGTTTCTTCTCCGCTTCTTGCGGCCATCAAGTGGAAGAAACGCGTGTTGGAGTCCCCACCGGATTTTAGTCGGTCTTGCGTGTTGTCTTGCTCGATTTCGAATTTTGCAAGGCCGAGTAACTTGTCTTTTAGGGTTTTCAAGTCCTAGCTCGTTTTGAAGTAGCGGCCTTCGTTCTTGTGTGCTTTCTAAAATAGAGATAGTGACAGATCGAGCTGCTTGGTAACGCTATGCTTGCAAAAATTTTCCTCCTCCAGATCTTTAATGCCTTAGCCGTTTTGCTCATCTTGACATGTAGCCTTAAGATCGGGTCGATGAGGATCGGTTGAGTCCATGATCGTAAACAGCCTCCTAAAACCCAACATGTTGATCCAAAGAAACCTCGCTTAAAGCCGCATGAAATATTGAAAGGTCGATTTCCTTGCATAATTAGAGGACGATGGTGCGATGTCATTGTTGGCAGAGCACATAGGTCTGCGTTTGGGAAGGTGTCGTGCCATTACGCCGCTGCAAGGAAACGGTCAATTTCGTCATGGTCGGTTGTTCCGCTCATTTGTCCACGTGAATCGGCGGCCTTGGAGGTCAATTTCCAAAAGTTGTAGACTATTGATAATATGGTTGAAGCGTTGCATCATTCTCCTGTTAGTCTGGCCTCTATTCTTCTCGTTGGCTTGTCTGATGAGATTGAAGTCTCCCATGATAAGCCACGCGTAGAACTGCACCTTTTGCGATTGTAATTCCTCGAGGAAGTTTCTCTTTTCTTCATCCGATTGCGGACCATAAACACCGGTGATGTCCCAAGTCGTCATATCACATCTTGAGGCCAAAGTTGCAGTGATCGTATTGGGAGTTGATCTAGGATTTTTGAGATCATAAAGGTCATCTACTACCGTGAGAAGGATTCCACCGGATGTTCCATTGGAAGGTATGGCGTACCGATCGATTCGCTAGTCTTGGACCCGAGTTTCATGCAAAGAAACCGATCGTCCAATTGGAAATTTTGTTTCTGTAAACATACCACGAAGCTCCGTGGATTGAATGAAGCGCTTTACGCTCTCTCTCTTGCTTTGGATTATTTAGGCCTCTTACGCTCCAAGATAGAATAATGCAATTGTTTAGCATTAGTAATCTAGACTTTGCACTTGTCACGGATGTCGCCGCCGCTAAGTAGAAGACATCCTGTAACTTCATCGTTGCCTTTGTCGACCGCCGTTTCCTCGGCCGCGAATGACCTCCCGACTAGTTAAAACCCCACCCAGATACCGGATTACATCCCAGCTAAATAGAAAACATAGCAAAGTTGACATAGCATACCAGGTTCTGAAGTTACATTGGTGCAAGGGCCTCTTGGCCACAACCTCTAAACCATATTGATAACAGAACAAATCGACCCGATACAAAGGCCTAAAGGCCTCAACTTCGAAACCATACAGGAACCAAGCATACCAACTAGGATACAAAGGCCACTTGACCTCAACCACAACATAATTCAGAAGGACCGACTTAACTGACATAACTATAACGCCATTACTAATTGACCGGATACATCCCGGCGCCTCAGAGACACCAGGCAATAGCATAACACCCATTGGATACATAAACTTCAGCGCTGAAAGACCACTTCCTGACTTCCTGAAGGATCTTGCTTGACCAGTTCAAGTATTGCTTCGACCTTCTCTTTGCTCAAAGGTTTCTCGAAATGTCTAGCAAACTGTTCAAAAAGATCATCCTATGAGTGCTTGTGTTGCAGAGGTGGAGAGAGATCTTTAAGCTTTGCCGCTAGAAGCTCTTGTGCTAATTTAATTGTGCCTTTATTAGTTCCTAGTCTGTTTTTAGCTTTGATTGCTAGTCTGGCACTTTTTCTTTGCGAGAATTGCTTTCCTTTGCACGTGATCCTTTGATCCTCAGATTGATTGGTTTCAATATTATTGCGGCATGGTGGCGTGCGGATGAGGGGGCTCTCTGGTTTGTGTGATACCTCGTTGATGAAATGTTGTAATCTTATTTGGTCATTTGATAAGCTTTGCTCTGTAGTTCGAGAGCTATGGGCAGTTGATGTTACAGTCTGGTCCTCAGTTGGTAAATTTTCCGCTTGTGCTTCTGGTTGTGGACTACTCAACATTATTGTCATTGGTGCTGGCGATTGGTGTTGGTATTCACTGTGGGGGTTTGAAGTCTGAAACTCTGCTGTGGTATGCGAGTTTTCAGGAGATAGTGTGTCTGGTGGTGTATCATCTGGTGTTTGTGAGGATGGTAATGTGGCCTCTGGTGGTGAGAAACTCTGCAGTGGTATCATGGGGGATAAGGTTTCAGGTGCTATGTTGTCCAGTTCTACGGTTTGTGCTGTTAGGTCTTGTATTGTTGAAGTTTCTGGCACTGCAGTTTTATCTGGCTCTACTATTTGGTTGGATTCGGCGTCCCCCTCAAAAGATAACATCCTTTGATTGTCAGGAAGTAATGCATCAGAGCTAGTGTATATTGTTGGCTTTGTTATTAAGAAACCTGACTGTGGTTCTGATGTAGTGATGCTAGGACTACCCTTGTCATTTTCATCAGTGATGCTAGGACTACCCTTGTCGTTTTCATCATGCCATGCATCAGAGCTAGTGTATATTGTTGGCTTAGTTATTAAGAAATCTGACTGTGGTTCTGATGCAGTGATGCTAGGACTACCCTTGTCTTTTTCATCATGCCATGCATTTGATTGAACACATAGAAGCGATTGAAACTCATATGGTGCGGTTGTGTTAGGACATACCTGCAGCCCGATTGGCCTTGATTGGTTGAGGGTGTTCCTTCCTTTGTTCACCAAGCATGTGTGCATCTTGTCGCTTCTCCTTGGTATTTCTTGAGGCGCCACAATTGGTTGGCAAAGGTGACCCTTTTCTTGACCATTTGTCGTTCGAGACCTCTCGCTAGGCATGTAGACTTGGTGCTTGGCATGAACATTTGTTGAGACTCTGGTAGGACTCGCTCAGAAGCGACGTGAAGCCGACCCACGACCTTACGCCAGATCTTGTTGTGGCGTCTTCCACTCTCTACATCCGCATCTCGGACCCAAGTGGATAGGCTTCGGTGTCTGCGTGTGCTGCGTCGATGGTCTTCATGCTTGTGGTCATCATCATCGTGATCATCATATCGACGGTGGCGATCTCTGCCTCTTTCTCCTCCAAGCGCCGAACTCCCCCTTCTCTCCCCGACCTCATCCGGAGCCCCATAGGTCCAGACAAAGTCCCGTCGCTGTTTGCGGTTCGGGAGTCCGTCGGAGTATCCATGGCCACGTAGGAAGGAGAGGTCTTCAACGACTTCTAAATGATTTCGCAGGATGAAGACTTGTCCCCTCTTCATGTCAGTTGGGTCATCATGATGTGGATCCATTTGTGGAAGAGGGACACTGGTAGGAGGAAGCTCTCTGTCCGGTTCCAACACAGTCAAAGCGACCTCCTTGGGGATGTCGCAAGGATCAGAACACCAGGCCCACAGATTAAAAGATCTTGTCCGCTCTCTGCGCTGTCGCCTAGTGCGTTCTTGTACATAATGAATAGCGCAGCTCCTCCCCAGAACTCTTGCAACTACCTCTTCACTCCAGCAATGGACTGGGATGCCTTCCACACGAACTTTCACATGAAATTCAAAGTTGACATTGGTTGCATACCGTTGTTCTGACCATGCTGCGAAGTTGAAGACTTGGCCGCGGTATGTCACCCTCGCAGCATCCAGCACCCTCCTCCTTATGGCCGAATCCGAAAAAATGATGAGGAACTGTTCTGGGAAATGCTTGAGCAGCTGGAAGTCCCGTGTCGGAGGATGAAGCGCCCTCGAACATGTCACCCACTGTGAATGACTCCACTTCGTGGCTGTTCGTCAAACCACACATCGCCGCCTTGGCCGATTATCTCGTCATGACGCCGCTTGATGGCCCCATAGCGAGATAGCGTGAAGGCCTTAAGCGGCCTGCCCTGGGTCGCAGGGATACCTCGCCTCCATGACCCTCCACGACGGACCACTTCACTATATGTTTTTGTGAGGGAACTAGGATTGCTCTTTGGAAGGAGGGCAGTATATTGAAGAGTCTCGAGGTCTTTGGTGTTCTTCTTTGCTTGAGTTTTATCTCTGAAACCACCTCTCTTGCTTGAACCCTCAAAGACTTTACGCTTCTGTTGTTGATCGTTTGAGGCTCGGTGTGATTAATGCTGGCTGGCTTTCTCGCTTGGACACTCAAAAGCTTTATGCCCCGAATGTAGACATCTCCAAAGATCTCATCAAGCTTTGCAATATCAAAGAAGTGTGTTAGATGAAAAACAATTGAAGCATTTACCTCTCAATTTACGCTTGAAGAACGTTGAGCCACTGATGTGATGAAATGTTTGTTCTGACTTGCCTTGTGGGGATGACTGATTTTGGTTCTTGCGCCACCAATGTTGCGGCTTGACTTGAATCCATCCTCCTGCATCCTCATTTGGCAGTTGGCACTCTTGAATTGAATGTGCCCCGGTTGTTCACCGCACCTTCATTTTTGGTTTCTTTGCTTCCATCTTTGGTTCGGATCTTGCCAGCGATGTTGAATATCGACCATTTCCATCTCTGGAAATTTGCCGTGAGGCGATGTGGGTTCTTCAACGCTACGCTCATCCACTTGAATACTTTTCCCTTTCTGAGAGGCTGAGAACCTAGATTTGAGAATCCTTCCTTCAATCTCTTTCCATGAATGTTGTCCCGGTTCACCGCCATCAATGCCCTCGCGAAGCTCTGGTTGATATCTGATCTGACCATGTAACATTCCGTTTTTCCATTTCCTTGAGTTTGAATTTCAAAATATGAACCCATGAAATTTTCTCGAATTAATTCCAGCTTAAATTGAATTTTTAAAGTCAGTCCGGATTTAATTTGATTAATCCATACTTCAAATTAATTATTCCTTATTTTTATTGGGCTCCTTGCATTTTATTTGATTTTTCTGAATTTTTGGAGATTTTCCGAGATTTATTTGATATTTATTGGATTTATTTGAGGTTTATTCGGATTATATGAATTTTCTTAATTCAGAAATTCTATTTCCTTCATTTGGTAGGGACTCTGCTCATTCCCTTGGCACATTCTTGTGATTCGCCCGTCCGGCTAAACCCTAAACCTCCTTCACTCCTAGTCGTGATTCTCGATCCAAAGGTCGAGATCGGCCGCCACCCCTAGAATCCAAACCCTAAAGCTTGCTAGCGACCGCCGTCGATGCCGATCATGACCGCGATGAGCCACGTCGCCAAACCCAAGCGCCCAGCTGCACTGACATCAACCGCCTGAGCCAACTTTGATATCCAGGTGCATTCTCGCCTCCCGAGGGTATTTAAATCAGAGTCAGCTGCCTCTAGGGTTTGCCACACCCCGCTCATTTCGCCCTAAGCCTCGTGGCTAAGTCGCCTCGACCGAGAGAACTTCCTCGCCGGAGTACCCCTCTCTTAAAGCCTTCCGCGCCTCTATCTCTCTCTGGGGTGAGTCTCGCCAGTATTTCTTGGCACCTTCGAGTTCATCTCGTCAACCTCTATCAGATTCACTAATTCTTCCACTCTCTCATCCAGATTCGCGGTTGCAATGTCTTCTTCCTCAAGTCCGGCGTGTTTCATTGCGCCTGCGCCGTCGAGCTTTCCTTTAACGTCGTCCGTCCGATCGTCTTCCATCGGCAGATCCGCGCCACGTCTCCCCTCTGGTAAGCCACCGAATCAACTGCCTCGTCACTGCCGTGATGTCGTCCGCGTGTTGCCCCGTGTACGCCACGTAGTCGCCACCTCAGATCTAGTCCCCACGTGGATGTCCTCGTCAGCGACGCTGTGTCGCCGTGTCCGCCGCGTGTTGACCGCGTGTGCGCCACGTTGTCGCTAATGTCCTGCGTAGCCGCCGTGTAAGCCAGATCGTCGCCACGTAGGCCCTAACTTCCCCGCATGGCGTCCACGTCAGCGCCACGTCAATGCCATGTCATCCAAAAAACCTGAGTATTAGCCATGTTGGCGCCAAGTGGATGCCACGTGTGTGCCACGTCACGCCACGTGTGCCCTAGTGCCCGCGTGTCCAACACGTCACAGCCACGTCATCGCTACCGAGCCAAGGCTTGAGTCAGCGACGGTGGACCCGCATGTCGGGCGCAAAATTCTCGTTAAATCGCTGGAAAATCGCTGGAAAATCCGAAAATCCAACCAATAGCGTTGCGACACGTGTCAACCTCAGTTCATTTTCCGATTTTCTCTCTATTTAAACTTCGGAAGCCCCGTTCTCCTCCGTTCGAACTCCGAATTGAACGATTCAAATCTCTAAATTCATATAAAATCAAGATCTATCTGTTGGTGTCATTTTTGTGAATTTTTGAATTTTATTTATTTCTGTTTATTTATTATTTTGCCTCGATTCGCGTGTTTCGCATGTAGGCAGCCTTGCCGGTTGAGCGAGAGGAGCATCCAGCGGTGGTAGCAACAGCGGAGAGGGTGAAGGCAAGTCTCCTTGACCATGTTGAACCCAAATTTATGAAATGCTATTTTGCTTTTAAATTATTGCATGCTATTTGAATTATGAATTGTATTTTAACGTCATTTTTTAAATGCTTAGTTAAATGCCAAATTGTTATAACCACATTGATATTCATGTTGACAACCATTGACACCCTAGGAAAACTAATTACTGTAGTTAATGGTAATTAATCTTGCTATGGGAACGGTAGAAAATGCTTAACCATGCTAAATCACGTCGGTATCTTACCAATATGGAAATTCTTTCAGTTTGACTCAAAAGTGATTTATGGAAATGGTGGCAATTGGTGTTGCCGGTATTATGAAATGTATGGCAATTGGTGTTGCCAGTATTAATTTGAAATTTAAAAGTGAAAAATGATTTAGACCGGGGCGGAATTGGTTGAATGGCGGGTGCGGGATGCACAAAATTTTTGGAATATGATTGCCGCCCTAGTCAATTAAGGACCGGTCATATGTGGACACCATGGGCCATGCTATCTGAGTACAACCACATGTCTATATGGAGTGCGACTTGGCTAAGTAATTTGCATGTATCGTTATTTGACTTCGCCCGATGAATTTGTGCGAGTTTGTCGGGATGACACTTGCAAAGCGCAAGAGGTGTGAGAGCGAAACCTTAGCGGGTGAAGTCGGTAGCGGTATATGCATTGTAAAGGCCTTGTCATGATCTCCTGCTGGCACACCAAAGGAAGTGTGTCAATAGCTTGGCGCAAAGGGTTGATCATGTCGTGTGGGTAAAGTGTACCGACTCTGCGAGTCTTAAAACTACTTGAGTAGCCGTGCCTCTGGATAAGAACAGCGTGGGCAGCTTTCACATAGTAGATTTTTTGGTTTTTGGTTTTAAATGGAAAATGATGGATTTGGTTTAAAATGAAAAATGTGGTTGGGAATCCGTGAGCGGCTAGAGCTCCCGGAAGTTTTAGTTTGGCGGCTAGAGCCAACCAGGTAGTTGGAACCTGAAAAATTGTTATACTTCAAGTTTAATTATTTATGCTATTTACATTTTTGTTAAATGCTGCTTTATGAAATTATTACTTGTATTTAAATTTCAATTTCGCTTTATGCAAATGAACCATATTATGCCTTCCTTTGTTTAAGCTATGCATTTAGTTACTTGCATTAAGTTTTCGAGACTTGCGAGTATGTTGCATACTCACCCTCGCTTTTTATTGCGGGGGCTGCTTATTCCATAAAGCAGATGATGGGAGAAGTGGCTATCCAAGAGCCTGCGATCCGCCATACGACATTTGTGGAGAGGACTATGAAGATGATGACGACTCGTTCTTCTAGGGAGCGTACGCCAGTCGGTTGCCTGTGGGCATCTTGATTAGCTCTTTTTGTTCTACTTTTCATTGCTACATTTTTCACTTAAGTAGTAAGGCTCCATACTTGTAATAATGTGATGATGTTGTTTACACTCTTTTGCTTATTATTGTTGTTTACTTTATGATATATACGTATTATCATCCATCTGTTGTGTGCTTATTTGTTCTGGACTAGCGGTTGAAACACTGGGGGTTGGATTTGGTAATCAGGGTCCCCCAGAGGTGGTATCGAGCCATATCATTGTGAGGTCATAACCCTAGTTAGAATGGTGGCTAGAATTTCAAAATTATTTTTGAAATCAAACCAACAAATTGGTCATTAATAGTTTGTCTCCTCTCTTACCTTATTCTTAGGTTCTTACCTCTTTCCCCTTCTGAATATTATTTTGAAATTTAAATTTGATCTTATCTCTGGAAATATCCCTAAGTTTACGGTCTTCTGCAAGAATTCCAAATGAAGAAGATGACGTTCGAGATTTTACTTCATGAAGAGACAACGTCACCCAACAGGAAAAGGCGGAAGATTAGAATATATTAGGACCTACCATAAGATAAACACCCTTACGTGTAGCATATTATTCCGCTCTAGTTATATAGAGCAATTTACGTTGTCGTTATGTTTCGCTACTTGAAATTGGTCTTTATTCTGAATGTCTAGGACTAATTTATGTGTAAACTTAACCTCTTGGTTAAAGTTCCACAATAAGTTGTCCTTATGTGTGAACATGGAAAATTTAACCTATAGGATAACTAAGAAATTATAAAATAGTTTATCTCTTATCTCTATAAAACTTCCACAAAGTTATCTCCTTTTCATAGAACTTCTTACCAGTGTAACCATTATGGTCATCAACCTTTCTTAAAATAAATAAAATAAAACCTCAATGAGATTAGTGTCGGTCTCCATTACTACTCTTAGCTTTGCTTGAGATCACACCATTCATATATAAACCAAGTTAAGATCTTACCACATTAGCAACACCAAACTAGCTTATCTTTGCTTTAGGCTAGTTAAAACTTAATGATCCAATAATAATTTCTAATCATGATTTAAAACTCACCTCATTTGCTTATCTAGATTATATACCATAAAATGAGCTAGAACCAGAAAAGTTCTATACTTTTGAATGGAAAACTTTGAATGGTTGTTTAAATGAAAACTGGAAGAATTGAAAGTCCTATTTTTCTAAAAGAAATATAAAGAGAGTAGCATCAGTTATACATATACTCTTTTCTAATCTATAGAATTTAGTCTCCTCATTTATGTACTCGTTTCCCTTGTGTAGAATTTTTTTCTCCACTCTTAAGTTATCCCTTTTAGAAGTATTTCTTTCCTTATTCTGTTTGCGAAATGAAAACTCCAAACAAATCTTTTGAAAAGAATTCTGGTAACAAGTCAGCAACATCATGACGTTTATATCAGCAACTTTAAGAAGATGGGGATAGCGAAGCATCACAACCTCTTCGACTTCATAGAAGCCTTGGAAGACTAACACAACAAGTGGTGCAAAAAAAAACTCGTTGCCGAATAGCCTACAATAAAAGCTAGCATTATGCGAGCTACATATTATTCTAGTGATATAGTAAACCTCTTATACAGAAATATATATGATTCGGCAAGTAGAAGAAAAACCGTAGATACCTTCCTACATACTAAGCAAAATGTATACATATTGTTTATGTGTTATTGGAATTTTGTTGTACATCTTTTGTATTGTTTTGGGTTGCTCTCGTGAATGTTAAACCACTAGGTTGAAATTTACGATGTGTTAACCCTACCTAATAAGAAAAATTTAATTAAGGAAATTTTAAAGAACTAAACGTTGCCTTATAACCCAAGCCAAAAACTACTTAATCCAAGATAGAAACCTTTCCTAAAATAAGATTTTAAAGAACTAATTGTTAGTGTAACCCAGTAATTCCATCTAAGTAGCCTTACTCTAAAAAAATATTGTTGCGGGATATACTCATGACGTAATTCATTAATACATCTACTAAAGTAATGAGTAATAAAAAAAAATAATTAAATTAGCCTTTATAATTGACCTTCAGCCTTCCCAAATAACTCTGGTTGAGATGAAACCTTTCATTCATCTCAGATATTTTAACATATTTTATATCTCTCGTTAAATTAGCTTAGTCTTACTAATGATTCTCGGTGTAAACTACTAACACTCCTCATCTAATTTGTGAAACCCCGCAAGACACTCCACTGCCAAGAAATGATAATCATACCATAGTTCAACCAAATTCGTTGTATTTAGCTAGAGCACTTCCTTTCCAACATAGCAATCGTCATAACTCTCCACTTTCTCAATGTTCACAAAAAAAAATGTTAGAATCTGTAACCATGGTGTAAATGCTCATCATAATTGAACGAATCACCAAATGCACACCTTTCTGTTCTAAAAACTCGCACAAGATATTTCTAATAGCGGTGCAGCTTCTATAAAAAAAAGAAATGGTTTAAACTAGAAACCTACTTCTATATCTTATTTGATACCTACACATTGTTCTTTGAAGTATTGTCAACCCAGTCAGTCCGAAGTTCGTGCTTGCACTCGCTATGGAGAAATAGGTCATATTGTGATGAGAGTGCAATCAATTGCTCCGGCTGTGAAGGAAATCATTCTCCTAGAAAATATCCTGTAAGCAATATTGCTTGTTACCCTTGTAAATGTCAAGATTATTTTCTAGTTCAATGCCCTTGATCCGATAATCGCCAATACAATTTTGCTCAAGATTTGGTGATCAAAGAGGAAGAAAACCGACCACACAAGAAATATCACTTAAGGAATTATAGAAATAACACTTGATCCTAACTACCTTCACTAAGAAAGTAGTAAATGGTAATCTCAATGGCATGTTCCTTGTCCGATAAAGAAAGTCATTAGGCTAAAGAATGTTACGAGGAAACAACAAATTGAAATTCACAAGATAATATTAAGTATACAAATAGTGAACATGATATCATGAGAAAAGCGTGAATGCTTCAAGCATCACGAAAAGAACCAAATTCTAAACGATGTCCACAAGTGAACAAATATCTCCTATAGTCGTAGACATACCAAAATTTCAGCGGTCAAGTTTATAACTCCAAGAATAGCGAAATAAAATCAAATTTGTTCACAGAAGAAGCGAGATAAAGAAAAGGCGATTGAGCGAAGATGTTTGTCCTAGAAGAATTCGCTCAACTTTATCCTCAATCTCAATTGTCATCTATTCATCTTTCTAATAACACCAATGAATAATTATGCGGTAAAAAAAAATATCGGAAAGTCAATATTATTTGCCTTTGCTATGAAAAACATAAGTATTATGCCAAGCTGTTGCCTTAAGCAAGAAGCAAACTCCACCTCATTCTCAACCCGACAAGCTCGCAACATTCTCTAAGGCAACCTCAAGAATTTGAAGACAAACACTTAGACACATATCAATCCAACTCAAAATGTTAGTCCAATCATTCATGGCATTTACCTCTGACATGAATTAGCGAAAGAAGTTTATGACACGCCGGGCGTAGTGCTAGGTACGATACTTATGTATTTAAACCTTACCAGGGTATAAGTTTAATTTTAAGATCAACTCTTTGATCCTAGTCACTTCCTGATCATCTATTTTATATCATTAGCAAACAACTTTTCTGTTGTTTCAAATAAAATGGGTAATGTCACTTGTATCAAAAGAGAAGAACTTGAATACCTCGCCAACACCTACCCAAGAAGAATTTTACTTCACCTCGACAAGGAAAACATCAATAATTTCCAAGCTATCTCAAAAAAAAAACATCAAGCGTCTGGAACAACCCCTGCCTCGATATCAGGCCCTGAACGTAAACATCTTTCTTATGTGATTGTACCCGGCACTTGTTGTGGTATTGAGTACGTCCCTTGTGTATTCAATTCCTGCAATCAATCTTTTGAGTCTATACATTTTATTCCTTCATAGTTTTCAAATCCAAAGAAAATGAAACCCTTTGTTTACCAAAGTGAGCAAACAAGTTAAAATCACCATGAATCATCTTATAATCCTCTTACCTCAACCCCATACTTGAACTATCTATACATGTTTTCCAATTTAAAGTAAACTCGAAATGACATTTATTCCCAGCTCATTTCGTCAGCTAACGTTGAATTATACAGATCAACCATTGTATTCAAATACCTTTCTTGGTATTAAACTTTCAATTTTCCCCAAATGAGAGTAATGACAATGCATCTTTTCTTTCACCTCAAATATTCTAATCATACCACATACCACTATATAAATTAGATTATTAACAATACTAGTTATTTAAACAAAAGAGACATGTAGAAGTTATTAGTATCTCTCATCTGCTTACCTAAAATTAAAATAGAAGTCTTTTCTATTTCTCGCACATCAACTAGGAATCACAAGGCGAAAGTCGATTGGAGCAATCATCCAGGAAGAGGAAGCCACACAGGGAGCGAGGAGGATCTTCGAGCGGACTACCCCAACCTTTTTTTCCTAGTTAGTTCCAAATCTCGGGGTCGAGATTTCTTGTTAGGGGGAGGTTTGTAACATTCCGTTTTTCCATTTCCTTGAGTTTGAATTTCAAAATATGAACCCATGAAATTTTCTCGAATTAATTCCAGCTTAAATTGAATTTTTAAAGTCAGTCCGGATTTAATTTGATTAATCCATACTTCAAATTAATTATTCCTTATTTTTATTGGGCTCCTTGCATTTTATTTGATTTTTCTGAATTTTTGGAGATTTTTACGAGATTTATTTGATATTTATTGGATTTATTTGAGGTTTATTAGGATTATATGAATTTTCTTAATTCAGAAATTCTATTTCCTTCATTTGGGCCGACTCTGTTCATTCCTTGGCCCATTCTTGTGATTCGGCCCGTCAGCTAAACCCTAAACCTCCATCACAAACCCTAGTCCCGATTCTTGATCCAAAGGTGAGATCGACGCCGCCACCCTAGAATCCAAACCCTAAAGCTTGCTAGCCACGCCGTCTGATGCCGATCCGCGCCACGTCGCGATGAACCCGTCGCCAAACCCAGCGCCCGCCGCCTTACGTGCAATCCAACCGCCTGCCGCCAACTTTGATATCGCGTGCGATTCTCGCCTCCGAGGGTATTTAAAATCTCGCTGCGCAGTCTCTAGGGTTTGCCACACCGCCGCTCATTTCGCCCTAAGCCTCGGTGGCTAAGTCGCCTCTCGCCGAAGAACTTCCTCGCCGGAGTACCCCTCTTCTTAGAAGCCTTCCGCCTCTATCTCTCCGTCGGTGAGTCTCCGCCGCCATTTCTTGGCACCTTCGAGTTCATCTCGTCAACCTCTATCGATTCACTAATTCTTCCACTCTCTCGCGTCACGGATTCGCCGGTTGCAATGTCTTCTTCCTCAAGTCCGCGTGTTGCGCCGCCCTTAGCGCTGCCGTCGAGCTTTCCTTTTAACGTCGTCCGTCCGATCGTCTTCCATCGGCCGGATCTGCGCCACGTCTCCCCTCGGTAAGCCACCAATCAATCGCCACAGCCACCATTGCTGGTGATGTCGTCGCGTGTTGCCGTGCATGCAGCCACGTGTCGCCACCTGATCTAGTCTACGTGGATGTCCTCGTCATCGCCGCCGTAGCGCCATCCGCCGCGTGTTGACCGCGTGTCGCGCCACGTTGTCGCTAATGTCCTGCGTGGCCGTAGTGTAAGCGGATCGTATGCGCCACGTCAGGCCCTAACTTCCGCATGGCGCCCACGTCGGCGCCACGTCAATGCCATGTCATCCAAAAACACGAGTATTAGCCATGTTGGCGCCAAGTGGATGCACCGTGTGTGCCACGTCACGCCACGTGTGCCCTAGTGCCGCGTGTCCAACACGTCCACGCCCCCGTCATCGCTGAACACGGGCAAGGCTTGAGTCGCGACCGGTGGACCCGCATGTCAGCGGCGCAAAATTCTCGTTAAATCGCTGGAAAATCGCTGGAAAATCCGAAAATCAACCAATAGCGTTGCGACACGTGTCAACCTCGGTTCATTTTCCGATTTTCTCTCTATTTAAACGGAAGCCCGTTCTCCTCCGTTCGAACTCCGAATTGAACGATTCAAATCTCTAAATTCATATAAAATCAAGATCTATCTGTTGGTGTCATTTTGTGAATTTTTGAATTTTATTTATTTCTGTTTATTTATTATTTTGCCTCGATTAGCGTGTTTAGCATGTAGGCGACACACCGGTTGGCGAGGAGCATCCAGCGGTGGTAGCAACAGCGGGAGAGGGTGAAGGCAAGTCTCCTTGACCATGTTGAACCCAAATTTATGAAATGCTATTTTGCTTTTAAATTATTGCATGCTATTTGAATTATGAATTGTATTTTAACGTCATTTTTAAATGCTTAGTTAAATGCCAAATTGTTATAACCACATTGATATTCATGTTGACAACCATTGACACCCTAGGAAAACTAATTACTGTAGTTAATGGTAATTAATCTTGCTATGGGAACGGTAGAAAATGCTTAGCCATGCTAAATCACGTCGGTATCTTACCAATATGGAAATTCTTTCATTTTGACTCAAAAGTGATTTATGGAAATGGTGGCAATTGGTGTTGCCAGTATTGTGAAATGTATGGCAATTGGTGTTGCCGGTATTAATTTGAAATTTAAAAGTGAAAAATGATTTAGACCGGGGCGGAATTGGTTGAATGGCGGGTGCGGGATGCACAAAATTTTTGGAATGTGATTGCCGCCCTAGTCAATTAAGGACCGGTCATATGTGGACACCATGGGCCATGCTATACAGTACAACCACATGTCTATATGGGTACGACCTGGCTAAGTAATTTGCATGTATCGTTATTTGACTTCGCCAGTGGGCTGTGCGAGTTTGTCGGGATGACACTTGCAAGGCGCAAGGGGGGGCTGTGAGAGCGAAACCTTAGCGGGTGAAGTCGGTAGCGGTATATGCATTGTAAAGGCCTTGTCATGATCTCCCTGCTGGCACACCAAAGGAAGTGTGTCAATAGCTTGGCGCAAAGGGTTGATCATGTCGTGTGGGTAAAGTGTACCAGCTCTGCAGAGTCTTAAAAACTACTTGAGTAGCCGTGCCTACGGATAAGAACAGCGTGGGCAGCTTTCACATAGTAGATTTTTGGTTTTGGTTTTAAATGGAAAATGATGGATTTGGTTTAAAATGAAAAATGTGGTTGGGAATCCGTGCTGCTAGAGCTCCGGAAGTTTTAGTTTGGCGGCTAGAGCCAACCAGGTAGTTGGAACCTGAAAAATTGTTATACTTCAAGTTTAATTATTTATGCTATTTACT
Organism: Guadua angustifolia; assembly: GCA_036346375.1. Lineage (NCBI taxonomy): Eukaryota > Viridiplantae > Streptophyta > Magnoliopsida > Poales > Poaceae > Guadua > Guadua angustifolia. Next base: position 29,103,046 of record CM070506.1, on the reverse strand, counting down.
TTTTTGTTAAATGCTGCTTTATGAAATTATTACTTGTATTTAAATTTCAATTTCGCTTTATGCAAATGAACCATATTATGCCTTCCTTTGTTTAAGCTATGCATTTAGTTACTTGCATTAAGTTTTGAGACTTGCAGTATGTTGCATACTCACCCTCGCTTTTTTATTAAATTTGCTTATTCCATAAAGCGATGATGGGAGAAGTGGCTATCCAAGAGCACTGCGATCCATGAAGACATTTGTGGAGAGGACTATGAAGATGATGACGACTCGTTCTTCTAGGGGCGTACCCGATCGGTTGCTGTGGGCATCTTGATTGGCTCTTTTGTTCTACTTTTCATTGCTACATTTTTCACTTAAGCCGTAAGGCTCCATACTTGTAATAATGTGATGATGTTGTTTACACTCTTTTGCTTATTATTGTTGTTTACTTTATGATATGTACGTGTTATCATCCTTTGTCTGTTGTGTCGCTAAATTTGTTCTGGACTAGCGGTTGAAACAGGGGGTTGGTTTGGTAATCCGGGTCCCCAGAAGGTGTATCGAGCCATATCATTGTAGAGTCATAACCCTAGTTAGAATGGTCGCTAGAATTTCAAAATTATTTTTGAAATCAAACCAACAAATTGGTCATTAATAGTTTGTCTCCTCTCTTACCTTATTCTTAGGTTCTTACCTCTTTCCCTTTGAATATTATTTTGAAATTTAAATTTGATCTTATCTCGGAAATATCCTAAGTTTACGGTCTTACGCAAGAATTCCAAATGAAGAAGATGACGTTAGAGATTTTACTTCATGAAGAGACAACGTCACCCAAGCAGAAAAAGCGGAAGATTAGAATATATTAGGACCTACCATAAGATAAACACCCTTCGTGTAGCATATTATTCGCTCTAGTTATATAGAGCAATTTACGTTGTCGTTATGTTTCGCTACTTGAAATTGGTCTTTATTACAGATGTCGAGGACTAATTTATGTGTAAACTTAACCTCTTGGTTAAAGTTTCACAATAAGTTGTCCTTATGTGTGAACATGGAAAATTTAACCTATAGGATAACTAAGAAATTATAAAATAGTTTATCTCTTATCTCTATAAAACTTCCACAAAGTTATCTCCTTTTCATAGAACTTCTTACCGATGTAACCATTATGGTCATCAACCTTTCTTAAAATAAATAAAATAAAACCTCAATGAGATTAGTAATCTGGTCTCCATTACTACTCTTAGCTTTGCTTGAGATCACACCATTCATATATAAACCAAGTTAAGATCTTACCACATTAGCAACACCAAACTAGCTTATCTTTGCTTTAGGCTAGTTAAAACTTAATGATCAATAATAATTTCTAATCATGATTTAAAACTCACCTCGCTGCTTATCTAGATTATATACCATAAAAATGAGCTAGAACTAGAAAAGTTCTATACTTTTGAATGGAAAACTTTGAATGGTTGTTTAAATGAAAACTGGAAGAATTGAAAGTCCTATTTTTCTAAAAGAAATATAAAGAGAGTAGCATCAGTTATACATATACTCTTTTCTAATCTATAGAATTTAGTCTCCTCATTTATGTACTCGTTTCCCTTGTGTAGAATTTTTTTTCTCCACTCTTAAGTTATCCCTTTTAGAAGTATTTCTTTCCTTATTACATTTTTGAAATGAAAACTCCAAACAAATCTTTTGAAAAGAATTACGTAACAAGTCAACAACATCATGGCGTTTATATCAGCAACTTTAAGAAGATGGGGATAGCGAAGCATCACAACCTCTTCGACTTCATAGAAGCCTTGGAAGACTAACACAACAAGTGGTGCAAAAAAAAAAAACTCGTTGCCGAATAGCCTACAATAAAAGCTAGCATTATGCGAGCTACATATTATTCTAGTGATATAGTAAACCTCTTATACAGAAATATATATGATTCGGCAAGTAGAAGAAAAACCGTAGATACCTTCCTACATACTAAGCAAAATGTATACATATTGTTTATGTGTTATTGGAATTTTGTTGTACATCTTTTGTATTGTTTTCGGGTTGCTCTCGTGAATGTTAAACCACTAGGTTGAAATTTACGATGTGTTAACCCTACCTAATAAGAAAAATTTAATTAAGGAAATTTTTAAAGAACGAAACGTTGCCTTATAACCCAAGCCAAAAACTACTTAATCCGCATAGAAACCTTTCCTAAAATAAGATTTTAAAGAGCAATTGTTGCCGTGTAACCCAATGAAATTCCATCTAAGTAGCCTTACTCTAAAAAAATATTGTTGCAGGATGTCTGCGACGTAATTCATTAATACATCTACTAAAGTAATGAGTAATAAAAAAAAATAATTAAATTAGCCTTTATAATTGACCTTGACCTTCCCAAATAACTCGGTTGAGATGAAACCTTTCATTCATCTCGAGATATTTTAACATATTTTATATCTCTCGTTAAATTAGCTTAGTCTTACTAATGATTCTCGGTGTAAACTACTAACACTCCTCATCTAATTTGTGAAACCCATAAGACACTCCTTTGCCAAGAAATGATAATCCTACCATAGTTCAACCAAATTAGTTGTATTTAGCTAGAGCACTTCCTTTCCAACATAGCAATCGTCATAACTCTCCACTTTCTCAATGTTCAAAAAAAATGTTAGAATCTGTAACCATGGTGTAAATGCTCATCATAATTGAGCGAATCACCAAATGCACACCTTTCTCGTTCTAAAACTACGCACAAGATATTTCTAATAGCGGTGCGGCTTCTATAAAAAAGAAATGGTTTAAACTAGAAACCTACTTCTATATCTTATTGGATACCTACACATTGTTCTTTGAAGTATTGTCAACTTGATCGGTCAGAAGTTCGTGCTTGCACTCGCTATGGAGAAATAGGTCATATTGTGATGAGAGTGCAATTAATTGCTCATTGTGAAGGAAATCATTCTCCTAGAAAATATCCTGTAAGCAATATTGCTTGTTACCCTTGTAAATGTCAAGATTATTTTCTAGTTCAATGCCCTTGATCGATAGTCGCCAATACAATTTTGCTCAAGATTTGGTGATCGAAGAGGAAGAAAACGACCACACAAGAAATATCACTTAAGGAATTATAGAAATAACACTTGATCCTAACTACCTTCACTAAGAAAGTAGTAAATGGTAATCTCAATGGCATGTTCCTTGTCGATAAAGAAAGTCATTAGGCTAAAGAATGTTCGAAACAACAAATTGAAATTCACAAGATAATATTAAGTATACAAATGGTGAACATGATATCATGAGAAAAGCGTGAATGCTTCAACATCACGAAAAGAACCAAATTCTAAACGATGTCCACAAGTGAACAAATATCTCCTATAGTCGTAGACATACCAAAATTTCAGCGAGTCAAGTTTATAACTCCAAGAATAGCGAAATAAAATCTGAAATTTGTTCACGAAGAAGCGAGATAAAGAAAAGGCGATTGAGCGAAGATGTTTGTCCTAGAAGAATTCTGCTCAACTTTATCCTCAATCTCAATTGTCATCTATTCATCTTTCTAATAACACCAATGAATAATTATGCGGTAAAAAAAATATCGGAAAGTCAATATTATTTGCCTTTGCTATGAAAAACATAAGTATTATGCCAAGCTTTGTTGCCTTAAGCAAGAAGCAAACTCCACCTCATTCTCAACCCGACAAGCTCGCAACATTCTCTAAGGCAACCTCAAGAATTTGAAGACAAACACTTAGACACATATCAATCCAACTCAAAATGTTAGTCCAATCATTCATGGCATTTACCTACAGCATGAATTCGCGAAAGAAGTTTATGACCTGCCAGGCGTAGTGCTAGGTACGATACTTATGTATTTAAACCTTACCAGGGTATAAGTTTAATTTTAAGATCAACTCTTTGATCCTAGTCACTTCCTGATCATCTATTTTATATCATTAGCAAACAACTTTTACATTGTTTCAAATAAAATAGGTAATGTCACTTGTATCAAAAGAGAGAACTTGAATACCTCGCCAACACCTACCCAAGAAGAATTTTACTTCACCTCGACAAGGAAAACATCAATAATTTCCAAGCTATCTCAAAAAAAAAAAACATCAAGCGTGCCTGGAACAACCCCGCCCGATATCGGCCACTGAACGTAAACATCTTTCTTATGTGATTGTACCCGGCACTTGTTGTGGTATTGAGTACGTCCCTTGTGTATTCAATTCCTGCAATCAATCTTTTGAGTCTATACATTTTATTCCTTCATAGTTTTCAAATCCAAAGAAAATGAAACCCTTTGTTTACCAAAGTGAGCAAACAAGTTAAAATCACCATGAATCATCTTATAATCCTCTTACCTCAACCCCATACTTGAACTATCTATACATGTTTTCCAATTTAAAGTAAACTCAAATGACATTTATTCCGGCTCATTTAAATCGACTAATGTTGAATTATCTGAGATCAACCATTGTATTCAAATACCTTTCTTGGTATTAAACTTTCAATTTTCCCCAAATGAGAGTAATGACAATGCATCTTTTCTTTCACCTCAAATATTCTAATCATACCACATACCACTATATAAATTAGATTATTAACAATACTAGTTATTTAAACAAAAGAGACATGTAGAAGTTATTAGTATCTCTCATCTGCTTACCTAAAATTAAAATAGAAGTCTTTTCTATTTCTCGCACATCAACTAGGAATCACAAGGCGAAAGTCGATTGGAGCAATCATCAGGAAGAAGCCACAGGAGCCTTGAGGAGGATCTTGACGGACTACCCCAACCTTTTTTCCTAGTTAGTTCCAAATCTCGAATCGAGATTTCTTGTTAGGGAGGTTTGTAACATTCCGTTTTCCATTTCCTTGAGTTTGAATTTCAAAATATGAACCCATGAAATTTTCTCGAATTAATTCGGCTTAAATTGAATTTTTAAAGTCGGTCCGGATTTAATTTGATTAATCCATACTTCAAATTAATTATTCCTTATTTTATTGGGCTCCTTGCATTTTATTTGATTTTTCGAATTTTTGGAGATTTTTCGAGATTTATTTGATATTTATTGGATTTATTTGAGGTTTATTAGGATTATATGAATTTTCTTAATTCAGAAATTCTATTTCCTTCATTTGGGTAGGACTCTGTTCATTCCTTGGCAGATTCTTGTGATCGGCCGTCAGCTAAACCTAAACCTCCTTCACTCCTAGCCGTGATTCTTGATCCAAAAGTGAGATCGTACGCCACCCGTAGAATCAAACCCTAAAGCTTGCTAGCGCATGCCGTCCGATGTCGATCCATGACCCGCGATGAGCCACGTCGCCAAACCAAGCGCCATGCCTTGCTGATCCAACCGCCCGACCAACTTTGATATCCGTGCGGATTCTCGCCTCCCGAGGGTATTTAAGTACTGTAGCCGCCGTCTCTAGGGTTTGCCACACCCCGCCGCTCATTTCGCCCTAAGCCTCGGTGGCTAAGTCGCCTCGACCGAAGAACTTCCTCGGAGTACCCTCTCTTCCGAAGCCTTCCGCCTCTATCTCTCTCACCGGTGAGTCTCCGCCGTATTTCTTGGCACCTTCGAGTTCATCTCGTCAACCTCTATCAGATTCACTAATTCTTCCACTCTCTCCGTCACGGATTCGCCGGTTGCAATGTCTTCTTCCTCAAGTCCGGCGTGTTTCCGCTGCCGCGCCGCCGTCGAGCTTTCCCTTTTAACGTCGTCCGTCCGATCGTCTTCCATCGGCCAGATCTGCGCCACGTCTCCCCTCTGGTAAGCCACGAATCAAGCGCCTAAATCCTTTGCGTGATGTCGTCCGCGTGTTGCCCCGTGTACGCCACGTAGTCGCCACCTCAGATCTAGTCCCCGCGTGGATGTCCTCGTCAGCGACGCTGTGTCGCCGTGTCCGCCGCGTGTTGACCGCGTGTGCGCCACGTTGTCGCTAATGTCCTGCGTAGCCGCCGTGTAAGCCAGATCGTCGCCACGTAGGCCCTAACTTCCCCGCATGGCGTCCACGTCAGCGCCACGTCAATGCCATGTCATCCAAAAAACCTGAGTATTAGCCATGTTGGCGCCAAGTGGATGCCACGTGTGTGCCACGTCACGCCACGTGTGCCCTAGTGCCCGCGTGTCCAACACGTCACAGCCACGTCATCGCTACCGAGCCAAGGCTTGAGTCACTGACCGGTGGACCCCGCATGTCAGCGGCGCAAAATTCTCGTTAAATCGCTGGAAAATCGCTGGAAAATCCGAAAATCCAACCAATAGCGTTGCGACACGTGTCAACCTCAGTTCATTTTCGATTTTCTCTATTTAAACTTGAAGCCCGTTCTCCTCCGTTCGAACTCCGAATTGAGCGATTCAAATCTCTAAATTCATATAAAATCAAGATCTATCTGTTGGTGTCATTTTTGTGAATTTTTGAATTTTATTTATTTCTGTTTATTTATTCAGTTCCTGCTACCTCTGCCCTATCTGCACGACGCTCAGCATTCTACCAGTCTATCGCCCGAATCTACCATCTGACCAAGCTATCCGAACGCTATAGCGATCATCACTGACCTAAATCCGTCCGCCTGCACGATTAGCACTGATCGCTCCATGCCTCGCCACCAGATCTCATTCCACCGACTTCAGCTCTGATGCATCATCTGTTGCACTTCTACGCATTTCCTAGCTGCCAGTTCTAATTCTACCGTCATCTACTACTAAGCTCATCCGTTCCATCCTCCCTCGTATCCCTGCATGCCACTCAATCTCCAGTACTCCGCGTCACGTTTCTTCTATTCTCGTTCTGCTGTCTCGTCGCTATCCTCTCCGTTCCATTCGCACGTCCTGTCAGTCCGATCCGTCAAGTCTTCCCGCAGTCTAGCCTCAGCTACATTCCCGCGCGTGTCCTGCTCGTCGCGCCGTCCGCTCACTGCTCGCTGAATCCGCAAGTCCGTTTGCGTAGTCGCATCGCTATGCAGCTGACTTCCGCGCGTTGCCAGCTACCGTCATAAGCTCACGCACGACAGCCGTAGTCGATCACGTGCCATCGAGTCTGGCTCATCGCCGCTGTGCCCGGACGTCCGTACGCACCTGATCTCCATGCGCCGGTCAAGTCCCGTCGCTCGACACGCTCTACCAGCGCCAGGATGCGCGTGTCCATTCGTACGCTCACTGAATCGCATGTCAGAGCGTTCGAATCATCGTCCATGTCGCGTATTTCGTGCGTATGCCATGTCGTGCCGATCATCGTATCTAAGTTGAATCCAACATAGATTTGCGATCGACAAGTATTCAAGGCTGTATCATTGTCAGCTTTTGCCTAATTGCCATTAGTCAAATCTCGATACATGCGTTAGAAATCTGGAGCAATTGTATCATCGTCTATACCGATACATGTTGCTAAGTATCTGCTATTGCATTAATTCTTTACTAATTAATGACATGCTGATTATGAATGTTTCATACTCACCCTCGCTTTTTATTATGCGGGTGCTTATTCCATAAAGCGAGATGATGGGAGAAGTGGCTATCCAAGAGCTCGCGATCCGCCATACGACATTTGTGGAGAGGACTATGAAGATGATGACGACTCGTTCTTCTAGGAGCGCACCCCGATCGGTTGCTGTGGGCATCTTGATTGGCTCTTTTTGTTCTACTTTTCCATTGCTACATTTTTCACTTAAGCCGTAAGGCTCCATACTTGTAATAATGTGATGATGTTGTTTACACTCTTTGCTTATTTCATGTTGTTTACTTTATGATATGTACGTGTTATCATCATTTATCTGTGGTGCGCTTAGCTGCTCTCGACTAGCGGTTGAAACACGAGGGGTTGGATTTGGTCTGGGTCCCCAGCACCAACCCCCTTTCTTCTTCTCTCGGGTTCGTATAGCGCCTTCGGGAAGGAGTCGGAGGGATCGATGTCTTGGTTCTTGCGGAGGTCCCGGAACCGGATCCGTGCTTTGCCTTTTGGTCCATCATCTGCTTTAGCTTCTTCCGCCGGAGACACCTCCCTCGAAACTGTCGGTCCGTGCACTTCCAGCGGCTTTAGGGGCGATTCTTGCCCCGAAGAAGGTGGATGTGGGTGCGGGGAATTCGGATCTGGTGTTGGATTGGCCGATTTACCGTGGGAAATGGGTGGATCTGGGCTGGATCTATGGATGGGGGGATAGGGGTGAGGAGCGAAGGGGGACTCGAGCGCTGGGGGTGCCATGCTTCCTTCGTCTTTCAGAACAGCCCATCCATATTGATGACATATTTCTACTGGTCAACACCATTCACACCGGTGATAACTCAGCTTAGTCTTTTAAGTCTATCATCTATTTTTTCGCTAGCTTCTCCAACTGCACTGCATGCGGTACTTACGTGTACAAAGATTCATATCACTGAAAGGATCCGTGCGTCTCTCCTATAAAAAATAAAAAAAAAATCCGTGCGTACTATTCATGATCATGGATCCGTACGTAAACCTATGTGACATGGGCCCCGTCGAGATAGTTTCAGTTTTTACTTAAAAGAAAAATAGTTTATCGGTCGAAAGGAAGAGTTTTAGATAACTTTTTTTTACAATTAGAAGCTAATTTATACACAAAATCAGAAGTTGTCATCCACCCAATTCTACTGATTCTGACTCAGATTCTACGGGTTCCGCCTCCCCATGAGTCGCCGTAGGCCCGAGGGCTTCCGCTGTCTGCCCGAGGCTCCTCCGCCACCCTTGTTCCTCGTTCGTCACTGACGCCCATCGACAATCAGCACATATAATCAGATTGCCAAATGACCAGATTTTCTAACCAGCAGATTCTTTAGACAGCTGACTACAATTTAAAATCTGCATGATCAGAAATTATAGTTGCTAGCTAGCTTTTGTGACGTGCAAATCGGACGAAAGCCGTCCGTTGGATCATTTTGCTTGGGGTGGTCAACTGGACAGCTAGGATTGCGAGCTCTCTCTCTCTCTCTCTCAGGTATCCATCCATATCATGAACACTATTGCAATCTTTGATCTAGATCATGGAGTAGAACTGAAGTTCTGTGGGGTTGTGTGATTGTGAGATGGCGCCATGAATGTCAAGGCCGCGGTACCATGGTGGTACCTAGTACTACTAGTGCTTGATTTCGAGCCGGATCAAAGATTTTCCTGCTGGTACAGCAGCTTCGCTTTTGCTGACAGTAGTAGCCGTGAACCGGAGCAGCAGTGGTTAATTTCAAACCTCTTGATTTTTCCGTTGGGTTGCCCTGTACTCGCCTGTTCGGGGTTGGCTCAGTTGAGAGAGATTGATCATTGATGACGCTGCTGTGCCTGTCTAAGTTGTCTTGGACCCTGGCTGCAACTCGCAGAACTGCAGGAGGGGGAAGAAGAAGAAGAGAGCCCAGAGGTGCTAGCGATCCACCCCCTTCCTCAGTGAATACTCCCAGTCCCACAGTTCCTTCGTATATATCATTCTAGATTCTTACCAATGATCTAAATCGCAGTATCTTGGTGATGCAGCAAAAAAGCTATAGCAAATAGCGGAAGCTGCTGCAGAGGCTATGCTACATCGTGGTACTATCGAAAAGATGCTAATTATATTCCTTTTCTTGTTACGTAGAATATAGTATGCATTGAAAAAAATAAAACAGGAATGTCGAGCGAAGTGAAACTAAAAATTAAGATACCAATTTACAACGTGTTCATGAAATGTCCAACCTAAAATCTAAAAATATAACTAAATTAATTTTCTTCAAAAATCTAAAACATTTTACTTTAAAATAAATAAAAATGATTTTGAAGAATAAATTTTAAAAGTTGAACTCAATGTATAAATTAATTTTTGAGCACTACAAAGTAATTCTCATTAAATGAAACAGAATATAAAATGTAAAATTATCTAAAATTTTAAGTAACAAATATTTGAACCCAAATGACCCCAAGATTAAGTTATCTTTTGTAGATTATCAAATGAAATTCTTTGGTTAAAGGCGTATTGAAATTTTTTACTGTTTTTAACATATGAAATACCTTGTTTTCAAAATTTTATGTCAAAACTAATTTTAGTTAGCTAAAAACTCTAACTATATGATTAACATACCAGATAATTATTCACAAACCTAAATAATTATAAAATGAAACATAGCGTCCGCTATTTCCACTATCCTCTATAGAAGTCAAACTGTAATAGCGTACATCTGTGCTATAGCCTGGCGTTCCAAGGGCAAAAATCACTATAGCATCACTATAGTCCACGATTTAAATCAATGGTCCTTACACTTCCACCAACATACATCTAAAAAACTTTTTTATCTCTCTTTGTTATATTTTTTGGATGGTGTGTATTACTATGGTCTATGAAGCAAATAACATTAGAAATAGCTGCTAAATAGGAGGGGTATAAAAGGAAAAATGGTAAAAATTCACCTTAAAATTGTATATGACATGTATTTGAAAATAAAATTTGAAAGCTAGAATGATATGTATTCATAAAGGGAGGGAGTATATATCATTCTAACTTTTAAATTTTGCACATAAATAGATGTCATTTTACAATTTTGAGAGAACTTTTAACCATTTTCCCTTAACATACTCTTACCATTCATTATTTCCAATGTTATTAGTTATTGCGGACTAGAAAAACACACCCTATCCAACAGTAATAAATGAGCTAATGAAGAAAGAGATCTGGTCATTTCTACAAAGTGTTTTGATTGAAACATAAAATCCTAAAGCATCATCTATTTAATGAGCGAGTATCAAGCTAGCTAGCTAGCCCTGACACCACACAGCAGTGCGACATCATTGTGTAGTCAAGCATTGAACCAAGGTTCAAATTCCCAGTGAAATTTCAGAAATTTTGGATGAGATTTCGGATTTTGGCCAGGGACAAGATTACAAATCCTGGTGGAATAAAAAATAGAAAAAAAATCAAATTGCTATAATGATTTCAAAAATTTTGAGTATTTTAATCCGATTTGGGACAATACCTCTTAAGAATGTCATCTATCATGAAATTTTTTGAAAAACCAAAATTTTGGAATACTTTATAAAAATAACACATGCATTTCTTAGCTTTTTATAAAAATGTAGAATCTTGATCATATTTTCAAAAATTTATGGTACCATCTTTAGTAGTCTAGGATCATACAAAAAATTTTCCAGAAGAATTGAACTTCATTTTTTATCTTTGAAAAATAAAAAATAGAAGGAACATAAATGAGACAATAACTTTATCATAATTTTATAAATTCTCTTGAGTGTGATCTTGATCCAAAATTTTTAGGAGAGCTTAAGAATTGTCTCAGCACCCTTCTCTAAAAGTTTCAAAAATTCTAAAATATTTTGGTTGCTCAATCAAATATATGGAAGCAATGCACGTACTCAGCGTTTGCCAGGATAGTAGCACTGTTAGAATTTTTGAAAATTCTTCAGGCTTAATCATCATCTAAAAATTTTATAAAAATATTAATGATGTGTTAGGACTATCCACAAAAAAATTTAAAATTTCCTAACATGGTTTAAAATCATTTTTCATTCGGTTGAAATTTGCAATTTTGATTGAAATCTCGAAATCCTGGTCCAAATAAATTCGGATTTGAATTTTGCTTTTTGAAATTCGTTTAGATTTTGTTCAAAATTCTGAAATCTGACCAATATTTTGGATTTCGGTTGCCTTTGAAATATTGTTTGAAAATGAAATTTAAAACCTTGCACTGAACACGCAACAAAATACGTACTGTATCAATTTGTATGCATACGGTGTGCGCAGGGACCTTGGGTCGGCAAAAAGTCAAGCCGCTTGTGAATTGGACAGCTAAGGGCTAGTACAATAACAAAGCCCATGCGCTAGCTCTAACACTGACTTTTAGTCTGTGATAGCACATATTTTTCCATACGATACTAGCTTGTAAATAAGAGCTGATTCTATTCTCTTTTTTTTTCTTACTCTTTCGTATAGAATAAAACTGATATTTATAGATTAATTTACTTGAATTCGGTCGGATAACGTACAGCGGTACGGCCGGATTCAAAGACTGACCTCAAGCCTAGTCCGATCGATCGCAAGCTAGCTAGCCGTGGTTCCATGCTGTTGGACGTACGGTTTCTACTGGGATTTATTATGTGAAAATTGGATTGCTCTTGTTCATATGAAAATCCTGATTTCCAAACAGGAACCTATAGCTTGGATCCAAATAAGAACCTATGTCGGGGTCAGCTTCTTGTCCATTTGTTAACATAACCGAATCAGGTTTCGAATGTCGTTTTAATATTTTTTGGAACCCACCGAAATCACTGAAATTCGGCTATTTTGGGACAAACCGGTTGGACAAAATTTTGATTTTCTTACAAAATTTGAGCAATTTAAATTTTGGGACAAGATTTGATTTTTGAACAAAATTAATATGAACCCACCAAAATGTAACTAGAACAAAGTGTATTTAGAACCAAAACTGACTTTATTTCGGCGAAATTCGAAATCTGAACCGAATCTGTGCTCCGATGCGCTCCTAACTTGTTGTCCCTCTTAGGTAGTATTGCAGTAGCAAGAGAGATGTTTCAATGCTTTTCTTTTAGCATAAATATTAAAGTATGAACGAAGGTATATAGTCATTACTTATCTTTTCATTTGCTTTAAGATTTATACAATTTATACTTAAAAAAAAAGGTATTAAAGCACTTCTCATGAATAAATCCCTTCCGAGTGACCGTGAAACGCACACACCTCCCAGGCCGAGACAACTTCCTCTGACCACCAACACCCGATCGCGGAACCAACGGCCTTGGCCAGCTCTCCCTCCGCCTCGGGATCCGCGACCCGGACCAGAATCCCCAACCAACGCGGGCCAAACCGACCGCCCCCACCCAACGCTGCACGGCGACCAAACGTGCCGGGCCCAAACCCCCAAACCGGGTCCCTGTCGGGCTCGGCCTCCTCGACCCAACCCAACCGATCCCACCAAACCAACCCTATCCTGTCTATGCCTCCCCCTCGCTCCCCTTAATATCACCCACCCCGACGAGCCGCAGCCACAACCACGGTCGTCTATCGAGACGAGAGGTTCGGGCAGAGGAGGATTCGAGTCTGCGTTTGCGGCGAGGAGGAGGAGGAGGAGCGGCGGCCATGGATCGGTACCAGAGGGTGGAGAGGCCGCGGGAGGAGGCGCCCATCGGCGCCAACGAGATCCGCATCACGGCGCAGGGCCGCACCCGCAACTACATCACCTACGCCCTCGCCCTGCTCCAGGTCCGCCTCGCCGGCTCGTCCGCTCGCAACTAGGGTTTAGTCTGGGGTTCAGTACGCTTGCGGCGCGCGAACCGCGCGTGCCGAATCAGGGGGGTGCGTCGATGTTGCTGGTGCGGCTAGGGCTTTGGATTGAGGTTTTTTTTTTAGTTTTATAGGCTCTATTGCGGATATATGCTACTGTTATCATCTAACTCTAGGCGTTGATTGGATAGTACATTTCTTTGTTATATTTAGATTGTTTTAGGCAGGGGCAGTTTGCCGTTGCGATGCTTCGGTTTATCGTTGTCGCTGGTGGATACGTGGGGTTTGTGTTTGAGATGCAACTTATGCTGCGGTTAATGGTATTATTGAGCAATGAGATTCTTCTGTACTAGTTATTAGTGTTTCTTATGGATTTGCAGGTATAAGATAAGATGGACAGTAGGGCACAATAGACCTGAAGGCGTCTCGCCGTTGGGCTCTTGTGCGCCTTCTTGCTCTTGGTTTATTTGGTCGGTCTTTTAATTTTTAGAAGGGCTATCTGGCGAATGTTTTGAAGTGCTCAGGATATTTATTGCTGGTTGTCCTGAATTAATTAGTTACCGTTTTCGCCTTCTCGTTCCGCATCCATCACAGGAAGATGCGACGGACAAAATTGTTATCAAAGCTATGGGAAGGGCTATCAACAAGACTGTTGTCATTGTGGAGCTTCTTAAGGTAAAACTACAGTTTCATAATGCCACCTGTTATTGGATACTCCCTGCAGTTATATTAATTCGTTGATTTGTTTGTGCTATCCCTGAGCAGAGAAGGATTGTTGGTCTCCATCAGAATACCTCTATTGAATCAATCGACATAACTGACACTTGGGAGCCCTTAGAAGAAGGCCTTAACACGTTAGAAGCACATACTTTTTTCTTCCTTATACTTCTTTTTGTTTTGGAAGGGATGTTGTGTTTTTGACATGATTCCTTTATGTCTTTATGAGTCTGACAGTCTTGAGACTACTCGCCACGTTTCCTTGATTACCATTACAATGTCAAAGAAGGAGCTGGATACGTCGTCTCCTGGGTTAGTAGAAATCTGCATTTTTCCTTTCTCAATGTCTGTTCAAAATTTGTTAGAGAGTTGTAGTTGTATATGATTTCTTGTCTGTTCAATTTATCTTCTATTATATACAATTCTTATCTTGAATAGCTCTTTTTTATATATAAAAAGAATAAAATGTTTCGGGTAGGGTTCATTCTATTATATACTTTTGTCTCAATTTTTTTAGGCTTCCTCAATTGATAAGCGCATGCCTACTTGTGCATAACAATTGAAGATAGTTTATGCCATTATATGAGCTAAACACTTCAAATCTCAAAGTTATATAGGCATTTTTTTGCTCCAAACATAACACTAACCTTTTGCCTACTTAAGAAAAGCTCCTGGTTTGCAGAAGTGGTGATCTGTTACTTATTCTTTGTTAATAGGGTCACTTCTTTTGTATAGATTCTCATGCTGACTCCTGATGAAACATGATTCTCATGCTAACTCCTGATGAAACATATGTGACATGACTTTGTATTTTGTAGTTACCAGCCACCGATACCAGCTGATCAAGTCAGGCCACCAACTGACTTTGATCAGGATGCAGAGGACTTACCAAATGGTCGTGGAAGAGGACGTGGTCGCCGGGGAAGGGGCAGGGGAAGAGGTAAATATCTGCCTGTTTGTACTTTATGATTGTAAAGTTGACTGTCTCAACAAATTATGGTTGATCTTGGTTTTTATTTCTGATTTCTCTTTGCATTTGGATCATTGTGATATAGGGTTCAGCAATGGAGGGGTAGATTATGATGATGAGAATGGAGACCTGGAGGGTCCACGGGGACATCGCGGCAGAGGGAGAGGAAGGGGTAGGCATCAATCCTTTGGGCCTGGAAGGGGATATGGTGGTGATGGTTATGCAATGGAAGATACTGGTGGATATGATGGTGTGGAGCCAAACACACCTCCCGTGCAAGCACATGGTTAGTTCTGTTTTAATCTGACTTAGGAGTAACATTCTACATGTACTGTATTGTTAGTTTAGTATGACCTTTTTGTGTGTGTGTGTGTGTTTGTGTGTGTGTGTGTGTTTGTTGCTTGCTCTTGTGATCAAATAGGTGACAGAAAATAGTAGTTGAAGAAGCTATTGATTTTTCATGATCTGATCATATGCTTTTAAGGCTAACTGTATATCAGATATGCAAAATCAGTGATTTGATACTGGTGGCAACCCCGATTAATAATAAATATCCTTTACCTACAGCCTTTATTCTTCTCTGGCTTCATTAGAAAATAGAAAGAGTGGTGTTATAATTTGACATTCCCTTGAATCCTTTTCCTTTATTCTTTACACTGCTCTGCTTGTCTCTCAAGATGGTTTGTTCAGAACTGTAACTAACTGTAGATATGTTCCTTTTTTTTAGTAATTCAATATAGGAATATCAGCACAATGGTTTTTCTCTCTTAACTAACACTAGATCTTTGTCAACTTCACAGGTGGTGGAAGAGGAAGGGGCCGGGGCAGAGGGCGTGGTCGTGGACGTGGTGGAGGCCGTGGCCGTGGACCTCCTCCTCAAGAGTAAATTGCGGGGCTCATCAACTAAGAAACGCGTTGACTCTCATCTTCACTAGATTAATGTTGTCTTCCGTTGTAACTTTATCTGCTTAGGTTTGTGTTCAAAGTTGACATAGTGACTCCAGTGTGGGGGATGAGGCTAGTTATGATTTTGTAGCTAGGTTATTCTTCCATTTGCTTGGCTCAAACATGGTATCATTCCAATTGTGCATTGTAGCATCCTGAATGTTTTATCGTCAAATCTAGCTCAGAAGATTCTTTTATTTGTTCGGCAATTCAAACATTGTTCTGTCATCTGTGCATCTTACATTCAGTTCTCTCGTGTTCAACATCTGGTCTCCTCTCCTTTTACTTGGAAAATATTGGACGTGTTTTTACTTCCAACATCAAATAGGTGGCACGTGTTTTTCATGTTTCTTGGCTGGTTCGAATCGCGTGCTGTGAAATTTGCGAGCTGTGATTCGTGAGAGCTGGGAGAATGCTATCCACTTCTATGGTTCCTTCCGTACGCCTACTCTGCTACTGGCTGAATGCGCGTGCTGCTGGAATGGCAGATTGTGGCAGCATGTTTGCTTGTAACGAGATCTAACTGACGAGTCAAGATTAGCCGTTATCAAAATTTGGCAAAAGAGACATAATTTTTTGGCAACAAAATAAATTCACGATTAATGTGGTCAGCGTTACTAAAATTTAGAACTGTTGTGCTAAACCCGATTCTTCAGATCCAGCTTTCGAACTCACTAATTGGAGTGTTCAAACGTGAAACTTTCAACTAAAAAAATTGAACTTCCAAAGCGAACTTTAAGACATACAGCTTAGCTTTCAAATCGAAATTTTCAAGTTATAATAGTTGCAATCTCAAAAAACTTCGACTATCCTAAACTCCAAATTCCAAACCAACATGGCACGCAAAATTCATTGTCTTCGAAGTAGAAACGAAACATGATCTAGCCCAAGCCAGCCACGCTGATGATTGCAACGTCGTACAGCCCACCAAGCCCGGTTGGGCCGGACGGGCCAGATTGGTACAATAGAGATATATACGGGCCGAAATATTTTCTTCCCGAATATCTGTCCCAAAAGTGTCAGGAAGGCGCAAACACTGCTCCGAATTTTCTCGAATCCCACGACGCCGCAGGCCAAGACCCTCCTCCTCCGGTCCTCCCTCCCCTCCGCCACCGCCGGCGACCTCGTCCTCCTCCGATGGATCTCTCCGCCGTCCACGACGCCGTCTCCGCCAAGTCCTACTCTGCCCTCGCCCCCCTCTGCGACGACCTCCTCCTCCAGGTAGCCCCCACCGGCCCCTCCCTCACCTCTCTCCCACCCCGCCCCCGCATAAGGGTTACCGGCGAGTCGTCTCCCTCTCCCTGACGCGATTCCGTATGCGACTCACAGGCCGCGTCCCGGGGCGCCGCCACCGACGACTGGCCCTGCGCCGTCCACCTCCTTGCCCACCTCTACCTCAACGACCTGTATGCAATCTACTCGCCCATCTTTGTTTCTCGACTAGATTTTCGGTTTAGAGCTAGGGTTTGTGCGATAATGCTGTGTGGCCTGGGTGCGTGAGCAGGAACAGCGCGAGGTTTCTGTGGAAGTCGTTGCCGCAGGAGGTAAAGGACGCGCGGCCGGAGCTTGTCGCCGTCTGGAGGATCGGCCAGTGCCTCTGGAACCGCGACTACGCCGGTGTCTACACGGCTGTGCAGGGGTTCGTGTGGGGCTCTGAAATCGCTGACTTTGTGGCCGCCTTCCTAGGTACTGCTCGTTTGTTTATTGTTTCGTATGAAAAGAAATCTCCTGTGCTTTTTGTGCAAACTAGTGATGAAGTATTTGTTGGAATTAATCCTGAATTAATTCAATGGAAGAAGTCGAAGGGGTGTTAAGTGTATGGTCTTTAGTACTATATTGCTTAGTTTGGTGGAGTGCAACCAACTTATAAGAGGGTTCATGCATGGACTTTAGTATGAGTTGGTGGCAAGGCTAGAGGTACACATGGTTGGCTATGCTAGGCTATGTACACGTACGCGTGCGCGCGTGTTTATCCCGTATTGCGACGACATGCGACCGTGCTTGAGACATGCTAAGTGTACTGGCTATGCCACATTACCTTACACCTCGACTGCTGACGTGGCGCCGCGGACTCAGAGAGACACGTTTTCATGCGGTTCAGTCTGTTCGCCCGTATTGCGAGATTCCAGGGGGTGGTTCCTGGAATTGTGGCAGTTCGGCTGATATTTCGCGAGGCGGTTTTCGGTTTGCGCTTTCTTAAGGGAGACGGCCCTACGCGACAGAAATCAATCTTGTTCTCTCCGGCGATCTATGCTTCCCCAGTTCTTGCTGCTTCCTGAGTCATTTGATCCCTTCACTTGTCGTGCAACAAGCGTGAGGGAGAGCAGTGTCTCTGATCCGTCGTTGACCACTTGACTCCCTACATGGGAGACCGGCGATTTGGTTTCTAGGAAGCGCTACATCTCGTGACTGCTCGTCTTCATCATCGCATCGAGTCGTTCTACGCTGCTTCCCATCTTCATCATCGCATCGAGTCGTTCTACGCTGCTTCCCATCTTCATCAAGCCCACAATAAGTGTTCTGTACTAAGTAGTTTTTTGTCCAAGTGATTCCTTTTGTGATCAGATCTGTTGAGGATGCATGCTGCTATGATAGTTTTGTTTACATTTATGTATCTTTTGGGCTATCTAGTATGTGTAGGCATGTTTTCTTTACTAGCATGTTCTATAAATCTGCTGGCTGCTAATAACTATGTTGTAGACGCAATGTTTAACTTCATGTTATTATTGAGTATCTTTGGAATTAAATTAATGTTATGCCATGTTAATTTTCCAACATTATGCGTCGGGAATATTTATATGTGTAATTGGGCCTCACTGCGATCCTCAAGGGTTGTTGAAGAAGTCTATTACATTACATCTAATGATCTAATAATAATTGCTTCAAAAGATGACCTTGTCTACTTGGTTTATACTGTTTCCATTGTAACCACTGGTGCTTTTAGTAGTGTTTATAAGACATCGGTTCGTTGGTTCCAAGAACTGTAGCTTTGTACCTATTTGCTTCTATTTGATAACATGATGCAACAGATGGATATGTGTAGGTGATGCACTGTGACACATGCTCTTTCAAAATAAGCTACGTAATGTGCTATCATTTAATTTAGAGAAGCTGATAAATGTAATAGCATTACAATTACATTTTTGGGAACTGCAGCTATTAAAATGCCATTGGCAGCTCTTAATATGATACTGTCGCAGAATTATGGAAAATTTTAAGAGGTTAAATCCTAACGAAGTGCTTGCTGTGACATGTGCTGGGGTAAAAAAGATTTAGCTGGCAAATGCTTCCCATATGCTTGCTTGATTAAGTGGTCCAGTCATATAGTTGTAAATTTGTAAATAGTTGAATGACTTGCTCTCCATTTTTTTTTAAAAAAAAATTGTGTATTGCTCAATGTCGATATCCAATCTTGGTTTGTAATGATACAGAAAGCTACAGAAAGAGGATATTCCAGCTGTTGACTTCTGCGTATTCCATGATCAGCGTTGTAGATGTGGCTCACTTCATGGGGATGAGTGAGGATGATGCTACTAACTGTAAGTTTGTGAATCCACCTAATTAGAGAAGCAGGTCTTTTTACCTCAGTTTGAACATTCTTGCATGTTCAATTGCTTGTTTTGTTTCAAACATGTAACGTAGAAGTTTTCTTAATGTTGGACATTTGGATATACAGTATACTTTTTGACTTTGTTGTGCATTTCTTCATCTTAGATTAGATTGTCATATTTGAAATGTGCTTTCCGTGAGTTGAGAAGGTAAATGTCTAAAGGCACTGTGGGAATAACTACTATTCATGTATATTTCACTAGTGCATATTTTCTTCTTCGGTCACAAATATTTGCTGTTGGGTAAGGCATTGTTTTAGATCCAATATGATTTCAGAAGTCCTATCCTGCTGACATCTGTAACTTTGTGATAGACCACGTTGACTACACTTCCTTCACCTATCCATCAATCATATGATATGCATGCCTTTTTATATGAATAACCTTTTAATTGCATTTGTTATGGAAATGCTTTACTTGTTAGTTTCTGACGGTTGACCTATCTGCTTGGCACATTCATCTAGTTCTCTATTACATGTTATGCTCTAGTTATTTTTGTTCTTTTGGATGCACTGATGCATTTTAGTCTTTCTAAATGGATTTAATCATGAAGTAGAAACCTTTCCTTCGTATCATACTAAATTCCATCTTAGGTCATCAAATGCTATTCACATTCATCTAGCTCTATTACTTGTTATGCTCTAGTTGTTTTTGTTCTGTTGGATGTACTGATGCAGTCTTTCTAAATGGATTTAATCATGTAGTAGAAACCTTTTCTTCATATGTGTCATGTTCAAACATGTGTATACCAGGCGCCATAGGGCCCGTGACGTGCGCCGAGCCCAGGAACGCACTGCTGCATGCGCTGCAAGCAGCGAGGCCGGCCTCCAAAGTGGCTAGGAGGAAAGTAGGAGATCTTTTAGATATTTTGGTTAGTCCTTAATTAATGGAATTTGTTACTCCTTTTGGTTAAGCCAGAGGCTATAGATATCTTGTAATCAAACCTTGGCAAGGGAGAAAAAGATATTACCATCTAATCCTCTCTCTCTACCTAAGCTTGGCAGGGGAAATAACCCACCGAAGCGAAGAACGGCGGCAAGGGGTATAACCGTACGGCCATCACGACGAGGCTACGATCACGTGCCGAGGTCCTCCTACCCTCGAGCTCACTGTCCTTGACAACCTGGTATCAGCGTCTCGTCGATCCTCTCCCACTACCTCCATCCCATCTTCCGCCACAGCCTCCTCACCGCGCCAGCCGCTGCCTCCATCTCCTTCCTCTTCGTCCACGGCAACATCCGCACCGTCAACCATGGGCGATGGCGATCAACCCACCATGGCCGATGTGATGCAGATGCTCCAGTCCCTGACCACCGCCATGTCAACAATGCAGACCGAGATGGCGAGCATGAAGGAGAAGGTCGGCTCGTCGACCGACTCCAGCACCCACCACGACGGCCAGCACCACACGGATCGCCCCCCGCGGTTCCAGAAGATGGATTTTCCGCGCTTCGACGGCAAGTCCGACCCACTGATTTTCATCAATCGGTGCGAGTCATATTTCCGCCAACAACGCACCATGCCGGAGGAGAAGGTGTGGATGGCGTCGTATAACCTGGAAGATGTGGCCCAACTGTGGTTCATCCAACTCCAGGAGGACGAGGGCACGCCGCCATGGGGCGCTTCAGGAACTCTGAACTGCGTTTACCGGTCTTCGTCCGCCCATTGTTCGAGCTCACCGAGTGCCGCCGCACGGGGACGGTCGAGGAGTATTCCAACCGCCAGCGCTTCTCCTCTGTTGGCCGGCTCGGGAAGGCGGTGGTGCGACTCTACACCGGCGCTTCTCGCCTCCGCTCACCACAGTGCGGCCCACGCCACGGAGACCTCGTGGCGGCCATGAGTATAGCACGGGCGTTGGAATTGGTCGAGCTGGACCGTCTCAACTCCGCCCCCGGCAAGGCTGCGCCAGCGCGCGAAGCACTGCACGCCAAGGCGTCCAGCGTCTTGGCGTTTCTTCTGCGGTCATCGGTAGCAGATCTGTCTGAGCGTTACAAGACCCAGCGCGCACTGGCACTACTGGCGCCACCACCACTACTGAGAGGGCAAGCGCTCGACGGAGGAAGCGAGCGAAGCAGCGCGCCTCGGCCTCGCTATAATCGCAACGAAGCCCTACTCGCTGCCACAACAGAGTCTCCGCGCGCATCTTCTACATCGAGGGCGTTGAGTGGCCGAGGACGAGCCCACGGCGAGGCACCGTCTACTCCCTCCGCCGTCGCCGGCGTTCGGTGTCTTGGCACTATCCAACTCGAGGTGCGGTGGCGCGGCACGTTGATCGCCTCATCGACACCTGCCCACCCATCGTTTCATCGGCGGCGGAAGACAACAGCCGGCTGGCCGTCGAGCCTCGGCCTCGGATGGCTGCGATCGCGGGTAACGGTGAACGGATCGCCGCCGGCGTTCTGCGCCAGCGCCCATCGTCATCGGCAATGCGGCGATTCATGGATCGACTTGTACATCATGCCTGGCCGCTATGACACAGTGCTAGGCACACAATGGTTGGCTACCTTGGGTGATATTATGCGAATATGGTGCCGGGACCATGGAGTTCACGGTGGCGAACCAGGTTCGCTGGCGCAGCTGTCGACCGCCCACACCGCCGCGACATCCACTCGCTGCGGTGACGGAGCCCTCCTCGACGAATTGCTTGCATCGCCGTCGACGTGTTCGCCGAGCCGGTGGTCTGCGCCTCCCCTGGCGTGGCCGGCGCGCGCATCATTCTCAAACCGGACACCGCGCCGGTGGCCGTGCGGCCCTACAGATACCCGGCCGCCCACAAGACTGAGCTGGAGAAGCAGTGCGAGACCATGCTAGAGAATGGCATCGTCCGGCGCAGCGACTCCGATTCTCCTCGCCGGTCCTTCTCAAGAAGCCGGACGGCTCGTGGAGATTCTGCGATCGACTATCGCGCCTCAACGCGGTGACGTCAAGGACGCGTTCGATCCTCGTCGCCGACGAGCTCTTGGATGAGCTCCATGGCGCAGTAATTCACCAAGCTCGACTTGCGCTCGGGTACCACCAAGTGCGCATGAGGTCGAGGATGTTCACAAGACGGCGTTCGTACACACGACGGCCTCTATGAATTCTGGTGATGCCGTTCGGACTCTGCAGAACGCCGGCCACATTTCAGCGCCATGAACGACGTCTTGCGCCCATTTCTTCGCCGGTTTGTACTTGTTTTCTTTGACGACATCTTGATCTCTGAGAAGTCATGGGCCGACAACTGCGTCACCTCCGCGCCCCCTAGCGAGCTTTCAAGACATCCTCTTCGTCAAGCGCTCAAGTGTGCGTTCGGGTCGATCCGTCGCCTATCTCGCCACACGATCTCGAAGTAGGGGTGGCTATGGACTCCGCCAAGGTGCAGGCCATTCACGATCGGCGAGACCTCGCTTCGCGTGGCGGTCTTGCGGTTTTCTTGGGCTCGCGGGATACTACCGCAAGTTCATCCACAACTACGGCCCATCGCCGCTGCCACCGCGCCTCAGAAGGAGGGCTTGGCGTGGTCCGGAGGTCGCCTCGGCCTTCCTCGCCTCGAGGCGGTCACATCGGCGCCGGTGCTTTCGCTATGGCGAACCGACAAGCCCTTTGTCGTCGAGTGCGACGCGTCGTCCCACGGATTTGGTGCTGTCCTCATCCAAGAGGGGCATCCGATCGCCTTCTTCAGCCGGCCGGTGGCACCTCGACATCGAGCCCTGGCAGCCTACGAGCGTGAGCTCATTGGCTTGGTCCAGGCGGTGCGCCACTGGCGGCCATACCTCTGGGGGCGCCGTTTCACCGTCAAGACGGATCACTGCAGCTTGAAGTACTGGCTGGACCGGTAACAGCTACCATTCCGCAAAGACCACCGGGTTGGCAGCCATTGGCTTGACTTCTCCGTCGAATACAAACCGGGCGCGACGAACGCCGTCGCCGACGCGCTGTCCAGGCGCGACACCGTGGAGGGAGAACTCCTTGCCCTCTCGCTCCGCGCCGACTTCCTCGCCAAGCTCCGTCAATTCACCGACCACCCGCCCTTATCGGCCCGAGGCGAGATCACCGCGAGTACCGCATCGCCTCTGGGCGCTGGTGGACGGCATGGTGCAATTTTCCGGGCCGCTGTACATTCCGACCGACTCCTCGCTACTACAAGAGATCGTGGGGGCCATACATGCGACGGACACGGCATGCGTCAATGGACGCTCCACGGGCCAAGGCGTGACTTCCATTTTCCTAACATGAAGCAAGTTGTGCGGGATCGGTGCGTCGTGTGAAGTCTCGCTAACGCCATAAGTCCGAGCACCAAGACCCGGTGAGTCTCCTTCACGCCGATTCCCAGGTATGTGGGTGATGTCGCGCTAGACTTTAGGAGGCGCCACGGGTCCGTGACAAGTCGGTGATCCTCACCGTGGTGGATCGGTTCGCCAAGCACGCCATTTCATCCCATTGGCACACCGTACTCCATTGAATCCACGCCTGTGCTTTCTTCAACGACATTGTCCGCCTCCACGGTGTTCCACAGTCCATGGTCTCCGACCGGGACACGGTGTTCACGTCGACGTTCTGGCAGGAGTTGATGCGGCTGATGGGGACCAAGCTGCAGATGACCACGGCGTTTCACCCCCAGTCCGACGGGCAGTCCGAGTCGGCCAACCGCGTCATTCTCATGTACCTGAGATGCTTGGCAGGAGACAGGCCGCGCGAGTGGCTCCGGTGGCTCCCATGGGCGGAGTTCCTCTTCAACACGGCGTACCAGACGTCCCTACGGGACACCCCCTTCCGCGTGGTCTACGGGCGAGATCCTCCCTCTATCCGGTCATATGAACCCGGGGAAACCAGGGTGCCGGCCGTCGCCAAGAGCATGGAGGAGCGCGCGGAGTTCCTTGCGGACATTCGCTCGGTTGGAGCGAGCACAGCGCATCAGAAGCGCCACTACGACCGTGCGCACCGCGACGTCACCTATCAGGTCGGTGATTGGCGCCGCCGACTACGCGTCAGCGGCGCCGTCTCTTCCTCAGTGGGGGCAAAGCGAAGCGCGCTTCTTGGCCGTCTGGCGTCGTCGAACTTATCAACGAGGTCGCCGTCCGGCTGGAGCTTCCTCCCCGCGCCCGCATCCACAATGTGTTCCATGTGGGGCTTCTTAAGAAGTACCAGGGGCCGCCACCGACAGAGCCTCCTCCATTGCCGCTCCTGCACCATGGCGCCATTAGCCCAGAACCAGAGCGCGCGGTGCGGTACCGCCTGGCTCGTGGCGTACATCAGGTGCTCATCCAGTGGAAGGGCACGTCGGCAGCATCAGCAACCTGGGAAGACGTCGCGCCGTTCCGCACCAAGTTCCCCCAATTCCAGCTCGAGGACGAGCTGGCTCTCGACGGGGAGGGAGATGTCATGTTCAAACATGTGTATACCAGGCGCCATAGGGCCCGTGACGTGCGCCGAGCCCAGGAACGCACTGCTGCATGCGCGGCAAGCACGCAGGGCCCGGCCTCCAGCAGTGGCTAGGAGGGAAAGTAGGAGATCTTTTAGATATTTTGGTTAGTCCTTAATTAATGGAATTTGTTACTCCTTTTGGTTAAGCCAGAGGCTATAGATATGCTGTAATCAAACCTTGGCAAGGGGAGAAAAAGATATTACCATCTAATCCTCTCTCTCTCTACCTAAGCCGGCGGCAGGGGGAAATAACCCACCGACGAAGAACGGCGGCAAGGGGGTATAACCCGGCCGGCCATCACGGACAGAGGCTACGATCTACGTAGCCGAGGTCCTCCTACCCTCGGGCTCACTGTCCTTGACAATATGATACTAAATTCTATCTCAGGTCATCAAATGCTGTCCAGATTTTGCTTTTAGATTGAACATTGTAATTGGTTTGCTTTTGAGCTTGTCCTGTATAAAATACCGATAATTTTGTTGTGTTTGAGACTCAATTCTGTGCTACACATCTGTGCTTAATACAAAAATATTAGTGGACATTTCCAAACATGCTTTGATTTTTATACAATATTGGCACTGGCTTATTTGTTTTTATTGGTTGCAATGAGATATGTTCATATCAACCTGTGTAGATTGAAGTCTACATCGATTTGCAGTTGGCCCTTAGGGAGAAGAAAATCAGTTGAAATGTTGGATGCAACCGACCAATTATATGTTCACATTTTACTGGATTTATCTAGTGCATCCTTTCTTTCCCTTCTAAAGTTACCGAAATCTCTTGACGACTGTGGAGATAAACTTTGCACTTTGCTGCGGTTTGCAGAATTTCTTTTTGGTCAACATCAAATATCGTTCGGGATTTTTTTTATCCATATGACTGTAGAAGCTGGTTGAACTATATTGTGGGGAAGGGCCTCTGTAATTGAAATGCTATTATATAAATTTTACCTATGCTATTGCAGTTGATCTTTTGCTTGTCTTTTTTCCTTATTTAGAAGTTGATGACAATGGTTGCCTTAACCCTCAATGCAGATGCCGTGCAAAATGGTTGGATTTTGGATGCGGCAACCAAGATGCTTACTGTCAGAAAACCAAAGGCTCAGACCAACCAGAAGCTTGACGGAAGCAAACTGCAGCGTTTAACCGAATGCGTTTTCCACCTGGAGCACTGATGTCCTCTCTTACTTTCACCCCCCTTTTCTACTTCAACTTTCAAGGGAACTATTTATCATATCATGGCGTGACACCGTACGGCTAGGTTGCCTGCTGGCTGCAAATGAGAGTTCGCTCAGTATTGAATTCTCGCCCGCAAGTGATTTTTGGTTAGTGATCTTGCCTTTTCTGTACTGGTTGCTTGTTGATATGGCGTCTCTTGCTGCCAGAGTTACTCTGCAGCGAATGATACTGTGCTTAGTTTCAGCTGACAAGTTCATATCCTTATTTAAGAGTGACTACGAGGTTGGAAGTTGTTACCTTGTAATAGAAACCCACTGTTGATGCCCTTGTTCTTGATAATGGATCGTACCTGTCGCCTTATTTTCGTGGCTCAGCGCCAGTTATGCCTGTATTATAACGATTTCTACATACATATGATCTAGTTTCTGTTTTTTTATTTTACATAGAAAAGAAGGGCAAGCAAATCCAACATTAACATGAAAAGGGAAATATCGTTAGCTTAAAATTAACGAATGCTTTTCGTCGTGAGCTATGGCATCTTCCGTACGTCGTCGTCGTCTTCGTTTTTTGTGCCAGATACAAGCTGAAGGATATTACATTGGGGAAGAAAAACAACTTTGCAAACTAGAAATCATTGGTGATCAGGTGGGCAACGCGATAGGTAAGTCAAATGCTTCGCCCCCGCCACGGACCAATGTCCCTTTCTTGCTATGGTGTGTGTCTTTAGGTGATATTCCTGTACTAAGTTTTGGTTATCACCTTTATGAAATTTGCCTTACACACCAGGCAATTAAGAAGAGTTAAAATTCAGCCGTTGATTGATAAAATTGGTAGTAGGCTTGCAGGATGGAAAGGTAACTTCTTTTCAAAGCTGGAAGGGAGACCCTGGTTAAGTCCGTGTTTACATCACAACCAATATATCATCTGACTGTCTTCCTAGCACAAAAGTGGCTAATTCGATGTATTGATAAACTTCGACGAAGTTTTCTTTGGAGTGGAAAAGAACCAGAAAACTGTAGTGTGGGTCACTGTTTGATCAAATGGTCGGTAACCCGTCTGCCAAAAATCAAAGGGGGGCTAGGTATCAAGGATCTGGAACGCTTCGCTAGAGCTTTTAGACTTCGTTGGCTTTGGTTCAGATGGAAAAACAATGAAAGGGTTTGGACGGGACTTGATCTGCCCTGTGATGAAACAGATGTAGCCCTCTTCAATACTTCAACGATTGTCACGGTGGGAAACGGTAAACTAGCAGACTTTTGGAGATCAAGTTGGGTGGAAGGATAAGCACCAAAGAACATTGCACCGAACCTTTTCCAAATAGCAAGAAGAAAGAACATCTCTGTCCACCAAGCCTTGATAAACAACTACTGGATCCATTTTTGTACACCGGTGAATTCACAAAATGAAATCCGGAAGTTTGTAGCACTCCATGAAGCAATACGAGGAATCAATAGGGATGAAGAAAGGGATGACCAAATAATCTGGCGCTAGACACCCGATGGACAATACTTAACAAGGAGTGCCTACCTAGTGCAATTCGACACTGTTTACTGTAAGATGAAGATCTGCCCGATCTGGAAGGTGAAAGCTGAACCTAAATGTTGTTTTTTCGCGTGGACATTGCTTCATAGGAAAATTTTAACAGCAGATAACATGCTCAAAAGGGGGTGGCCATGTAATGCAATCTGCAGCCTCTGCAATGCGTCATCAGAAACACCAAATCATCTCTGTAAAGATTGCTCTTTCGCTAGACAAGTTTGGGGTTTTCTCCTACTCTAGGGAAACTTAGATCGGTTGCAGAACCTGAGTCATAGCGGCTCGGTATACAAGTGGTGGCGAAGATTAAGAACCCAATATTATAGAGAGAAATGACGGGAATTGAATGGTCTACTCATTTACTTCTGGTGGAATTTTTGGTTAGAAAGAAACCAATGCACATTTCAAGGGATGGCTAGAACGCCAGAATAAGTGGCTACATCGATCAAGGATGTGGTGCTAAGCCATGGTTTTGCTTGGTCAAGGAACTCTACGGATTAGTTTCCTGGTGGCGTCTTTTTCTTCCCTTTTTCCTGGGTTGCTCTTTTTTCCTTTTTCTTGGTGGCCTCGTGTCGGCTCTTAATGGTGTGAGTGGTGGTTAGTTGTGAGGTTTTTTCGAGTCCGATTTTTTCTTAAAAAACTAGGCCGCTCTCTCTTTTTTCTTCTCAATAAATCTTACGGCAAATCTCTTGCTGCTCTTTTTAAAAAAAAGAATATCAACTTTGAAGAGAGAGATGCCAAGCAAAAAAATCTTGTCGTCGGTGCCTGTTTGGGTCCGGTTCCAAGCCATGAGACGGAATGAAGGTCCCACTTGTAAGTGATACGGGGAAGGGAGAGAGCGTGTGCGGTGAGAGAGAGGAGATA
>CM070506.1:28877929-29074514 GCA_036346375.1 Guadua angustifolia | reverse complement strand
ATGCTATTATTAACTTCGGGGGTTACTCGGTTTTCATTTCGGTTGTTTGGAAGCTGATTGTCTCCCCTAAAGTTCAGGTTTTTCTTTGGCTTATGTCTCATAATAAGCTTATGACCAAGGACAATTTGTTAAAAAGAGGCATTGATAAAGGTTGTACCTGCTACTGTTGTAATGAGGATGAATCGATTCATCATATCTTCTTTGATTGTGTTGTGGCTCATAGTATCTGGAGATTGGTTTCAGATTTTTTTGGGATCAATATTGGTGTTAATTTTGATTCTATGGCGCATTACTGGTTGAGTAATACTAAGAATGGTGCTCTTAACTCGATATGTGTGGCTACTCTTTGGAGTATTTGGAAGTTCAGAAATAACATGATTTTTCGATTTTAGGGTTGGTTAAGTGCAAAAAGCATGTGGAGAAGAATTCTTATCCTACTGAGAGAGTGGAGTCCGTTGTTCTCAGAAGAAATGGAGGTCAAGACAGCGCTGTTTTGTGATTACTTAGATGTATGTGTTCAGTCACCTCTAGCGCTGGAATGTTGAAGTGGATGCCTATGAAGTGGGTTTTGCTTCTGATAGCGTTAATGGGTGTTTTGGACTGGAGGTTTGAGGTTTTGTCTTGCCATGGCTCAGTTGGTGGCTTAAAAAAGGTTGTGGTCGCTTGGGTTTTTTGGTTTGGTCCTGTGGCTGTTGGTTTGTGATAATGCTTGTTGATGTTTTGTGGTAGTTAAGCTGTGTATGAACTGGTAAAGATTACACTCTGGTTTCAGAAATAGAATTGAGACATCAGTTTTGATGTCCTTTTGATCTAAAAAAAGTTTACCGCATCTCGAGTGGGATCACATTCGATGTAAATGAAGACGAACTTGTGTTGAGCATTTACCTATTTTATGTAAGGATTTCTCGAAAGGCAGCAACTACTTAGATGCTCGGGAGTAGGATTTGAAAAGTCGACGAAAATCATGATTTTCGACCATATTGATTCAGCTCGAGATTTAGAATCTATTGGTAAATCGGTCCAATTTAAATTTAAATTCAAAAAATAGAAAAAAGCATCCGGAAGTTCCCAACTACATGCATTTATTATCAACTAATAAGAAGTATATCAGTTTTGACTGGACTGTAAACTGGTCGGCTTTTTCTCTACTTTAAGCAATATTATCTACTAATAAGAAGTATATCAGTTTTGATGCACTGTAAAAGAACAGAGTAAAACATAGTATTGAGTTATACAACACATTCTGGACAAGAACAAAAAACATTGTTGGACATGGTCAATTAGCTGATGTTATCTTTTTGCTACATAACAGGCAAGCTTCAGTCTTACCTCCTCAAGTTCAATATCTTCCATATCATCATTACTTAACCATGATGATAAGCAGAGATTAACAACATGCATAGCACTATCCATTGGTGAAAATCCATCAAAATTGATTAGTTGTCCAAACTTAAATATGTTCCCTAGATTAGTAGCGCAGGTTCCTCTGCAAATTTCAGTAGGATGTCTCCAATGTCAGACTCATCTTTCCCACCTCTACCATGGAAATCTTCAGAATTTCTGAAGTTTGAGTCCAGCGTGGGCTTTTGTTCACTTGCCTTTGCTGGAGATGCAAATCTTTCTCCTCTCCCAGTGTTTGTGTTCATTTGTGTCTACTGTACGGCAAAAGATCCCCTCTTACCTATTTTATGTGCAAATACTTAGTATTTTGTATTCAAACAGATAGAAAATGTAGATAAATGTTTGCATGATTTTTTCATATTTTTTCCTAAATTTTTTAGCCTTAAGAGACTATTTCACAATGGTTGAAATTGGCCAAAATTTCAGTTAATTTTGTCAAAATTTCGACAGAAATTTTGATTTTGTTGGTTTCCAAAATATCAAATTTGAAATCTGGTTTTTGAATTGTGGTCGGATTTTGGCCGAAATTTCGAAATCTCACCGAAATTTCTGATTACGGCTGCTCTCGAGATATGGTTAAACATGAAATTTGACACCTCGTATACCAATGCGATTCAAGTAGGAATTTATTGAAGTTGCGGGATTATCCCCGGCCTTCCCGTCTTACGCTCTTACCTGGCATGGCCTTGATTTTCAATATTGGAAGTATAGCCAAGTTGTACTAAACCAACCTCATCTTGCTTGGATCCAACAAAAATGTTGGGTGATAGCACTGCCGGCTTTCTTCTAAACAGTCATTCCTATGCACAATCGCGGCAGCAAGTACACGTACAAGCGCAAATGCCTGGTCAGCAAATCCGCTGATCCGTAAATACACCGTGTTTTTGCGTCCGCACGCGTTAGCCTGCCTCTTCAACGACTACGCCACACGCTAGACGCTAGCACACGCCACGGCCAACCGAAACTGGTCCGGTCGATCCTTCGAGCAAACATTCGAGTGCGGACGAGACGAGACAAGCCGTTCCGCACTCCACCCGCCGTTCGGTCGCGGGACCAGCAAACTCCGTCCCGTGCAACGCACCAAGCGTTCCAAGTCCAAACAGAAATACCTCTTCCATCTGTCTGTCTCTCACTCCCCCACCCTCCTCCTCGTCGTCTCGTCCTCCTCCCCCAGATCCACGCCCCGACACCTCCGGCCATGGCGAGCGACAGCGACGTCGACGAGGACGAGCTCCTCCAGATGGCTCTGCGGGAGCAGGCGGCGCGGGACCTCAGCCACCAGCGCCCGCCCGCGGCCAACAAGCCCGTCGTCAACCTCGTCCGCCCCCCCGCCCCCTCCTCCCGCGGCGCCAACGCCCGCGGCGGCGGGGCCCCCGCGAACGCTCGCCAGGCCAGCCGCGGAGGCGACGAGGACGACGACTCAGAGGTCGAGCTGCTGTCCATTTCCTCCGGCGACGAGGACAGCGCCCCCTACCGCGAACGCGGCCCCCGCCCGCGGGGCGGACGCGCCGGGGCCCGCCGGGCCGCGTCGCGGGACGATGGGGATTTCGATGGTGACGAGCCCAGGAGCTGGAAGCGCGTCGACGAGGCCGAGGTACGTATCAGTGAGATCTCGATCTCGAGGATGGTTGCTGTGCTAGTTTAGGCCATTGTGGAGATCGCACGTTTCCATGATCCGGTCAATTGTGTTGCTCTCGCGGGTTTGTAAGGCAGCGAGTGGAGTTGCTTGATTTTTGCAGGGTGGAATAGTGGTTTTGATGCCGAAATTTAGCTAGTTGTGTGAAGCTTGTCCTGTTACTTCGGTTTAATCATGCGAATTGTTTTAGTTCCATATAGAGCTTCCCCAAGTTAGGAAAAAGGAGGAGGGTTGTCATAGTCTTGGCGAGACAACGTAAAAAAAAACAGCCTTTTCATAGAATGAAACCCAAGAGATTTTCGATGAGGCGTAACCCTTTTAGCAATGTGACATATCAGAACCCGGGTGTGGTGATAAATGAGCAAGGGACGGGACGTCACTCCCTTAGTGACGCGCTATGCCGGTGCCTGGATATAGTGGAAAATGTGCAAGGGTCATCACACTTTACACGACAAGTGCGAGGGGCAAGGAAGCTAACCGAGGAGAGTAGGATCCACAAAGGTAGTTAGAATGTAGGGTCTCTAACAAGAAAGTTAAGAGAGTTGATAAGGCGATTAGGAGATAGGCAAATATCTCATGTGTTAAAGAAACTAAATGGATGAGTCAGACGGCGAAGGAAGTGAAGAATACTGGCTTCAAGTTGTGATACACTGGAATAGAAAAGAACAAGAATGGAGTAGGCAATTTCATCGATAAGAGCCTCAAGAGCGGAGTTGTCGATGTGAGGCGACTGGGGATAGGATTATCCTAGTCAGGATAGTCATTGGCGACTTGGTTTTGAATGTTATTAGTGCTTATGCTCCACAAGTAGGTTTGAATGAGGCCATTAAGAGGCAATTTTGGAAAGATCCACTTGACATAGTTAGAAGTGTGCCTAGCAGCGGAAGCCTTTTTTTAGGAGGCGATTTCAACGGCCATGTTGGTACAACTAGTGGGGGGTTTGAGAGGGTGCATGAGGGTTTTGGTTATGGTGATAGGAACCAATAAGAAGATATCTTGAACTTTGCCGTAGCCTATAACCTCATGATAGCTAACACCTTCCTTAGAAAGAGACAATCCTATTTAGTTATCTTTAGCAGTGGTCTACATTCTAGCCAGATCGAGAGCTTGCATAGATTGTAAGGTTTTACCGGGAGAGTGTATTGTTCCACAACATAAGTTGGTAGTCTCGGACTTTAGATTTAGCATACGGGCTTGATCGGCTAAAGTCACCAAAGTCACGAGGACAAAGTGATGGAAGCTCAAAGGGGACGCCTCACGGGCATTGAAGGTGAGGATGATCACGCAAGGGACATGGAACGTGGGAGAAGACACAAATAGTATGTGGACAGAGATGGTAATTCACATTAGGAAGGTGGCTGCGGAGGTGTGTGTGGAGTAGCTCAAGGGACTAGATACAAACCTAAAGACACTTGGTGGTGGAACGAGAAGGTGCAAACGGCCATCGTGGAGAAGAAGGCATGCTACAAGCATATGCAGCATGATAAGAGCAACGACAACGTACACAAGTACAAAGCAGCCAAAAAGAATGCAAAGAAAGCCATGAGGCATGGGGCAAGGCTTATGATGATCCTTATCAAAAGTTGAGTACAAGGAGGGCGAGAAGGACATCTACAAGATGGTTAAACTTTGAGAAAGGAATGCAAGAGATTTCAACCAAGTTAAATGCATCAAATGCGACACAAATAGGCTTGTGGTGAAAGACGACGAGATCAAGAATGGGTGGAGAGATTACGTCAACAAGTTGTACAACGGAGACAACGGGGGTAGTATGTTGAACCGTATGATGCTTTTGACGACACTAATAGGCGGTTTGTTCAAAGAATTCAAGAGTCTGAAGTAAGAGAGGCCTTAAAAAGGATGAAATTAGGTAAGATGTTGGGGCCTGATAACATTCCTATTGAGGGGTGGAAATGCCTTGGAGACATGGCGATCGTTTGGTTAACTAAATTGTTTAATAGTATTTTTAGGTTGAACAAGGTGCCTGACGAGTGGCAGAGAAGCACATTAGTGCCAATTTTCAAGAATAAATGAGACATTCAAAGTTGTACTAATTACGAAGGAATTAAGCTCATGAACCACCCAATGAAGCTTTGGGAGCGAGTGATTGAGCATTGTTTAGGAAGATTGGCTCGTGTGACGAAAAGTCAATTTAGTTTTATGCCTAGGAGACGGACTACAGAGGTGATCTTCTTGACACGACAGTTAATGGAGATGTATAGGGAGGAAAAGAAGGATCTACACATGGTGTTTATTGACTTGGAGAAAACTTATGACAATGTGCCAATAAAGGTCATATGAGAGTGCTTGAAAGAAAAAAGTCCTAACAAAGTACGTTACCCTAATCAAAGATATGTATGACAATGTTGTGACTAATGTTAGAGCATGTGATAGCTATATTAGTGACTTTCCTATTAAGATAGGATTACATCAAGGGTCAGAATTGAGCTCCTACATTTTTGCCCTAGTGTTGGATGAAGTTACGTGGGACATACAAGGAGAGATTCCTTGGTGTATGCTTTTTGCTGATGATGTGGTGCTAATTGATGAGAGTAGGGTAGGTGTGGATAGGAAACTGGAGCTGTGGAGGAATACTTTAGAATCGAAGGGCTTTATACTTAGTAGGAAACATTTTGATATTTGGGATCGATGCTACAGAGTGATGGCGAGATTGATGAAGATGTGAGCCACAGTATACGAGTGGGGTGGGTGAAATGGTGCCAAGCATTTGGTGTCCTATATGGTAGAA
The DNA here is from genome assembly GCA_036346375.1 of Guadua angustifolia. NCBI lineage: Eukaryota > Viridiplantae > Streptophyta > Magnoliopsida > Poales > Poaceae > Guadua > Guadua angustifolia. The sequence goes on along the minus strand of CM070506.1, from coordinate 29,068,728 downwards.
AAGCCCCTCAAAAGTTAAAGAGTAGGTTTTATAGGATGGTGATCAGACCTGCGAAACTATGTGGAGTGGAATATTGGGTGACAAAAAGACAATATATACGGAAGATGAGCGTAGCTTAGATGTGGATGTTGCGATGGATTTGTGATCATACAAGGCGAGATCGAATCCGCAATGATGATATACGTGGTAGGATTGGGGTAAGCACCAATTGAAGAAAAGCTTGTCCGACATTGTTTGAGATCATTTGGACATCTCCAATGGAAGCCTTTGAGGCACCGGTACGTAGTGGAATTTTAAGCCACCTTAAAAACAAAAGAAGATGCAGAGGTTGACTGAGATTGACGTGGGAAGAAACAGTTAAAAGAGACTTGAGGGGTTGGAATGCTCCGATACTCGGATACTTCCGGTATGTGAAAATTGGCGTATTGGTATACTCGGATACGTGAAATGCTAACTACCATCCCCAATATAAAAGGCTTGGTTGTTGTTGTATAGAGCTTCCCCAATTTACTTGTGTGGTGAACTTTGTTAGTTTTGTGGTACTGCAGAGTGGGCCTGCTTGACTGGCTGGGGGAATTTGTGGTTATGTGCTACAACTTACCTGAATGATGGTGTAATAACTTGGCTGAATGATGGTATAGTTTAATCATGCTAGTTGTATTGCACTTCCTGGTATCATCACGAGATTTGGAAGTTGAACATGGGGATTAATATAATTATAGCTAGCCAGTGTTTGAACCACTTTGGTAATGTGACACACAATGCTTGGTTCATCACAGCAACTCCAAGTGTGTGGTTTACTTACTTTACATTACTGTTGGGTGTTTGCTCTTAGCGCTGAATAAGACTAACAAAGTTCATTTTGGTTTTCTTCCAGCTGCAAATTCACATAACTCATATACATCAAATATTATTCTTAGGTGTGTGAAATAGAACACAGTAGAATGGTCAGGTTAAAATGTATCGCTGGAATCTCTCTCTGTGTGTGTGTGTGTGTGTGTGTGTGTGTGTGTCTGTCTGTCTCTCTCTCTCTCACATACACACACAGCTTGCATGTCCTCATGTATCATCATCATATATCAGCATTCTTCGGATAATGGTTATCAAATGCCTTGAACAGGAAGTTTTATTTGACATGCTATCTTACACCTTTTGTGTTTCCATACTCATGCCTAATGTTCATCTGCCTTTGCTCTATTCAGCTTGCTCGCAGGGTTCGGGAAATGCGTGAAGCAAGGGCAGCACCTAGTGCTCAAGCAGTTGATCCGAAAGCAGCAGCAGCAGCAGCTCGGAAAGTGCTCACAAGTGTACAGACTTTACCTAAAGGAGTAGAGGTTTTGGATCCATTGGGCCTTGGGTAACTATCTCCATTATAAAACTTTTTATCAATACACACAGTGTTTTCATTTCTATACTCCATAACCATATCCCACTTGAAAAATATTTTTTAAAGGAAATACAGTCGATTTCATGCTCTGTTCTCACATATCAGTGCATCCTTTTGCATCAAAAGTTGCAAACTTTGTCTTCACATTTATTAGAGTACTTAGTCCTCTTGTGGAGATGCCTTCTTGTGAAAATTCAGATTAGCATCCTGCTGTTACACTGATACTAATATTTCTTTCTCTCCCTTTTTTTTGTGATTGTGGATGAGTACGTTCAAACTGAAAAACTCTATATTCCTGGGCTTTTGTGACTTCTTTTGTGGAGAAGTTAGCTTCTTAGTAGAAGCCTAGAAGCTGTTCAGTTGGAGAAGCCCTGAAGCCGACTTAATATGTAGTGGGTGGGAAAATTGGGGGAAGGGCTAGAGAAGCTAGGATGGATCAGGTTTTGGCGTCATTATTTGAGGCAGCTTCAGTCTCTCAAAAAACCAAGTGGAGAAGCCAGGTGTTTTGCCTGGCTTCAGCATCCGGCTGTAGAAGATGAAGCTAGAAGATGGACCGAATGGGCTCTATGTAGTTCATAGGCACAATCATTTTATGGAAACCATTTTGAAATGAGCACAACATATTTTTGAACATTGTCAAAGCAATGAACATGGTTTTTTATGGTGATATATTTAGATAGCATCGTAGCAACAAGTAATAACCTTGTACATATTGTTAGTGTTGTGCTCTGCAGTGCCTGTGTTATATGATCTGTAGCACCAGAGAATTAAAATAACTGAATTGAGGTTATTCTCTATTTTTTTATGTCCACTGCCTTTGCATGATTGGATAATGTTTGTTTCCTTACTAGTGTCATGGATAATAAGTCACTGCGACTAATTACTGATCGTCAGTAAGTTCTCCAGTTTCAAGGAGAAGTCTCAGAGTTTGGACCAGTATGCGAGGTATGTCTATTAAAATATTCAATTTTTCTTTTGTTCTGTGATGTTTCTTGTTTAATAAAAGGTCTGTTTTACACTTCTGCAGATAAAGTTATATATTCTTCTCCAAATTTTGATCCCAAGGTTTTTCTTTCATGGGTCCACAAAGATACAAGTGCTGCTGATTTAGAGTCTGGTGCTCTTACTTTGAAAACTGATCTCAAAGGGAGAACACAGCAGAAGAAACAATTAGTCAAGGAGAACTTTGATTGTTTTGTCTCGTGCAAAACTACAATAGATGGTATTTATTTAGTTGTTACTTCTGCCTTATTGCAGCTAAGGGCTTGTTCGGATCCTGGCACACACATCCACATGGAACTAAATTCCATGTTGTCTCGGTCCACCCAAACAAGGCCTAAATGTTCATGGTCTTGATTTTCTGTGCATTGTTTGCATCTCTTTGTAATATGGTCAGTTTTTCTGCAGATATTGAGTCGAAACTGAGACAGATAGAAGACGATCCTGAAGGTGCAGGTACTGCTCACCTGTATTCTGTCACACAAAAAATTAGCAGCGTGGCAAATCGTGCATTTGAGCCTCTATTTGAGAGGCAGGTATACCTACTAAGCTTTCTCTAGAACTACTTTCCATTCATCTTGATTACTATTGCTGTAAGATTCCTTCTTGAGTGCACTAAAGTAAACCGCTTTGTACAGGCCCAAGCCGAGAAGATCAGATCTGTTCAAGGAATGCTTCAGAGATTCCGAACATTATTTAACCTGCCAAGTGCAATTCGTGGCAACATTAGAAAAGGAGAATACGATCTAGCTGTCAGAGAGTACCAAAAAGCAAAATCAATTGTTCTTCCTTCTCATGTATGCCAACATCTTATTTTATTTGCACCTGTTATCCAACAACTAACAGTTATGGGAATGGGCAGGGATACATGCTTACTGGTCATAGCTGTCTACATCCCACTATCTAAGGTTGGCATCGGTTTATCAGGGCTTGTGGTGGGGTTGTGTTACGGCTACGGACCGCATATATGTCCGACGCCGTAAGTCAGGAGGATTGACCGGTCCAACCGGAGATTGACCGGTCCAACCGGAGATTGGCCGGTCCAACCGGAGATTGGCCGGTCCAACCGAGCCAAGTCAGGCATAAATTAGTTAAGCAGGATCTTATTTTTCCTTAGCTACTTATCCTTCTTTCTTTAGGACTCTTCTCCTTTTATGTTTCGGTTTAGAGGATCTGATCCTTTTATGACTTGGATTGGGATTGTAAGCAGGATGCACACCTTATAAATAAGAGAAATAACAAAGCTGAAAGGCAAGCTTGATTGCCAAGAAAACTTATCTAGTAGACGCTGCCAACGTCAACTGGCCGGTGGCGCCGTTAGCCAAGAACCGATCATAGGTCGCCGTCGATTCCCGACGACGTCCTCCACGAATTCCCGCTCTGGACTGCGACCTGGTACGAGATTGTTCGAGAAGGAACATCCGTATCAACTGGTATCAGAGCCAAGCGATCCGACCATGGTTCATCCAGAAGATCGTGTCGCTGGAGTGGAGCAGGGGCTGGCCGAACTGTACGGCCGCATGGAGCAGCAGGAGAACGCCATGGAAGCAAGAATTGCCGCATTGGAGAGTAAACTGGACAAAAGGATGGACGACTTGATACGTCTCCTAGGCAAGAGACCGGTCGAAGGCATCGAATCCTGGAGCGACCCAGCGATGGCGTAGTGGTCTTCAAGGCGAAGCGCGTGGTAGGGGAGGACAGCGAGGATAATATTCATACGGGGGAGCGCACGCAGGTCTCGGGCGATCAATCTGATCGCCGGTGGACTCCCAGGCCACCCCGGTATGAACTGTCGACTTACGATGGGTCAGAGGATCCTGTTGTGGTGAAGCGGTCTGGCGCGGAAAAATCTACCAAATCCCCGAAGCAGACTACGTGAAGATGGCGGGCGCTCATCTGAGAGGGGAAGCACAGGAGGTTTTGGATAATTGGGAGTTGGAAGATGACAATATCAGTTGGAAAGAGTTCTTCGAGACCTTCCTCCAGCGGTTCTCTCGATACTCATCATCAGGACCCTTGGGCGATCTTTCCAATCTCAAACAGGGGGAAAACAGAGTCGAGGTGTACGCACGGGAATTCCAGCGGCTCCTCGCGCGGACATCAGGGTTGAAGAAGGGTGACCAGTGGAGCCGTTGTTCACCGCAGGTTAAGCGCCCACCGGGCTGCGGAGGATTCGTCGGGATCGTCCGGGACTGGCCGTCTGCGATTGGGCGGCACGAGAGGCGAGCGTCGGAAGACGTCTGGTTAGCTAAAGCGGCAATCTTTCCACCGCTCAAGACCGCGTTTGGCCGAGGCGAGGTTGGTCGCCATCATCTGGTAGTGGCGGTCCCGTGAAACGAGGCGACCTCGGGTCCGTCCCTTCTTCGGTGGATTATCATCGCCTCCGCCCCACGATCGCACCGGTACCGCAGAACCGCAGCGTCACGTCTTGCCGGAGGACGATCACACCGGAGCTCCCGGATGTCCTCCGCGACATCGTCTCCTATCGCCGTCGCCTACCCCCGGATGAAATGGTGAGAGCGCAAAGGGCTCTGTTTCAATTGCGATGAAGCTTTCTCCGTGGACATCGGTGCAAGCAGGCACATTCTGTGTGAAGTGATTAATGAAGGTGAAGAGGAGGAAGAGGAAGTTCTAGAAGAGGAAGAAGAAGCGGGCGCCCTTTTCGCCATGGCGGTCAAGGGGCAAGAGAGGCAACACGATGCGTGACTCTGCTATGGCGGTCGGCAACTTTTGGGGCTAGTGGGCGGCGGTGACGCACAACTTCTTAGCGACTCTGCTGGCGGTGATTAGGATGGACCAGAGTCGGCGGTTCCCGAAGGTCTTGGCGTGGCCAATGGGGAGGCTGCCTTGCCTCGGGCGGGTGGCGGCAAGGACTTCTCCGTGGGACTCCACAAATTCACGCGCCTTTCCTTGTCATCCTCTCCGGGGGTTCGACGTTGTTCAGGGTGCGATGGCTCGGACACTCGGAGATATTCAATGGAACTTTGATTCGCTCAAAATGACGTTTGGGTTGGCTGGGCAAAAGGTTTCCCTTCAAGGCCACATACCCGAGCAAGGCGCGCGAGTGTTTCAGATGGAGGGGGATACTGATCGCACAATTGAGACCCTTCTGACAGAATTCAAGGATCTTTTCCAGGAACCACAAGGTCTACCACCGTCACGGCATTGCGATCACCGTATTGTGCTGGCTGAGGGGACGAATCCAGTGGTGGTGCGACCCTACCGGTATCCCTACCGGCAAAAGGATGAGATCGGCAGTGTGCGGAGATCTTGCCGGGTATCATTCGCCTAGTAGATCGCCATTTTCGCCGCCGATCTTGTTGGTGAAGGAGGATGGAACTGGCGGTTTTGTGTGGACTCTAGTGAACTCAACGAAGACCATAAAAGACAAATTCCTATTCCGTGGTAGAAGAACTTCTCGATGAGTTGCACGGCGCTCAATTTTTCTCCAAAATTTGGACCTTCGGTCCGGTTATCCTGAAGTCGATGATCTTGCGAGGAGGACATTGAGAAGGCGGCTTTCGCGCTCATCACGGTCATTATGAATCCTGGTTATGGCCTTTGGTTTATGCAACGCTCCGTCCACCTTCCAGGCTCTTATGAATGAAGTGCTCAATGACTTCCTCCGTAAATTTGTCTTGGTCTTCTTCGACGACATCTGGTGTCTGACCCAACAAGGGAAGAACATCTCTCCCACCTTCGGCTAGTTCTGGAGCGCCTACGCCACCATCAGCTCTATCTGAAGCAAAAGAAGTGCGCCTTTGCATGCGGGGAGGTGAAGTATCTTGGCCACATTATTTCGGGACATGGCGTGGCGGCCGACCACAGCAAGGTCAGGGGCGTCATGCGGCATGGCAGTACCTACGACCTCGGCCGTCCGGAGTTTTACGGGCCTCACGGTACTACCGCTTCATTGCTCATTATGCCAAGATCGCCGAGCCCTTGACCAACCTCGCCGGCGTCGGGCCTTTGTGTGGACAGCGGCGGTATGAATCGCCTTCCAAAGAACTCAAAGCGGCGCTCAGGCAGCTCCCGTGCTTAGTCTACCCAACTTCGACCTTACGTTCATTGTGGAGTGTGATGCTTCTAGCCATGGGGTGGGCGCCGTGTTGCAGCAGGAGGGTCATCCGGTGGCATTTTACGATCGCCAGGCTTCGACCCCGTCATGTCAAGCTGGCGCTTATGGCGAGCTCATTGGACTTCGAAGGCTATTCGCCATTGGAGACCTTACTTATAGGGCGGATGTTTGTGGTGCGACGGACCACGCTAGTCTTAAATATCTGTTGGAACAGCCTTGGTCACGCCCATAACAACATTGGGTCGACAAGCTCATGGGGTTTGATTTTCGTGTGGAATATAAGCAGGCGCACTAACAACGGCCGATGCCTTATCCCGCCTTGATAGTCCGGCCGGTTGTAGTCTTTCTCCATGCCGATCGGTTACATGCAGGATACTTGGTATTACGCCTCGCCGATCCGAGATTCAGCGAGAGATGCGCGAGCCTCCGCCGCCACTGCTTCACCTCGACGAACGCACGCGCCGCCTACCACCGCCAGTTCAACTTGGACCACCGGGAGGATTACTATACCGCTCAGGTAGGTGGTGGTCCCTTCGATCTCCTCTCCGGCCATCCATTGTAGCAGCTTTTCACGACTTGACGCATGAAGGAGTACACAAAACGGTCCATCGTGTCAAGCAGCATTTTTATTGGACAGGACTTCGTCAGTCAGTGGAGGAGTATATTCGGCAATGCTTCATTTGTCAGGCTCACAAGGCAAGTACTTTGGCTCCAGCAGGTCTATTGCAGCCCCTCCCTATTCCCCGCGGTATGGGCGATGTTTCCATGGATTTCATAGTTGCCCTTCCCAAGTCCGAGCAAATCGGCAATTCTAGTGGTGGTGGATCGTCTTTCTAAGTATAGCCATTTCATCGCCTCAGCGCCCTACTTACGCCGGTGGTTGCCGATCTTTTCTTCGACGGGTGGTCCGCTTGCATGGGATGCGAAATCAATTGTCTCGGATCGTGACCTGTGTTTACTAGCGCTTTTGGCAAAGCCTCTTCAAGCGTTGCGGATAAAGTCATTGACCTCAACGCATACCACCCGCAAAGCGGATGGCGAACAGTAGTGAAACGGGATTCGGAAATGTATCTTATTTGCTTAGGCTGCCGATAACCCCTCCTCCACAGGTCGATGGGCGCCATGGGCCGAAGTTACGCTATAACTCATCTTATCACTCCGCCCTTCGTCTCACTCCCTTCGAGTTAGTCTATGGTCGCCCTTGACTTGCTCCCATATACTGAAGGTTCAACCTCGATTGCTGCGGTGGATTGTCGATTGGTTGATCGAGATGCTTTATTGGCACAGGCGAGGCAACATCTGCTTAATGCTCAGAATCGCATGAAGAAGATCTATGATGAGCATCATCGGGAAGTGGAATTTGCAATAGGGGTGGGTTTGGCTTGTACAATGACACGGTAGATTATCTCTCGCCAGTGGCTTCCATAAACTCTCTCTCGCTTCTTTGGACCTTATAAAGTGGTCACCGAGAGTGGGAGCGATTCGTGTCACCGAGCTTAGAGTGGCGCTTCGTCTTCATAATGTCTTCCATGTGTCACTCCTGAAGACGTTCCAAGGAACACCACCAGCTGCGCCACCGCCATTACCTGAAGATACCACTTCGGCCGATTCAATGAGTCAGTCGGAGCCTTACCGCTTGCTGCAGCAGCGGTTCCTACGGGGGCACCGACAATTTTTGGTGCATTGGAAGGGTGAACCAGAAGAGAACGCGACTTGGGTGGATGCTATTGTTTTGCGCCGCACTTACCCTGATTTCAAGCTTGAGGACAAGCTTGGTCGCGAGGGGGGGAGTATTGTTACGGCTACGGACCGCATATATGTCCGACGCCGTAAGTCAGGAGGATTGACCGGTCCAACCGGAGATTGGCCGGTCCAACCGGAGATTGGCCGGTCCAACCGGGGATTGGCCGGTCCAACCGAGCCAAGTCAGGCATAAATTAGTTAAGCAGGATCTTATTTTTCCTTAGCTACTTATCCTTCTTTCTTTAGGACTCTTCTCCTTTTATGTTTCGGTTTAGAGGATCTGATCCTTTTATGACTTGGATTGGGATTGTAAGCAGGATGCACACCTTATAAATAAGAGAAATAACAAAGCTGAAAGGCAAGCTTGATTGCCAAGAAAACTTATCTAGTAGACGCTGCCAACGTCAACTGGCCGGTGGCGCCGTTAGCCAAGAACCGATCATAGGTCGCCGTCGATTCCCGACGACGTCCTCCACGAATTCCCGCTCTGGACTGCGACCTGGTACGAGATTGTTCGAGAAGGAACATCCGTATCAGGTTGCATGGACATTGCTGTTTCCATTGAATTATTTTGAGTAGTTTGTGGGACAATGCCAGTTCCCATTATGAGAAATTGCTTCTGTGATCAGCTAGATACTACTGACTTTGTATTCTACCACGATATTGATACCAACTTATGCGGGGTCAAAGCACGAGACAACTTTGTATTGGATTTTTTTTAGTTTTGAAGGATCTCATCTCTTACTAACTGGATTAAAATGAGAAGAAAAAGGTCTGTGGATTAGATATCTTTCTTTTCTTTCATGCTGACTGCATGCTGTTCTGGTGATGAAGCAGTGCATGATAGATCATAGGCCATGATGATATCTTGCAGCTGACAGGGAGCTGTGCACGTAGTCATTCAGCTTATGCACTCTGTATAATTTACTTTAATTTTAAAAGTTCCACTTCTGTGTGCTTTCTAATAGTTGTACCTGTGTATGAAATTTGCATATTTTCTGCTATGTATATCTAATTGCTTGTATGATTCAGATAATTAATATCCACTCTTGAATACAAGAATGTGCAAACATGTAATAACAGAACATGGTTGATTCACACAATTATCTTAGAAACCGCAGGTTTATTTATATGCTAATATTCATAATTCTTTCTCCTTGGTGAGTTGACTTGCATGTTGTGTTGATTGCTTGGTTTTATTGACTGTTTATTGCTTAATTGACAAAATTATGGATATTTCGCCATGACTTTTTGTGGTGCTTTGCCTTGTTGTTAGGACTACACACCACAATTAATTGTAGTTTTAGTGCATTGATGTGCTTACTATACAGTGTTACGTTGAACAACCTGCAGGTGGGGATACTAAAACGTGTACTTGAGGAAGTGGAAAAGGTAATGCAGGAATTCAGGGGCATGCTGTATAAGTCGATGGAGGATCCTCATCTTGATCTTGCTGAGGTTAGTAGTCTGCCTGCAATATTTAGTGTCCGGACATCTTGCAATTTACTACTTTTGTTGACAATGACAGATGGTTTAGCTTGTAAACTTAGGTTCAAGGAATTTTGAGAATGAGCAGATAGTGTGATAATTTTGTAAGACAGTTAGCAGATAATTTTCGAATGCTGCTGGCTCTAAAGTGAACCACTTGATTACTTAGTAATTATGCTATTTGTAGATCCGAGTTATCTGATGATTTGGTTATGTTTGCATTTTTGCATCCTAATTTTGTTCCCAACTTTCAGCTTGAGAACATTGTTCGGTTATTGTTGGAGTTGGAACCTGAGACGGATCCAGTGTGGCATTATCTTAATATTCAGGTTACAGCCCTTGTCAAAAAGCTGTGTGCTATAACGTACCTGACGTTTTCTTATTAAATTTATCTGTGTTCTCTGCTCTGTCCATATTCTCTATGTACTTATATCTTAACACTTTCTATCAGAATAGCAGGATTCATGGATTGTTTGAAAAGTGTACCTTAGATCATGAAGCGCGAATGGAGGTTTTGCAAAATAAAGTCCGTGAGAAAATGCTATCTGATTCAAAGTGGAGGAAATTGCAACAAGATTCAAATAAATCAGTGAGTGTATTACTTTCTCATGTTCGGCACAGCAAGTGCTTGATCATTCTTCTGATGACATTTACATGGTCTTCATGGCTTTTATTTGTTAACATGGCCCTTGTTCCTTTCGCTTGCTTAGTTGGAAGTTGATTGTGCTATCGGTGATTCTTTTCAAGCTGATCACTTGTCAACGAACTTTATGGCTGAAGAAGCTGATAGTTTAAGGGCAACCTACATTCGTAGGTTAACTGCTGTGCTTATCCAGCATGTTCCAGCATTCTGGAGATTAGCTTTATCTGTCTTCAGTGGAAAATTCGCAAAGGTATGAACAGTCAAAATCATATTAGTTGCATAGTAGCAAAAAATGTAAGTTATTCGCCTTGAGTAGATCGATGTGATTAAATGGCTTTTTATGTCTGTCAGCTATATTGGTTAGGCCTTGCTGCAAAGCATATCGTTGTGCTGAAACTTATGAACCCTTCCATTGTCCTAAACTGATATTGAAAGGGTATAAATGAGTTATATAAATTGTTCTGATAATGTCAATACAAAATCTGATCCCTGCTTCAAATCGTCACATTAATGCTGAGAAGAGCCATCATATACTGATTTATTTATGCCTAAAAATGAAAGATTTACATGGATTTATTAATTATATCTACTCTTTACAGGCAGCTGCTGGGAATGTACTTTCTGATTCTGACGTGAATGCAAAATTGGGTGCAAATAAGACTGATGATAAAGGTGGAGAGGCAAAGTACACAAACCATACTCTTGATGAAGTTGCTAGTATGGTTTGTGCTACTATATCTGCTTTCGACACCAAGGTACACTTACTACATGTTTTACAATTTCAATGGTTAATCATGATCCTTAGCAGTTAACACCAGATTGTAATTTGCAATTGTAATTAAACATGCTTTGACACCAACAGGTTCAGAATACCTTCCGTGATTTTGAGGAATGCAACATTCTTTGTCCATATATGGGTGACACTATAAAAGAAATAGCTAAGGCCTGTCAGACTCTTGAAGGGAAAGATTCATCTTCAACTGCTGGTATAGTTAGTTCCATTGTCTAAAAACTTCATATACACAGAAATTTGTCCGTATCCTTAATGTGTTTAACAATTATGCCAGTTACAATGTTGCGTGCCCTTCATTTTGAAATGACAAAGCTTTACATTCTACGACTCTGTTCATGGTTGCGGACAACAACTAAGGAGATATCAAAATATGAGACTTGGATTACTTTATCCACCCTTGAGAGAAACAAGTCTCTGTATGCAATTTCATGCATGCCCTTGGAGTTCCGTGATATCACAATTTCAGCAATGAACCGGATTGTTTCGTAAGGCTGCTTCTTTATTTCTGTTAAACATTATCACCCCCCCTCCTAATTGGCTTTTTTTAATGTGTTTGCAACTTTGCATTAAAAGGGTTATGTTCTTATTGATATGTTCTGCTTTTCTGTATTAAAATGATGGCGAAGCGTATTTTCCTTTTTGCAAGCGCAATATATCTTGGTGATTTGGGGAACGGCTGTGTGTGTGTGCAGCAGTTTACTTTCTAGGTTTTCAAAGGGCCCTTACATGATTATATAACGGCAGATACACACTCCCACAATATGTTTGCTGATAACAAAATGGAGGCAATGGAATTATTTTTACTTATTAGACTTAAATGTCACAAATTCACAACAGCTTCCATGAATTTGACTTAAAGACTTACTCAGTAGTATGGAACATCTCCCCCCACCCCAAAAACTACCACACAAAACCCCAAAAAGAAAATAAAGAAGGAAAAAAATATTCTTTTGCCTACTTTTTTTTGTAGGATCGAACTGCATCCTGATATATGTTTGCTTATTTCAGTATGATTTTAAATCTGAGGAGCGAGACTGCCAAGTCTTATGACATTTCTCAACAGCTTCAGGAAATCAATGAGTCTGTTAGACTTGCATTCCTAAATTCCTTTCTTGATTTTGCAGGTATGGTGTTTCTATGTAATGTAGTTGTTGAAATCTTTTAAATTTTGTATCTAATTGTGGCATCATTCTTTATTATTCACAAGCTGTGTAAATGTATCAGGTTATCTGGAGAGGTTTGGAGGGGAATTAGCTCAGAGCAGATCAAATAAAGAAAATAATCATGTCCAAAATGGGTATATAAATGGTACTGACAGAGAAACATCTGCTAGCATGGATGTGGACCTGCACAAGAAGCTGTTGGTTGTTTTGAGTAACATTGGATATTGTAAAGCTGAACTTTCAGATGAACTGTATACCAAATATAGGCACATTTGGTCTCCAATCAGGTACCTGACCAACTTATTTTCTGATATCATTCTTCAAGCCTCTTTTTCTAAGTAGACTTTGGCTGCAACTAGGCCTGAAGTGGAGCATATTCGTAGGATCACACCCATGGACATGATTTTAATGCTTCAATTGACTAGTGTTTGAATCCATCTTCTTCCCCTATCCCCCTTTCGCTCTACACAACCTACCATGGTACCAAGCTCTTCCATCACAAGAAACAACTATCCTGAAAGCATAGGTACGGCCATCAGATTACAGCTCCTAATCTGGTGAATAGCCCATGCCGAGCACGTGATTGGATCACCATGGCCAGCTCAGCACTCTTCTCAGGCACATGCCACCCACACCATGGTTGCAACTGTTAGATTAGCTATATGTTTAGGGGTTTATTTGTTTATTTCCATTTACCTTGGTTGATGTATTTCTAGCCCATTGGGGCCCATAATGAACAGAAAGCTGCATTCTCATCTCTTTCTAACATGGTATCAGATTGTTAGGGTTTCCACCGCAGTCGCCTCTCGGCTTCTGGCCGCTGTTGAGTTCTTCTTGTCATGGGAGTTCGGCGCATTTCTCCCTTCCTCTCCGTTCTGCACCTGTCGCTCTCGAATCTCTGCGCCGCTTGGACCTTCCGCTCCGTCTTCCTGTTAGCTTCGCGGCCCGCGATTTTAGCCATCGCCACTGCGCTTGGCTGACGGCCCTAACATGCCCGTCTCCGTGCATGTTGCTGATGCAGACTGCTTCTCCTGACGGCGCAACTCCAAGAGCCGACGCTGACGCCTCCTCCTCCCGCAAGCGACTCCTCACTTGCGTGGATCGTGATGGGCAAGACTCAATGAGACCGACGGGCGTGGCTTTGTTCTCCCTGCTGGCGGCCGACTCTACTTTCTTTGTCATGGCGGCCCTCATGTTGTTGGACCGGTCGCGCCAGCGCAGATCGATTCGATGGCACCAACTTCCACGAGTGGTCCACCTTGCCGTGTTTGCCTCGATAGCGGCGTCTTTGGGGACATCTCACGGTGCCGTCTTACCACCGACGTTGCCTCCGGTTCCGGTGCAGCTTAGCCGGTCTTGACCATGCCACGGTGTAGGCCTACGAGCGTGCTCTTGACGCCTACACCGCCGCCTTTCAACACCTAGAGGATTGGCGTGCCGGAGGCTCGTCTTGTCGGCCGCCCTCATTGGCGGCATGCGACCGACCTCGCGGCGTGGTCAACTCCGAGTCTGCCTGTGATGTGGGAGTATGCGTGCAAGACCGATACCGGTAAAGCGACCAGTTCTCTACACTCTCTTCTACGCTGGCGAGACTCTCCAAAGCAAAGATTCTCTGTTGATGACTTCTATCGTCGGTTCGATGGCGTGTACCGCTCGCTTTCGACGCTTTGGAGCCTCCATCCGACACTTCCTGTGGCGGTGTGTTCGCCTCGAGATCATCGTCTTGGAGCTCAGTCTTCGATTCTCACCCGGCCGCCGGAGTTTGAGCTCCTCCGTGGTCGACCGGCCCGCTTCATTGCTCCCATCCATGGTGGAGGCCACGACGCAGCCGTCTGCAGAGGAGACTTGTCTTCGTGGCGTTCTCTCCTCGCCATGGCCGTCTTTGGCGTTGGAGGTTCCTCCTCGATCACGCACTACCTCTTCCTGCTCCGCTTTCCCCGCGACGGGCGGTGTGATCGCGAGGGTCTCTTGGCGGCTTCATCGGTAGGCTCGGTGACTCACGCAACTACTACAGAAGGCGCCACACCATTCAAGAAGATCTGAGGCGTCTTGAAAGGCAGTGCCACTAGGAGTACCTCGAAGACCACCGTCGGCCATCGGGGCGATTGTGCTCTGATTGGGTTCAGGTCTTGACTCAGCGACTTGACTGCATGGAGCTTTGTTTGGACTCCACGTTCCCCATAGCCTCTTCTGCCACGGCCAGCCAGTCTCCCTCTGCTGCCTCAAGTATTTGGTACCTTGATTCCGGAGCTTCTTTCCATATGACACCAGATCCGACTCACTTTGGTTTCTTGAGGTCTCCGGTCACTCCTGTGTCCGTCAGGACGACTGATGGTACACTTCTTTCGATTCTGGATAGGGCACTCTTCACACGTCTTCTTTTTGTGTTCCTTCTGCTTTCATGTGCCCTATCTTACTATGCGGTGATCTCTGTTTGGTCGACTCTTAGACCTTGGTTTTCGTATTACTCTGAAGTCGACTCTTGCTCTATTCAAAGCTCGCAACACTGATGGCGCTTAGTTGGTTCTGGTGGCGGACCGTGACTCCCACACTTGTGGGAACTCGGTAACCGCTTCCTTCGCTTCCGCGCTTCCACGTCTACCTCCCAAAGCCAGTCGTCTACCGCTCCAGATGCCACTGTCTTCGCCACTACCACCTCCGCCAGTTTTGCTGTGGCATCATCGTTTGGGTCACATGTCAAAGTCCCGTCTGTCTTCATTGATGAGTCGTGGTGTTCTTGGGAATGTCTCTCGTGATACCTCCCTTCCCTGTTAGGGTTGTAAGCTTGGCAAACAGCTACAGCTCCCATATCCTAGTAGTGATTCTGTATCGAGTCGTCCTTTTGATTTAGTACACTCAGATGTATGGGGACCGGCCCCCTTCGTTTCAAAAGGGGGTCATCGTTGGTATATCATTTTCATTGATGATTATTCTCGGTTCACCTGGATTTACTTTCTTAAGTCTCGTGATCGGTATTAGTCGCCTATCGGGCTTTCTCGACCATGGTTCATACTGGATTCGACTCACCCATTCGGGTTTTTTGTGACTCTGCGTACTGCATCATCTCTTCTCTCCGTCGCTTTTCTTCTTGATCAGGGCACCCTTCCTCAGTACTCGTGCACCGGTGCTCATGCGCAGAATGGAGTCGCCAACTAGGTGCAAAGTGGAGCACATTCATAGGGTCACACCCATGGACATGATTTTAATGCTTCAATTGATCCAATGTTTGAATCCATCTTCCTCCATCCCCTTTCGCTTCTACAACCTACCATGGTTCCAAGTCAGTGCTATCACGAGAAACAACCACCCCGAAAGCATAGATACGGCCATCGGATTACAGCTCAGAATCGGCGAATAGCCCATGCCTCGCATATGATTGGATCACCATGGCGGCTAAGCTCTCTTCGTGAGGCACATGCCACCCACACCATGGCAGCCACCTCCAATGATCTACAACCTACCTTAGTTCTAAGGGAGGATTGATTATATGCCCTCTAGTTTGTTGCCATTCTAGCATCTACAACTCTCTGCGTTGTAATACGTTATTTGCCACTCTTTACATTGAATCCTCAATTATTTGCTACTTTTTGAATCTTTGGGCTGAATTCTTTCAAATGTGGGTGCTTTTGTTAGGGGAAATGATGAAATTACCCTTCCTCTTCTTCAACTGCACATCTCACAAATGACACCAATCTCAAAGCACTTTGTCTTCTTTCTCATGGAAGCCATAGCTTAGCTCCACTAGCAGTAGCCAAGCACTAATGGCCTGCCTCGCTGCCCTCTTTGTGTTCCTCACCACCGCCGCCGTGGTTGTCACGATGCAGGCCCCCATCACGTCCTCCATCCTGGTGCTCAAGACAGTGCCCTCGGCACTGCCCAAGATGGCCCCATTGCCCCCTACCACCGGCCAAGGCCTCGACTGTTGTGGCCCTGTTGCCGTTGGTCTCCCTACCTACCCCTTTGGCAGAGACCCCCCGCCGGCGTTGGCACTCCCTCCACTGCTCGGCCTTTGGCCTTGTAGGCGTCGCCGCATTAGCGTCGAGCTGTCCCTCGCCAATGGTGCCTTGGCCTCAGCTGGTGTCCCGCCGCGGAGAAGAGCATTGCCAGCGCCATCTCTACCATCGCTGACACATTGGATGTGACCAGAGAGAGGAGGCATCAAACAGAGACTTAGAAAGAAGGCATATGGTGTGGAGGGTAATTTCATCTTTTCATCTCTCAAATAGACTAGTGGGGTGTTTGGCACAACTCCAGCTTCACCAAAATCCGTGGAGTTAGTGGAACAGGGTATTCCTATCTCCAGAAATTTATGGAGTTGGAGCTGCGGGTCATAGTTATCACGGCGGTCCGGCTAGGCGCAGCGAGCTCGAACCGCCTGGACGCCTAGGCGATGATTAGACGATAAAAATAATAAGTAATACCTCATATGATTAGACAAAGTTAAGAGCCATGATCTATAATATATATATATCAGAGAAAAGAAAAGAGAAGAGATGTGGGCCATGACCACACAACCCACTATCCAAAGCCCAACAGCCCATATAAGTGCTTCCTCCCCTCTGTTGCCCTAATGCAACAAAGGCTGTTCTCCTCGCCTCATTGCTCTGCAGAGACGTCGCGCCAGAGGCGCCGCACCTCGCTTCCATCGCCTCCATCGCCGCCGCCTCGCTTCATCACGCCTTCGCCTCATAAATCGCCGCCTTGCTTTCGCCACACCTTCGCCTCCATCGCCGCCGCCTTGCTTGCCACGTCACACTTCGCCTCCTCCGTGCCCGCCTTTAAGCCGACCGCCTTCTGCTCACGAAACCCTCGCCTCCTCCGCCGCCGCCTCTCCGGTTTGACGCGCTCGCTCCTCCGCCAAGCGCAAGCCCCGAGGCCTACTCACACCGCCTCGGTAGGGGCTGCTCTCGTCTTCGGCGCCGCTCGCCTCGCTAGCCGCCGCCTCGATCGATCCGAGGCGAGCTGCCCTGGCGTCCACCTCCGGCCACTGCGACGACTAGGCGTCGCCTGCGACGTTGTGACAACTATGCTGTGGGTACATTAAAAGTGTTTAGGTGGATCATCTTGTTTACATTTTAGACTAAAAATATAAATTTAATTCACTTTATTTTAGCCTACAAGCTCTAGATTTGAGGTAGAGTTGAGATCTGGAGCTCTACCAAACAGAGCCTAGAATTGAGCGAATTCAGCTAAATTTTTCTAAAAGTGGCACATAATTGAGGAATCAATGTAATGTGGCAAATAATGTATTACATTGTAGAGTGTGGCAAATGCTAGAATGGTAACGAACTAGAGGGCATATAATCAATTCTCCCTTCTAAGTTCTAATTGTTCAAACATCCCACCAAAAAATCAGATTTTTTTAGGTCATCTGCTGTAAGTCACATCAATACTTCATGTGTTTGTCACATTATCTTCCTTTCAAGGTCATTCCCATCAGCCATTAGTCATTAGAATGCATTCACTATTCAATCAATCTGAAGATCAGATTCTCACAAATTTAAAATTTACAAGAAAGATCATCGTTCCATCAAAGATTCCTATCCAACTCAAGGTTTACATACATCTCAATTAGAACCACTGGTTCTTATCAAATTGAATATTTACCTATATCTATAATTCTATATACATATCAAACTGAAAAGAGAAGAATGAAAACAAATTGCGCATGTTGCCTGTGAGAGAGATGTGGACTCTAGAAGAGAGCAGTGCCATAGGTAATGTCATGCCCAACAGCTCAAGTGCCCATCCTGAGAGGATTTCTTGACTTCAGCTTTAGTTTGCATGCCCAAAGGGTAGTTCTGGTCACCGGTTAGGGCCGTAGATCAGAATGGCAAACTATTGCCTGGGAAGGAAGATGTGTAAGGTCAGCTACTAGTTTGGCTTGAAGAGGTGGGCCTTACTAAGCTCATGAAATCCTGTCCATTGGTGCGCAATCCTATCAATGTGCTTTGACCTTCCAGATTCTCCTTTGCATAGGATACCAGCCCTTTTAAGAAATACCCTCTCTCTCTCTCTCTCTCTCTCTCATTTTTCATAAGCCTTGAGTAGTTGAATGAAATGCTTATTTACTCATTTTAGAAGCAATTCTCAAGATACATCTACTTCGTCAATGACAGTTTCCCTGTCACAGGGATAATAATGAACGTAGTTCTGATATGCGAGATCTGACGACATCCTTCTCAGCACTTGAGGAGAAAGTCCTGGAACAATATACTTTTGGAAAGGTACGTTAGACAATTCCGGACTTGGTGTTGATTAAGCAGTTGATGTAAGATATGAGAAAAATTGACAATGCAACAGATTTTGTTATAACCACATTAGCTTTCTCACTTTCGTATCTTGGTGTGTAAAGGTTGTTCTCTGGGATATTTTACTTCCCGAAGATTTATTAAGCGAGCACCTGATATAGTGTCACCCATCCTTCAGTAGTTGTATAATCTCCGAAAGGACTAAGCATACCAACTAGAGAATATTATATTTTAGTATAAATTTTCAGCAATTTCATCGTATTTTTCCAGGATGAAGTAATTTTATTGAAAGCCCTACTCCTTGTACTAGTTCTGTAGTTATTTGTTATTACTCTGGAATAAGTCAGATGTTTGGCAACTTCATAGATTATCATATCATTAAGAGCATATTATTTGATGACTTGGACAAGTATAAATCTAGCACAGTTGTTCTAAATACCCATATATCTTAAGAAAGGGTTTGCAAACCTCACAGATCATGCTTCATGGTGGAAACGTGCTTTCTGAACTATCAATTTTTAGTTTTTGCACATTGTGTTATCTGCCTTTGCTTGACTCATCCTTTTCCCCCCCTGTTTTGGTTAGTCAAACTTGATCAGAAATGCTGCGCGGAACTATCTGTTGGATTCTGGAATTCATTGGGGAGCAGCACCAGTAGTAAAGGTATGTAGTATAAATAATGAAAAGTCCTATTGATGTAATGACAGTTGCGCATCAGAAACAAAATGAAATTGTTGGAACTATCAAGATTAAACACATGCGAACACGTAGATAGATAACACGAGAGCTATACACGAAGAACAAACACACTTGTATATTCTTGCACTTAGCTCTCCGAGAATACAAGGAACACACACTTGGAGACGCCTACCGACTCAAGATTACAACGGACTTGAGTTAGCGCCTACAAGGAACACACCCTTAGAGACACTTACCGACTCAAGTTATAACGGACTTGAGTTAGTGCCTTTCTTCTTTGTTCCTAGCTACTCTCTTTTCGCAGCCTCTCTCTGTACAAGAATATATAGCACATACGCACAAGCTACTTGACACCGGATGCCCGCGACGTGCGCTCTTCTTCCGGCCACGATGTCGTGTTGGCTCTGAAGGAAGTGCGTCGTCCGCTCCGCTCCTGAGGACTCGGCCAACTAGCGCAGATCTGTTTCTTCAGCTGGTAAGTGACTCGGCCACACACGTTACACGTACGTGCCGCCTGAGGACCCGGTCGTGGCCATCCAGTACTCGACTAGTAAATGCATACACTCTGCCTCACCATGCATGCACTCCAACTACTACATGCGACTAGATAACTCCTAGTCTAGCTACGTGCAGGGCATGTACTATGTGACTTCCTAATGCATGACTTAATGGATAGTAAAAACACACTTATGCACCTCCTAAATGCATACTAAAAAACAAGAAACTGAAAAACGCCAGGATTAATTAACAGAAATAGCCAATATCATGTTACTGCTGGAGTTTGTCATAAGATGCAGTTCAGAAACTTGTAGCATCATCCTATTTACTACAAGAACAGTTACAGCTAGAATATGTTGTGGGCCTTGTGGCTGCACTGCTACGTGCTGGCTGTTACTGGTGCTTGGCATGCATTTGAGTAGTAGCCTTATGTAAAAGTTGTACTAATGCCTTTTGCTGTCTTGCAGAATTACCATGTTATTAATGATATCATAGTCTTGCTCCATCCTAATGCGATTCATTCTCCTTTCAGGGCATTCGAGATGCAACACTTGATTTACTGCACATCCTTGTAGCCGTGCATGCAGAGGTTTCCAACAATTTCTATTTCTTCCTTTGTTTGTTATAATCTTGTATATGCCATTTTTGTCTTTCGAGGACTAATATTAAAATAATAATATTAAAACTGGGCAAGGAAGTGAAAATCAGTTCAACTTCCACGTGGGTGGGCTGGGATCCTGGGCCATCCCTGCCCATCAACATAGTCCGCTTGTTTTCAGAAACACGGTGTGAATTTCTGCTTGCCAGTGGCTAACAGCATGTTACTGCGTGTATTTCATATCTGCTTGCATGGTTGTACCTATTATTTAATATTGTTATTTTGTCTTGTCTTGTCTTGTTATGAGTGCTATTTGACTGTAACCACATGTCTATCTTGTAAAAGGAAGAAACACAAATAAATCTGTTGTAATTCCTTTTTGAAGTAATTTCTTTTATGCAATTCTTAGTTTGTCCCTGGTTTCAGGTATACGCTGGTGCTAGGCCTTTGTTGGAAAAGACAATGAAAGTTTTGGTTGAGGGTTTGATTGACATCTTTCTTAGTCTTTTCCATGAGAATAAGACCAAAGATCTGAGGTTGTTGGATGCAAATGGTTTTTGTCAGTTCATGCTTGAGGTAGTTATTACTGACTAATTTATCTGAGGATTTTTCTCGAGTCTTTACTATGTAAACGTTTCAACTAGTCAACTTAAGCAGTGAGCACCATCCTTTTTTGTTATATGCTTGCAGCTTGAGTATTTTGAAATTGTACTACACACATACTTCTCAACTGAGGCACAGCAGGCTCTAAAATCCTTGCAAGAGAATTTGTTGGAGAAGGCCTGTGAAAGTGTGGCTGAAGCCTTGGAGAATCCTGGACACCGTCGTCGACCAACTCGTGGCAGTGAAGATGCTGCATCAGATGATAAACAAGTGACATCAGTATCACCCGATGATTTGCTTGTAAGTACTCCAAAATGTATTAAAGGATTCTTGTCTGTGCACGAATCCATGATAGATGAAAAATACATCTAGTAGGGTAGTGTCACATTAAATTTGTGAAATATAGGAAGGAATGTTCTTTAAATCAAGTTGGATCAAGTGCAACGAAGCTCTCTTTATTGATGTCTTCATTGATAGTTTTGTCTTCTGTCATAAGGTTATTTTGCAATGTAGAATGTAATTGAAAATTTTATGTTTTTTCCCCAGGCGCTTGCTCAGCAATACAGTAGCGATCTGCTGCAAGGGGAGCTGGAGAGGACGAGATTAAATATATCATGCTTTATGGAGTCAACTCTTCAATCAACACCTGCAGCGGTGGCCTCAAAGCCATTGGGTAATTCTTCTTACCAGGCACCGGCACCACATCATACACCGGCTCAAGTGTCCTCCCCTAGTTTTCGAAGGCAGCAGACAAGTACAAATTCTGTAGTCTCGAGGCGACGTCGATGACATAAATGGCTGAGATAATAACCATTCCTTCATTGATGTGGCCTCTTCCCAAAATTCTCTCTTTTTTTTCTTTGTTGATCTTTCCTGTGCTTTTCTTAATCCTTGTAATTAGCATCATGTTTTAATGTATTATGAATTTTGATAAATTCTTTTGGTGTTGTAAGATGAAAGAGGGGGTACAGGTGCTGCTGTACGGGACTACTTGTATAGTCTTCACGAGACCAGAATTTTCATTGCCTTGTTTTCTGATGATGCCATCTCAATTTATTTTTCTGGAACCGTGCGACGGATATGTCGTCGTCTCCCGTATACTTTATCAATTCTCTGTTTGAGCCTACCCGGCCACCTTGAATCTCACGTTCAGCTGATTGTGTATCAGTATATGTAGACCTGTAAATTGGGCCGGGCCGTGCCGGCACGGCCCAAGCCCATCGTGTTTCGGGCTGTTTCAGGACGGTCCAACACGGTATGGTCGCATCATCGTGCCGGGTCGGGCTGGCCCGAAATGGTTTTTTCCTGGCCCGGCCTGGCACTAAAGTCCGTCGGGCTATCATCGGGCCGTGCCGGTCCAAGCACGGCCCAGGTCTACTCCAAATCGATTGAAGCAGTCGCACTTGTCCCTCTCTTTCTCTGTCCTATCACTATTTAGTCATAAGCTAATTAGCCAACTACTTTTAGCCAATAATTAATCACTATCTAGTGTGGTGCCAGCTGTGGCCATTAATTAGTAGCGGGAGTGTATAATTGGAGATATCCAATTAGTTGGGCGTCGTTAAGACGTCTTGCCTAAACACGACACGATCAATCGGCCGTCTGCGGTGGCCCATCGTCTTCGCGATTCAAGGCCCAGCCCGACACGGTATTTGGGCCGTGCTGGCCCGGCTCATAATGCTTTGGGCCGTCAATTTCGTGCCGTACTCGGGTTAGTCCGTTTGAGCCCGGCCCAATTTACAGGTCTAAATGTATGTGAGCTTTAACTGTAGCTGTGGTTGTTGGTTCGTACTTGCACTATTCTCGACCAGTGTCTGTACGCAACTAGTCAAGTTGGAAGTACATGCTGTCTGAGCATGTGAGAATCTTTCCCCTCTCTCTATAAGTTATATAAATATTAAATAAAATAATAAATAATCACTGCCTTTTTTATTTATATTTTAATATACCATCAAAGAGAAAAATATAGAAGTACTGCTCTCTCTTTTTACTGTTGAGGTCAGGCTTAGTCGCTTAGATGACGGTACTGTGATCTGAAACGTTAACTGAAGCGTCAGTTTGATACCGGAGCAATTTGAGGTGTGTTTTTGTGGAGATCCATGTAGGCATGTAAGCTTAGTACTTTCCATGTTCGATAGTTGCACATTGTTTTCCTGCTCACATGTGAGAAATTCCTTTGCACTGCCGATGCTTGCCGTGGACCCATAACCTTCTTTCATCCAGAGCTCTCTCACACTTAGAGGTGGGCACACCGGCATGCTTTTGTGGGCCGGCCCGAGACGATGGTATGGTCTAGTCCAAAGCACTGTCCGATATGAAGTGGACCGTGTCGGATCGGTATGTTATTGTTCCTCCTCGGGCCATATCGGGCCCATGAACCGGGCACAGTGGGTGGTATGGCCTGGCACGGCCGTTTGGGTCATGCCCGTGCCAACTTGACACGGCGGTGGCACATCGGTACGGCGGCATTATCGCGGGCCCACGATAGGGCATTGCGACTTGAGGCAAGGCACACCGCCCACGGTAGGGGTGCAGGAAAGACCTAGCACTGCATTGTGCCGCCGAGCTCGCCGTCGTGCCTATTGAGCTGTGGCCCGTTGTCACCGCGCCCGCCGCCTCGCCTCTTGCATGCGTTGCATCACCGCCTCGCCTGTCGCACACGCCGCGTTGTCGCCTCGCCTCTTACACGCGCTTCACCGCCGCCTTACCTCCTGCGCCCGTGTTGGAGGAGGGGATGCCCGGTGCTCTCGCGCCCATGGTGGAGTTGTGCCCTCTTGCCACGCCGCCACCTAGCCGAGTTGTGCATAGCTACGTGCGCCACCCCGCCGCCTCGCGCGCCTTGCCTGCGGTGGAGGACAAGAGGCCCGATGAGGAGGGGAGGCTGAGGGGCCACGGGGAGGGAGGAGGAAGTCGTGCGCTGGGGCGACGAGGAGGGCGGAGGGAGTCGTGCGCCAGGGCGAGGGGTGGCGAGGATGGAGGAGGTGGGAGGGAGGCCGGCGGGAGGAGGAGGAGCCATGGAGCCTAGGAGGAGGGTCAGCGGACTGGGAAGGGGAGGAGGGTTGAGGTGATCAGCCGGGAGGAGGAGCCATGGAGGCCAAGAGGGAGGGAGGGTCACAGACTTATTGTAACATCCCAAAATTTCATTTCAAAAATAGGATAAAAAAATATTTTAAATTATTATTTTTATCGGTTGTCTCAAGTTTATTTGTCTCCTCTTTATTTTCTGGATTTCTCTAGAGTTCAAAAGAAAAAGACTTTTGCCTATTTTAGAAAAACTTAAAACTATTTCCTTAAAAAATTAAAAAACCCTATTTAAGTTGTAATTAATTTTAAAAAATATATCACAAGGAACTTGGTGAATTTTCCCACTATTTGTTAAAATCTGATTTCAAAACCTTTCCAAAAAGTCTCATCAATTAAAAATATAGTTTGGAGACAAAATAAAAGATTTGGTTTTGCTAAAACTATCTTATTTAATATAAATAAACCTAAGAAATTTCTGCGAAATTTCCTACATTTATCAAATTATATATTTTCTAAAGCCTTTAAAAGCTTTAACAAAATAAAAATATATGTTGATATAAAAATAAAATATTTGGTCATACCAAAATATTTTAGTTGATCTCAAAATGTCCTAATTAAACTCCCTGAATTTTCTTAGAATTTTTGGGGTTGTTTTAGTATTTTCCAAATTAAAAAATATTAAAAATAATATAAAAGTATTTACTGTACATGAATAAAATTATTATTTTATGTAATAATATTTTATTTGTGTTACTAAGGCTGTGGGTCACATTCCAGATTTTTCTCGGATTTTTGAACGGTTGTTTGATATTTATTTCGATTTTATTTGTGATATTTAGTAATTCGGATTAAATAAACAGTAAGAGCTACAGTAACTCCGGCAGTTTTCAGTCATAACTCCGGCGAGCGTTTTCTGATGATTCGCTGGTCCGATCGCCCTATAAATTGAACTATAGATTCCTACGTGCGTTCCCTTTACAACCAAATTGAAAATTTTCCCATCCAAGTTCTGAATCTCCCTGCGTAAGCCATTCTTTTCAACTCCGGCGAAAACTTCGGCGAGCTCTCCTGATCACTCCCGATATTCGTTTGATTTGAAATTTTTACCAGAGTTTTCTCTTGCTGTCCTCTACATCCAGCAAAATCAGATTTTGCAAATGCCTACCGGAGCACCTCCGGCCACCGATTTCTTTCCCAACTCCGGCGAGCTTTTTCCGTTGATCCATTGTTCCTTTGTAGCTAAGAATTGAACCCTAGATGCCTCTCCTCATTCCCCACATCATACTCAAAGAGCAGCATCAGAATCGTAACGGAGCTCCCTCGGCAAGCCTTCTTCCCCAACTCCGGTGAGAACTTCGGCGAGCTCTACCGGGCGCTCCCGAACTCCGTTCATCCTCAAATTTTTTGTGGAGCACCTCCATGAAGGTTGAAACACCTCTGTGAAGCAGTTTTGGAAAATTCCAAACAGAGCACCACCGGCGACCCTTTTCTCCTACAACGTCGACGAGCTCTCCCGGGCGCCCCGCTCGTCGTTCGGTTTTGGCATCGCGTTTCTCGCTGGCTGAGTGAGTTTTTCTGAGATTCAATTATGTCACCTCATGCCCCATGGTACCATCTGTCTCCCCTCCAAATTTTATGTAGTTTCATCTGCGGAATCAAAAGTTATGGCCGTTCCAATCTCAAATCTTGTTTCTGCCCGTTCTCCTTTGTTTTTGTGAGTTTGACCATGAAATTTTTACTGTAGACTCCTATTGATGTCCTCTACAAGGTTCTCACCCTAACTTAAGGTTTTGCTCATGGTATTTTTGCAGAAAAATTAATCTTCCCCAAGCAGACTGTATTCCAACGGCAGAAAACTTCGTCGTGCGTTCCCCGTTGATCCAGAAGGTAAAACTTAGATCCGTTTGCGTCATATTGTGCCAAATGATCCCAGATAGCTCTCTGCAAAATTTGGTTAGGTTTCATATGTTATTTTAATAGTTATGATCGTTTGATCTATTGGCTCCGGCAGCCGTTCGTCGACAGTTTGTGATCTGTCCGTTGGGTTGCTACCAAATCCAGCTATACTGTTGAGTTCGTGTTGCCACGTTCTACGTGGTGCTCACTTCCCCTTTGCTGTTGCATCTACCGAAATTTTTAATATTCGTTACCGTCGCCTTTTTGCCACCGCTGCACGTCGTTTTGTGCCGCCAACCATTTTGGTTTGTCGTGGCTATGACATTGTGTCCAGTAGATCATTATCCCCTGTTTTTCCCATCGGTGAAGTTCATTTGATCCCCGGTTGCCATCAAAGCCATGTTCTAGAATTTACCCGTCGTCTTTTGGCTTAGTCTTTCGTAACGGTGCGCGTTTCGGTTCGTCATCCTTGGTAACCTTTAATTGCAGAGCCAACCCTAACCCATCCTACCCCTATGCCATGTGTATCCATCCTTGAATCGTTTTGCTCTAACCCTAACTTAACCTTTGGTCCAATTTGTCATTGACGTTGCGTCACGATATGTGTATCCCGCAGATCTCAAATCAAACTTGAGCCATGTCATGACCTCGCTGCCCTATCTTTCAACAGATGGTCACCACCTTGTAATCTCATAAGTGTTCTGTTAATGCTTCACCTTCATCGTTAACGTTCCGCCGTTAACGTTCCATCGTTAACGTTCCGCTGTTAACGTTTCGTAGTTAACGTTCCGCCGTTAACGCTTTGCTCTCGCTTCGCTATCATCGCATGCGCGCATCCAAGCAAGAGCGTAGCGCGATGTCATTATCCTTTCTATCGTCCTATCGTGATCTAACCCCATTCCTTGTGAGTCCGGCTTTATCTTTCTATCATCGCAGTTTGGACCAAAACCTAACTTAAGACCGATTCGATGGATGAGTTCATCGTGAGCATATACCGCCGTATTGCATGGTTCAAGATGTACACTGTGATCGTTATGGCTTCACCCCTGAATTTGTTGGGCGGGTTCTTACTTTTCAACATGCTGTATGCCATTGCAACAATTGTCTGATTCTTTGCTCAACCACCCTATTTTGCTTAGGAGAATGCAGAGCTGTCAAGTATCTTTTGATGCCTAACTTTTCGCAATAGAAAAAATTGTGATATTCCTTTGGATAATCTGAATTGTGATGAACTGGAGGCTAATTATGATATTCCTTTGGATAATCTGAATTTCTCGTTTGTTTTCCATGCACTATGTCTGCATATGAGGGTCTTGCCGGATGATGAACAGTATCGAAGGAGTTCAGTCTGATAGGTTGTCTACATTGAGAATTATTTAGCTTTGGAAATCGAGAACTCTTTCTATTCCAAACTAACGTCCACGCCGAATCACATTCAGAATTCCAGCAGATAAATTCTCTTCTCCAATTTGGTCCTCCATTACCCCAGAGATGGAAATAAAGTTTGAAGTCCTTGCATTCATTAGACTGCAGAGAATAGATGAGAAAGCCAACATACTTTGAGCAAACTGAAAACTTGAAAGTATTTTCTCACAAATAGACCACATTTATATCTGTTGGAATACCTCCCAATACTGATTGTAGAGCAATAGCAGCTGATTTTTCTATGATTCAGAAGGAGGCACGACTGAACGAAAGAACAAGATAAAAACCGCAAGAGAGAGATAGGGTGTACCGTAGAACGAAAACAGAGCTGAACAATTTCCTTGAACTAAATTCTAGGAGAGAAGTCCAGCCTTGCAGAAAGAGACGTAGAAGAATCCATGGAGCTTAGAGGGATCCTGGAGGAGAAGGGTGGAAATGCCAGAGAAATCATTAGACCTCATATTTGGTATCTCTCTTCAATTGTTTTACAATCCCTACCCTCAAGACAAATAATCTGTTACCACGAAGCCTTTGAGTTGATGAACACATTCATCTTCTTTATCTTCCAGATAGTAGATGTCAGGTTTCACAACGGCAACATGGTTGTCAACACTCAGATATTTTGAAAAGCAGTGTATATGGTAGGCAGAGTGCTGACATATTTATCATATGAGAGAACCAACACATCAAACAGAAACAAAGCACGCGCCAAGAGTTTCATGACATTCGCGCCAAAGATTTGGAGCAAAATCATTTCTGGTGAGATTCGAGTGAGACAGTAATCTAAGATAGCTACCTATTTCAAAGGTAGTCCTATTCCCACAATCCACTGGAATGCAGTTACATCCATAATCTTCCTCTCCTATCTTAGATTCCGGGTGATTGTACCAAACACGATAATTAAACAAGATTACCTCGCGATTACTAGGAATCCTAACAATATTTCAGCTACCAAATGCCCCCTAAGGTGAAAACTGGGGAGAATCAGCCTTATACACTCCACTATAAAGAAACATGGTTGCCAACCATCACAAAAGTAGGAAGTAGATTGTTAAGGATCTCTACGAATGTGTAGGATCTATACCTTTGTAACGGTGTTATTCATTGGAACAAAATCAGAGGAAATTTATTCATAACCAATTTTACCTAGTGTTAATCTTTAGTGTTGGTGTTGTTGTCGCCGTCTAGACGAGTCTAGATGTTGGTTTTGATTTTATGCCAATGCGTTCTAATCAAGGTAGATATATAACCCCTTAACAGATTCACCAAAGTGCCCTAAATTTTTGTATTGGATTTCACCTTTTGTCTTTGCATTTGTCCTTTTGTCTCAACCTATCAAAAGTATATGTTGCCGGTCAAATGTCTGTGCATTGTAGTAGAAATAAATTTTTAAACTAAATAATCGGTAGAAAGATAGAAATATGGTTGGTTTTCTTTTTATTCGCAAGAGGGAAATTTGGTTGGTTTTCTTTTTATTCGCAAGAGGGAGAAGTATGTTGTGATATGTGATCTATATGTTGGCGTGTTGTTTTTATTAGAGCATCTCCAGTAGAGCCCTTAAACCAGCCCCTAAACCTTAAAATAGGGAGTTTAGTAAAAAATACAGATCCAGCAGGGTCCCTAATCCAGCTCCTAAAATTAGGAGGCCCCTAAATTTGCCTCATCACCCCAATTCCTGGAACCCTAAACCTTAAAATAGGGAGTTCTTAAAGATACACCAGAGATTGAAGGCAGGGAAATACATGAGAGGCTTGAGATGATCTTATTGAGCATTTGTGGGCAATTCACAGTAACCGTAGTTTGATTCATTGTTCGGAGTTTCTATTTATCTATTTATCATGTTTTGAAAATTTTAAATATCATATTTTTAAATTGTAAATGTTAATATGCTTATGTTTTATGTATTACAAATATTTTTGATTGAATTTTAGTGGTGTCAAATGAAGATTATACATAGCGGATATGTCAAAATAAGAGAAAAAGTAAAATATGGGTTGAGATTTAGGGGATGTTATTGGACTTGTGCTCTGAAAACAGGGCTCCAAAAAATAGAGAGAGTCCTTAAATCCAAAATAGAGGCTTTGTTTTAGGGGTTCTTGCTGGAGATGCTCTTAGAGAGGAGAGGGAGGATGGAACCTGGGAAGAGGGAAAATTCATGGGTGCCCAGTCGGCGTGCCCGGCGTGTGAGTTCACTGAGTTGTGACTTGACAGTTCAAGTCTAGCACCGTCGTGCAGCCCAGATTTCTCACCGGCGCGTGCTTTGGTGTGGAGTACTCCCCGTGCGGCTGCTGGCACGGTACCAAAACGTTCATGTGGGTCATATTTCTCCGCCCGCCCGGGCCAGCGTCCATCCTGCGTGTATGCCGGGCCAAAACGGTTGCCTGTGCCATGTGCCAAGTCAAGGCCGCAGCGGCGTGTACCGCACCGAGCGGTCGAAGCCTCGAGGCGTTCGCTCTTGCCTGCCGTGCGACTCGAGTGAGCTAAGGCGCGGGCCGTGTAATAACTAGATCAGTTAGTGTGAAGTCTACTTGAAGCGGTGGTAATATTAGTTTCATATTATTTGTTTAAAACAAGTTGTGTGGTAGTATATAATATCTATTGGTTCTAAACGTAGCATCTTAATATTAATCTTTTTATATGAAGTTAGAATAAATGTATAGGTGGAGTGCTACGCATGTACAGGTCCAACCCAATGTGGGCTAGGCATTAGGTGGATTTTCGATCAAAGTGTTACAAATTCTACCAGGGCTGGTCCTTAGGGCACTCTGGTGGAGCTCATGGGCACTGTAGCGGAGCTCACGAGCAGAAGCGGAGAGAAGGGGGGGCGGGCAGGGGCCTGGCCCCCCTAACAAAAATAAAATTTAATAAATAGTAATTAGTAATTAGCTAGTATTAGTAAACACTAAACAATAAATAAAGGCCCAGTATTAGTAAACACTAAACAGTAAATAAGTTCAACGAGTTCAATTAGAGAGTCAATTACCATAGTTTCGACTTGATGCATGCAACCATTCGGAGTTGCAATGCTTGGCTACTCTTGCTGACTTAACAAGTGGACTATATAAAACAGGTAAAGCTTCCATTTTTTTCAACTTGATGTATGTAATGCTTGATATCTCTTGCTAATTTAACAAATAGACTATATAAAACAGGTAAAGCTTCACATTATTCAATGGTTGATAGGTACATTACGATTGTTCATAACTCTTACGGTGTCAACAAAGAATCACAGAGCGAGCATTTTCACTCTGAAACTTGTCAAAACCGCGCCGAAATAAAATAGGAGATGACTTTTTGACATTGCATGATAGTTTATATTGAAAAAGAACTAGCAGCGAAAATTAGTTCAGATGAACTTATTGACTTGTATGATCTTCTAGGTACTCGTAGAACTAAATTTAAGTTAATAGAGATATAAGTTTCTTATTCTAAAAAATATGTCATATTTTACTTATGTGGGCATGTGGTTATGCTATATTTAAATCTAAATACATCGATATTGCTATGATATTTTTTATAGGTGCCATGATAATTTTTTATTAATTCACATAGCCCCCCTTAATCTGAAATCCTGGCTCCGCTCCTGCTCACGAGTATCATCCTTCCCGCCTCTAGGAGCATGTCGGAGACCATCGAGATAACACCCTCATGCCCTTGCGACCACATTGTAGTCCGGTTGCCTCTCATGAAAATAGCACCCATATACAAATCTCCTTTGTCGGGGGTAAACTCTCGGTTCCTCTTCAAGGTGGTTGTGTGCTTGCCCTGTGTTGTTCAAGACTTAGCCACGGTGATAGCTTCGATCTCAGAGCTGGTACAGCCTGTCATCTCTTTTAGCTTCTCCCTCAAAGCAATGGTCACTTTCCTCCTCGCTACTATGAGCTTCGTCGAAGCCTCCAGCTTTGTTCGAAGCTATCTGCCTTCACACTGCTCCCCATAGACGGTGCTAACCGTTGTAGTTACGAGGTCAAACAACAGAGAAAAGGGGGGCGTTGGGGTCCAAAGAGGCTAACTGAAGCCTGCATAGTGCAGGAACAAGTAAAGGTGTTTTGCTGGTATACACGGTAAGAGAATACAAGTGCCCTGATCCTCCACAGGGTAACCCCTTAGGCCCTATTTACAGTGCCAAAGAGGAGTTAGATGATTACAAAAGTGTCCTTCTAAAGTTGCCACAGTAGGGAAAGGAAGAGACCCTGGTGCGGTCTTTTCGACCTTTTGGCCACACCGACGCGGCGACGCTCAGTGCCGCCCTGTGCCAACCCTGGTGCGGTGGTGCAACATGGACTTGTTCCGCTAGACCGAAGTGGATCGAACGCCGCTGGTTGCTGGGGGGACTAGATCGATGGAGGGACATTGCTCTGTGTCTACACTCAGGCCTGGGCGTTCGGTTTAACCGAAAATTTCGGTTTCGGTTTTCGGTTTTTTGAGAAATTCGGTTATTTCAAAAATGAAACCGAAATATGTTTGAAAATTTCGGAAACCGACAATTCGGTTAACCGATAATTCGGTTTCGGTTTCGGTTTTAAACCGAATTAACCAGAATTTGATTGTTAGGATTCAGGAATCACCAGTTCACCACAATCCACAAAGAACAAATTATCAGACAGAAACGAAAATTGCGCACATTATTGAGAATTAAATGAGGCTGCGAACAAAACAATATAAGTTTGTGTAAATCACCAGTTGACATTATTGAGAATTGCTTGAATTAAATATGAGAATTGGAAGAAAATTTAAGTCCCTAAGGGAAGGTGGTTCAGAGCATCCTTAACACATGGAGAAGCAGATAGGAGAAGCGCATATGAAAGAGCATGGACTCAGCCGGTGCACTAAAGGAAGCTTCTTGCCGTAGCTAACTCCTGCAAAAGTTTTACAATTAAGAGTTAGTACGTACGTGCAACATCGTTTGAGACTTTGTATTAAGACGACGTGATCATGCAGGCATGTACTGCACCGGAAGGGACGGACGAGCAGGTTTCCAGCGCCGGCGAGGCCTCTGCATGGCCGGTTGACCGGACAACGTATTGCCTAGACCCACGAGTGTATCTGGTGTGGACCGTGTGGTAGGAGTTGCCAAGGTGGGGAAGAAGAAGCAGGCAGAAGAAGAGCATTGAGTGAAACAATCAGCAAATGAGCAAGAAAATACGAGATGCTGTCTACTAAATACCACTAAGTAATTAGAGTCCGGTTAGTTCGGTTAGTTCGGTTAACCGATGTATAAAACCGAATAAACCGAAATAAATTCGGTTATTTCAGACAGATAACCGAATCAACAACCGAATAATTCGGTTTCGGTTTTTTCGGTGTCGGTTTCGGTTTTTTCGGTGTCGGTTTTCGGTTTCCGGTTTATTTGCCCAGCCCTATCTACACTAACGAGGTGGTCGACGGCGAGGACCACCCCACAACATTATATGTATTGCGATTGATTGTCAGATGATGTCTTATTTATCCTCCATTGGGTTAAATCATTGATCCTACCCTACTCATCCGAATGGATTCTCTATCCTACTCATCCGAGTTTATCATGCCATGCTCATTGATCGTATCCTACTGCTCTGAGATGCATTCAACGCATACAATGAACTCTCCCCGTGCAGTGCGTAATCAGAAAGAGAAGACAAGCGTGGCAAGAAGCTCTGAAGCAAAGCAGGGGGGTGGCTTTTGTTTACGGATGGGTAGAACTTGGCCTTCAGAGAGAAAGCACTGCTGATTACAGGAGGAAAAAAGAACCGGTACTACTGCCACAGAGCCCAAAAGGACAGCATCATGACGAGAGGAATGGCCAATGGCACCGTCCTGGCCTGAAGCAGGGTGCCCATCCCCACGTCCTGCAAAAGCGTCACCAAGTGAGGAGAAGAAAGTCAGAGCAAGGTACAGGAAAGGTTGGAGAGACGCAGAGAGAAAAGGCAAAGGCAAGAAAAGCTCTGAGCAAAAGGTTTGAAACTCCAGCAATCAGGAGATTTAATGTGTCCAAGGAAACCAAAAAAAGGGAGGTTAACAGTCGGTTAAACAACAGGTGGTTTTACCTGCCGTTCTTCTTGTCCGGGGGTGGGTATGGGCAAGACGGTGGCGGAGTCCGTCACGCCGGCGGGGAGCGGCACCGCGGGGCTGCTGCTGATGAAGGCGGTGCTAGCTCCGGCCGACGCGGTCGGTGTCGGCGCGTCGGCGCCGGCATTGCCGGTCGACGGCGCGCCCGCGCTCCGCCGCTCTGATGGCAGCCTCGGCATGCCGTCGTCCGAGCCGGGCACCGGCGTGGGTGCGGCAAGCGGCGCCGGCCGTGGCGAGCAGTCCGGCACTACAACGGTCATGGGGACCTTCTCGTCCTTGTAGCTGTCGCCGCGCAACTAATCAAAGCACAGTGCAGCGAAGAGAAGTCAATGTTAAATTGGTAACCACCGCTAAAGATAAAAGAAGTAAAGAACACAAAACTACTCGTCAAGCGTAACAACCCGATGGCTCACCTGAGAAACGTAGGTGCTGCGCACATTGAAGAATGCCCGCGACGGCTGCACGAAGAGAGAGCAGAGCAACAGCGCAAACGCAAGAGGGGTGCACTGCATCTGCATCTTGCACGGCGGCGAGCTTCGCCCCTTCCGCTCTCTTTCTCGCCACAGACAGCAAGCGGTATCAGTACGTGTTTTTACAGTGTTTGCGACGCTGCTGCCTCCGCTGCTCGTCGTGGCTTCGTTTGAAACCCGGAGCCCGTGACTGTGGTGTGACTTTGTAGTGTGTGTGATACCTTGGGTGCGGTGCACCGGTCACTGCAGGTCAGTAGTGCAGTGCAGGTAGGGTAAAAAGCGAAGCAAAACTGCAATTCTGAAAAAGAGGGCAAAGGGTAAATAAAGGCTGTAGGGGCTAGTACCACTGCCAGATTGCTAGTGCTATGCAACGCAAACAAAAGCCTGCGACAAAGAGGCCGCCTTTCGCGACTTTCTTGGGTTGGGCGTGATGGCAAGGAATCGCCGCCCGGTAGGAGTGGTTATAGTGTACTAGGGTGCAATTAGCGGGTGATTGGATGCAGATTGCCCGCACTAATCTTTGCGACCTGTGTGTGAGAATGCATGCCGGTTGCTGGACGCCAAATGCTATACATACGACCTTTTGCTGTACGATAATCTCACGATCCTTGGGAGACGTTGGTTTGGAGCTATGAAGCTTGGCCCTGGGCGGGAAGGATGTGGGCCCGCTTAACCTTTCCCCTTCCTTGTGCCGTGTGGATGGCACTATGGCAGTGATTTTCGGTTATAATTGATATTTTAGGAAGAGTCGTCTGGATTAAGGTTGATACAAATCATATTTTTGGAGCGTGTTGAAAAATGGTACGATCGGCCGATAGGTATAAAAGATGGTAAAGGCAAACGAGAAAACACACACAATCCAATCGACCAACACATTATTTTTGTCTACTTTTCTATTGACTAGGAGTAGTCTCTGTAATTTAGATTCTCTCTTGTAATATGATTTGATCAATAAAATGCGCATCGCTGATTGTTGATCATCTTCGATTACGCTAATCAGATTTATTTTTTCTTCGATCTTGTTGCGCATCACTTTTTTGGAAAAAATCTACCTTTATCGTCTGATTAGCCCTAATCGGCTAATTAGATTTATCGTTACCCTCTATCTGATCGGCTTTTAGCTGATTAGATCTAAGCCGATTGTTCCGTTAGATTGGCTTTAAGCAGATTTTGTTTTTTTTCTTACCGATTGTATGATCATCGGTTAGCACGTTTTATATCATAGAACCCAGCATTCGTCTGATATGTTTTTACCCTAAACCCTACTTCAAGTTTTGACTCTAACACTTGTAAAAGATGGTTAAATTGGCACCCAATCCTATATATCATTCGTGACAAATTGACACCCAGCCCATGAGCATCACCACAACAGAATCCCCATATATTATGTATTTCACGCTTGACGAATCTGTTGCCAAAACCTCAACATATTTTGAGGAAATTCAAGACCATAAGCAAGGCTGCAACAATGGCGCACGGTGAAGAACTAAACTTGGACGCCTTTAGCTACGTGGGGCCCGGCCAAATCAAGTCGAGGAGCAGTCATGTGCGTCGTATAGCCATCGTATCAGAAACCGTATAGCAGCGCCGGTTGCTGGGCTACGGTCGATAGCGGTGGGTGGGATCCGGGTGCGGACGCGAAGGCCGATGTGCTTTCCGTTCCGATAATTGCAGCATCAATTGGTGGCGGCACGGCCACCGGGGCACGTGCTCTCCAATACTGCTGCTGCAGGTGACGTACGGTCAAAGCCTGGAGGCTCGAAGTCGAGTCAAGCAGCAGCTCCCGCCTCGCACCGGACAGGGTTTATGGCAGCTTGCAATCAGCGTTAACAAAAACCGTCCAAAACCATTTGAAAATCAGGATTTTCGATCTTACTATTTCAATTCGAAATTTAAAGTTGTTCGGTAAACCGTTCTAACTAATTTTTTTTTTAAAATTTAAAAATTTTGAAAAAATTTATGTATATGATTTTTCATGAAAAACTGCGATTTTCGTTGAAAATTACTTAAAACCCGTTTTCGAAGAACATTCAATTGGTCGGGTTGTTTTTTTGTGAAAACCAAGTAGTTTTTCGCGAAAAAAGTTTTCACAAAAAAACGCGGTTTTCGATTTTTTAACCTTTCAGTTTTTGACGGTTTTTACGAAAACCGAACCGATTTACACGGTACAATTTTGTTAACCCTAATTGCAATAGTATCATACGAGCCTAGATGAACGATTCAGATCATGTGTGATACTGTGGCACTTTTTTATGGAAATGATACCGAAAATCAGACACCTTGTCTACATGAACACATCCCTGTAGCCACCTATTCCTTATCCCTGTGACCAGGGTTTTACAAAATAGATAAAAATTGCTCGAAAACGCATAGCCACCCATTCCTTATCCTCAGTAACTGTGGTTCACAAAATAGACGAAAACCGCTATTTTCGAGCATGCCGTTGCGGTTCGAGATCAAAAACCGCTCAGTAGCTCAAAAAACCGTTTTCTAAGAACATTCAATTGTTATGTTGTTTTTTACGAAAAACTGAGTGGTTTCTCGCGAAAAACCGCGGTTTCTTGCTAAAAACCGAATAGTTTCAATATTTGAATTTTTTCAAATTATTTTGATTTCTTAACCCTTCGGTTTCTAACGGTTTTCGAGCGGATTTTTGTGGTTTTTGAATTTCGAATTTCACACGGTTTTTCAAAATACGGTTTTTTGAACCCTACCTGTAACCGCTACCTCTCCTGCAAATTCTCTATCTCTCCCTCTCCCTCACCTCCCTCTCCATCGGTACATTGGAACAACAAGCTCCCATAGAGCTTCCGTCGTTGGGAGCTCTTACCTTGCTCGATATATTCTGTTGCCCCGGTATCACATTCGTGGAGTTTGTCTGCCTTGCTCGTGCTCAAGAGGTTAGACCATTACCGAGTCAGAGCTCATCGCTGCTCGTGCTTGAGAGTTCATCTACTGTAGCTAGAGCTAGTGCCTCAAGGTGTCCCCTCTTAAGGAA
The DNA here is from genome assembly GCA_036346375.1 of Guadua angustifolia. Lineage (NCBI taxonomy): Eukaryota > Viridiplantae > Streptophyta > Magnoliopsida > Poales > Poaceae > Guadua > Guadua angustifolia. The sequence continues at coordinate 29,031,924 of CM070506.1, read as the reverse complement.
CCGGTGGAGCTCACTATCTCGCAAGGCTGAGGCTAGAGGAGGCGGGTTGAGGTAGATGACCAGAGTGTTAAGAATCACAGTGTTAGTTGGACCGGACCCTGCGTGGTGACCGAGTCCTGCGTTGCCAGTGTGTGGAGTGGCGTGAATTATGCACTGTCGTTAGCATGTTCGAGTGTTAGCGTTAATTGTGGATCACAACATGTAATCACTGATATAAATAGAAGAGGATCCTGAGAGGATCGATTGCCTTTGCCAAAATTATTTACCTTGCTAGTTTCTTTATGGTATCAGAGCCACGATCCAATCACCATGTCTGTCAATTCGCACTCTGCTTCCTCAAGCTCCACGACGTCCATGCCGGTGCTATCCCATACTGCACCGCTCAATCACATGGTCCACGTCAAGCTTTCCCAGGAGAATTTTCTGCTATGGCAGACACAAATGCTTCCCTATCTGAGGAGTCAATGTCTCCTCGGATATGTCGATGGGTCAATCCCACGACCTCCGCAAACCATTGTCGTGCAGCCCAACGAGGAGACTGGCGAACGCCGGCGCGTCGCTGTCAATCCTGAGTACACCACCTGGTATTACCAGGATCAACTGGTGCTCAGCACTATTCTTTCATCAGTGTCCGAGGACGTCCTCGGACATCTTATCGGCGTCACAACAGCGTTCGACGCATGGCGTACACTCGAGCGCACCTTTGCGGCAACCTCACGCGCAAGGATCATGCAGATCCGTATGCAGCTGACTACGACCAAGAAGAATGACATGTCGATCACAGCATACTTTCGCAAGATGAAGAGCTACGCCGACTCTCTTGCTGCCATCGGCAAGCCCCTTGACGAAGAAGAACTGATCACGTACATGCTCCAAGGCCTCGGGGGTGAATACGAGTCCCTCGTCACAAGCGTCACCACGCATATGGACTCCTATAGCCTCAGCGACATCTACGCCCATATGTTAAGTGCTAAGATGCGCATTGAGCGTAACACCTCTGAAGTTCAGGTATCTGCTAACTCTGTCAACAGGGGTGGTCGCGGCGGCGGTCGCAATAGCCGAGGGCGTGGTCGTATTCCAGGAGGACCAGGACGAAACTCTGGACGTGGTGGCCGCCAAGATCGATTCAACACCAAGAAGGATGGAGCCGTCTGTCAGATCTGCGGCAAGTCCAATCATGAAGCTGCCTGGTGCTGGCACCGGTTTGATCAGAACTATCAACCAGAGGAGGTGACCAAGGTGGCTGCTGCTGCTTCAGGTGGGTATGCTGTGGATCCAGATTGGTATGTGGATACGGGAGCAACAGATCACATTACCCATGATTTGGAACGCCTGACTACGAAGGAACGATACACGGGTGGCGATCAAGTTCATGTGGCAAGCGGTTCAGGTTTGTCCATTACTCATGTTGGCAATTCTCTTGTTACTGGCATAGATCGTCCACTCTATTTGAAACGTGTTTTACATGTTCCTCAAATCAATAAACATCTTCTATCTGTTCGTAAATTAGCCTTGGATAACAATGCTTTTGTCGAATTTTACCCAAACTCTTTCTCTGTCAAGGATCGCATCACGAAGACCACTCTTCTAAGAGGAGGGTGTAAACATGGGCTTTACACCCTTCCAAGCAATAGACCGAGTCAGGCTCTTCTCTCCACCAAGATTTCCCAGCAACGTTGGCATCGACGGCTCGGCCATCCTTCCACTCCAACTGTTCTTCGCATTCTTAGAGAAAATGATCTTGCTGTAGCTCCAGACAAGTCTCTTTTTCCTTCTATTTGTGATGCCTGCCAATGTGGCAAGGCACATCAATTACCTTTTGAACAATCAGCTCATGTGTCTACTGTTCCTCTTGAAATAATACACACTGATGTCTGGGGACCAGCTCTCCCATCAGTTCATAATTCCAAATTCTATGTTTCATTTGTTGATGACTATAGCAAGTTTGTGTGGATTTATTTTCTTAAGCAAAAATCTGAAGTTAAAACTGTTTTCCTGCACTTTCAACAACATGTTGAAAAGTTGCTGAACTCAAAAATTTGTTGCGTCCAGTCGGATTGGGGTGGAGAATTCCAACGTTTGCATCACTACTTCAGTAAAGCAGGTATTACTCATCACATCTCATGTCCACATACACACCAACAAAACGGAGTGATCGAGCGTAAACACAGGCATATTGTTGAAACTGGTTTAGCTCTCTTGGCCCAATCCAGTATGCCTTTGCACTTTTGGGATGAAGCCTTCCAAACAGCTTGTTATCTAATTAATCGCATGCCCAGCCGAACTATTCATTTAGACACTCCTCTTCATCGTTTGCTTGGCGCTAAACCTGATTACTCAATGCTTCGTGTGTTCGGCTGTGCTTGTTGGCCCAACCTCAGACCTTATAACTCAAGAAAACTAACCTTCCGAACCAAGCAATGCGTGTTCTTAGGTTACAGTTCTTCCCATAAGGGTTACAAGTGTTTTGATGGATCTTCAGGTCGTGTGTATGTCTCTCGTGACGTCACCTTTGATGAAAACGTGTTCCCCTTTGCCAGTCAGCCTGGTTTTGTCACACCAAATACCTCACATCATCCTACACTTCTTCCTGTTCCAGCAAAGCCATCCATTTATCAGGAACATGTTTTGACAGGGAATAGCTCTACGTCTTCTTCTTCTCTTTCCCATTCTTCCAGTCCAGTAACTGCTGAATTGCCCACAAGTAATGACTCACCTGCTTCTTTTGGTCACACTGATGATGCTGTGTCTCCAGACCATTCTCTTGTAGGATCACCAGATCATACTACTACGATTCAAAGACAACTTGCGAGCTCGACATCGAACAATCTTCCGTCCTCGCGACCGACAACAAAGAATCTCCTCCACATCATCCGATGCTAACCAGGCTTCGGGACAATATTGTCAAGCCTCGCGAGTTCACTGATGGCACCATACGCTATAATCCAGGTCGTCGTTTCATTGGCGCTGTGACTGTCCAAAATCCGACAACAGAGAGCTGTGCTTTCTCTGAACCTGTCTCTCTCCAACAAGCTTTGCATTCTTCACAGTGAAAGGAGGCAATGGATCAAGAGTATCATGCACTATTGAAGAATGACACCTGGGAGCTTGTGCCACCCCAGCAGGGCGTCAACTTGATTGATAGCCGTTGGGTTTACAAAATCAAAAGGAGAGCAGATGGTTCGGTTGATCGGTTTAAAGCACGCCTTGTAGCAAAGGGATTCAAACAACAGTATGGAGTGGACTATCTGGATACATATTCTCCAGTTGTCAAACCAACTACAGTGCGTGTTTTATTATCTCTAGCCATTTCCAGAGGATGGAGTCTTCATCAGATTGATATTCAGAACGCTTTTCTTCATGGATATCTTGAGGAGGAAGTTTATATGAAACAGCCACCCAGATATGAGAATGCTGCTCAACCTAATTTTGTTTGTCAATTGAAGAAGGCTTTGTATGGTTTCAAACAGGCTCCAAGGGCATGGCACTCAAGACTTACCAGCAAGCTTCTTGAACTAGGATTTCGAGCATCAAAGGCTGACACTTCCTTGTACTCCTTCAGTCATGGTGGTGTGACTGTTCACATGCTCATCTATGTTGATGACATAATCATTGTTAGCTCATCCTCTGTTGCAACTCAGAAATTGATTGGTCAGCTTGAGAGAGACTTTGCTGTCAAGGATCTTGGCCAGCTGCAATATTTCCTTGGGATAGAAGAAGTGAAGCCTCAGAAGAATGGCATTACATTGTCCCAGACAAGATATGCGCTTGATCTTCTCAAAAGAGCTAAAATGGACAAGTGCAATCCCATTTCAACACCCCTGTCGTCCACTGAAAGAATGTCCAGACACAAGGGGCAACCGTTGACAGGAGATGATCAGTTTCAGTATCGAAGTATTGTGGGAGGTTTACAATATCTAACTATTACTCGGCCTAATATCTCATTCGCTGTCAACAAGTCTGTCAGTACATTCAGTCACCAACAGATCTGCATTGGTCAGCAGTTAAAAGGATCCTGAGGTTTGTAAAGGGAACTTTGAATGTTGGTCTGAATATTCAGAGATCTCACTCACTGATGTTGAGTGCCTTTTCGGATGCTGATTGGGCAGGTTGTACTGATGATCGCCGTTCAACTAATGGTTTTGCTGTTTTCCTTGGATCCAATCTGGTCTCCTGGAGCTCCCGAAAGCAAGCTACTGTCTCACGTTCAAGCACGGAAGCTGAATATAAAGCAATTGCTAATGTGACTGCCGAAATCATCTGGCTTCAGTCTCTGTTGAAGGAACTGCATGTTGTGCAACACATGCCGCCATTGCTCTGGTGTGACAATCTAGGAGCTACCTATCTTACGGCAAATCCGGTGTTCCATGCTCGCACCAAACACATTGAAGTGGACTTTCATTTTGTCCGGGAGTTAGTGGCACGAAAAGCTCTGCAGGTCAGGTTTGTCTCTTCGCATGATCAACTTGCAGACATCTTTACCAAGCCCTTATCCAGGATGCCCTTTAGCTCTATTTCTAGCAATCTTAACTTAGCACCACTAAGTTCAGATTGAGGGGGCGTGTTAAGAATCACAGTGTTAGTTGGACCGGACCCTGCGTGGTGACCGAGTCCTACGTTGCCAGTGTGTGGAGTGGCGTGAATTATGCACTGCCGTTAGCACGTTCGAGTGTTAGCGTTAATTGTGGATCACAACATGTAATCACTGATATAAATAGAAGAGGATCCTGAGAGGATTGATTGCCTTTGCCAAAATTATTTACCTTGCTAGTTTCTTTACAGAGGCTGAGTGGTGAAGCAATGTTCTGAGAGAGTGCAGAGACGTCTTACTTCGGTTTGTTTATTGTAAGCATTTTCTCATTTTGTTACAACAAGTTTCTATTTTGATATGAACTAATTGTCTTCTAGGTTTCTTTGTGTTTGTAGTATTTTTTATTTTCCTTAATGTTGCAACAATCATTACACAATGGTGCACAATCGAAATCAGAATTTTTCATGAGCTATCTCAATTGTTGTGTGGGAGAATCGTTTGAGTGTTATGTTTTGCGTTGTCATTAAATGAGTTTTGTTGCACTTCGCTGTACACTTTGTTGTAATCAGGGTTTTTTATTGCACACATTAATTACAATTATTGCATATATTATCTAGTGATGTCACATCAATATGTCCAAGAGGAAGCTTCCCACCAGACATCCAAGTTCTAATCTTTTTTTACTGTAGCAACAATCACCGTAGCACATAAATCTAAACTGTTGGATAAAAATAGATAGCTCACATCAGATGCACTTGCACCAAGACTGAAACACGTGATTCCACTTTTAGCGTTTCTGCTTAGCTCTGCTAAAACGGTTGGCCCGTTCGAAGTTAAACGCGGATGATTCTACTAAAGCTAACTCTCCTACGAGTTCAGCATCCGAAATAGAGTTGCGGAGGAGATGGCCTTGTGACGTGGCAAATGCACTTATCCTAAGGAGCTTATGATAAATCCCAAAATAACAAGAGATTACGATCTATACCTATACTTAATTAGTCACTCTACGTAAGTTTCCATGTTAATTAGAAATATATAGCAATCCATCGGACAGATCTAAGTTATAATGACTTGAAAAGAAAGAGTCCATATTAAATATAACACATCTTGTATTTAGACACTTCGAGGAAGCTCACACATTAATAAAAAAGATCTAGCCATCCATCTCGAAAACTTAAGTTATAATGGCTTAGATTTGAAGAAAGAGTCCACATCAAGTACAACCTATCTACTAATTAGACACTCCAAGTAAGCTCTCATATTAATTGGAAAAGATCTAGTCATCTATCTAGCGGATCTAAGTTATAATGATTTAGATTAAAAGAAAGAGTCTATATTAAGTATAGCTTAAATTAACTAAAATCTAGAACAAAAAATAAAGAAAATTAGCAATTTGATTTCTATACGTCTTTCAAAGTAATATCCATAGATAATTAAAACAATTAGCAATTTGATTTCGTCCTTCCAAAGTAACATCCATAAATAATTAAAATTTTTAAATAAAAATAAATAAAAATTAGGAAAATAAAAAAGAGTCCTTAAAATCCAAATTAAAAAATTTTAGAATAAATAAAAAATAAAATTACCGATTTGATTTCCATATAATTTCCAAAGTGAAATAAAAAAATAAATTAGGAATAATAATTAAATGAAAATGAAATTGACTTTTTATATGAACTCTAGCCTAAAATTGCAAATCTAAAATAAAAAACAGAATAACAAAATATTTATACTTATACTAATTAGGCATTCTAACTTTCTAAGTAAACTTCTACATTAACCCAAAAGGAAAAATATTGCCATCTATCCGATGGACCCAAATTATAATGGCTTAGAGTCTATATCAAATATAATAAAAATATTGAAATTCCAAAAAAATTACCTATTTGATTGCCATACAAACTTCAAAGTAAAAGCCCTAGATATTCGATATTGGAATAAAAATAAATAAACATTAGTAATTTGATTAGCGATGAAATTCCAATCTAAAACTGAAATTTGAAATAATAACTAAAATAAAATAAAATTATCAATTTTATTTACATACAATATTCTTAAAGTACCTAAACAGAAAATTTTTGAAATAAAAATTAAATGAAAATTGGCCTTTCTGTATCAATTCGTCACTTAAGAAGCACTTTCTATTTTCTTTATATAAGTTGGAAACATATCTATAATTCGAAGTTAAAGTTAAAATTTAAATTAGATTGTACTTTTACACTCTCAATAACTTTCACATTAAGTACTATTTTCATATTATAAATTTATCTTTTGGGACGGAGGCTAAGAAGCTAGCTCACAAGAATACACACGTTGCCACCTCGATGGAGACGAATACACATGTTACGAACACTCGAATATAATTTTGTTTAGAATCAGTTATTTTCTGACCTTTTGATCGCGCTTGAGATTTGTACGCCATTCTCCCTTCTTCATCTTCGGTGAGGCTGACCACCGAAGTCGACCACGCTCCAGTGTTAAGCATATCCAGCCAAGTCGATTCACTAGTTCCTTGTTGTGAGCTCTGGCAAAGCCGCCTCACCGAATATCCCTATTCTTTTTTGTTACATCGAGAAGATGCGACGAAGGTGCTGCCACCCATCGCCGGAGGTGATGACAAGTGAAGGAGGAGGAGGCGGTGCGCGGAAGTGGTGGATCGAGGACGAATTAAGCGGCAGTGCAAGAAGAGGCTATGATGATGGTGGCAACAAAGACGGTTGACAAGGAGGAGGGAATAGGGGTGTGGGATGGGGATAAGGATCCTGTAGTCTCCATCCATCCGATTCGTTAGATTGAGACAACGAACGGTCTGGATCAGCTAACAGCGGCAAGATGCAGTGTATTACTACAATACTTCAAAAAAGATCTGGTCTATCGCTTTTTGATCCAATGGTTCGCATGCAACTGTCAAAATTAAGTCACCACATGATTGCCGATACGATGTGGTACAATTTCAGCAATCTGGCGCCGTGTACAGAGTAGAGCAATTGTGCTTCGAACTAAGCGAATCGTTGTCGTAGACACTGCTGGTGGGGCCATATCACCTGTAGGCAGGGGCGGAGCCAAACTAGGCCCAGGCCTTAGGCTGGGATGCTGATGATAGACTATCTTCTGGGTGGGTTACTGATTCTGGACCATCTTTCTCACAGGCTTGTGATGCTAGAAATTTACTACTGAGGTGTACCTGTGCTCAAAACGGATTACTTTAGAATTGATGTATGTGAGATATACATGTGATATCATGCAGTGATGTACAATTACAAGCTTTCTGTTGGGGATGCCTTGTTTGTTTGTGTTATCAGCCACAGATGCTCCTCCTCCTGTGCAAGCAAGAGCTATGCATTTCCAATGTGGCAAAGTGCCACCCGAAATGCCATAATTTTTTCTAGAGAGAGAATGGAATCTAATATGTTGCAACAAGCAAAGTAGCAGCAGCCCGCAGTTTGTTTTTTTCTTGAAGGGAGCAGCCCGTAGATTGCAAGTTCTCAGATTCACTGCTTCCCTGTCCCAATGGTTTACAGCCAGCTGTTACCTTCACCCTGTACAATTTTCCTATTTCAACTGTCTGAAACTTTTGCTCTGGTAGAATGTTCTGAACATCTGATCCACCAGTTTGTGTCCTCTGCACAGTGCATGTTCTGAAAACTGATGACACGACCATATTGTACCCAATTCTTCGGTTTTTAGGTCCTCTTGATGGACTGTTCTGAAGATGTAATGACGGTTAAGAACGTCGACTACGTACACAGATCAAAGAAAAGGCCGTGTGTTGGTACAGGCCATAACTAACCATCTGAAAGGAAGCTGTTTCTCGCAACTTGTGTACCTGAAGTACCTAAATTGCTGTTAATTCGTCTCTGGATTACAACAGCAACCACCAAGAAAGCTTGCACACAATCTAAGGCTTCCAGTACGGCGGCCGGGAAGAAAGGACATATCAGAAGACATACATTGTTCGATCGATATGCCGATGTGGAGTGCAAGAGTTGGTCATAAAAGAATACGGCGAGAAACGGCCTAAGCCTGAGGATCAGAAGGTATGGTCCCTGAAATCCTGGGGGTGTCAGGAGCAGCAAGCCTGAGTTGCACAAGTTTGGACAAGTTTTTTGGGGGCAGTACAAGACAAAGCACAAGAATTTATCCGTTACGGTGCTTGTATATAAAGTTTAAGATAAAGTTTGAGGTGTGATCAATTTTGAAGGATGAGAAATAACGATCGGAGAGGGGTGAATGATCACAATACAAAATTTACCTTAAAAGAAATCAACCAAAATCTCTTTGTACAAAAGAAGTGAGGAAAAGCGAATTTTCAGAGAATTTCATCTAGGCCAGCACTACCACCATGTAGGGGTGGTACCATCAGAGAGTAAAATTAGGGTAGTGAATAGTCAAATAAGTACGAGTTTAGATACAAAAATCCATGCAACTTTTGGTTGGTTGATTCAACACCCATGAATTTTGTATGCACCTTTTTAAGGATGTCAAGAACCTATTTCAACCTTCAATCATAAGGATTGATATCAAAATTCTGACCTTTTTCAAGTTTAGCAAAGGTTGTATCAAAAAGGGTCAAATAGAAAAACTTCGCCTTGAGCTTGCTCGCAGGGTTTTGATGATTAAGATGATCTCTCACATGTCATAGCAAGCAGGAACATAAAAGAAATTGCCCTCAAACTTGCAAGTTCAAGATCTACCTCAAACTTTTCATTCTCAAGCCAAAAACTAATTTCTTGAGAAATCTCTTAATGATCACGTGAGAGCTTGCCTAGATGATTAGGATATGATCTATAGAGGACTTATTTATCAATCATTTATTTTTGGCAATACAAGATCAAGAGAAGAAGAGATCACCAAGAAAGATCCAAAAACTCGAGAAGAGGGAAGATTAAAACAAGAGACAAAACTTGATCACGAATTTTGATTTCGTTTCAGAGCAAGATGGATGTTTACAAAGCTTCTCATCTAAGAGTAAAGCTCCCAAGAAGCCATCACACATACAAGAAAACTAAAATCTTGTGAAAATCCTAATCCTTTTAGTAGGCTTAGTGGCTTATTAACAAACCTTACCTCCCTCTAAATCTCTTTATACAAAGGAGGTAACCCTAACCCTAAAACTTGAATACACAAGTGAATACTATCCACATTTACGTAGGCTAACCCGATAACCCAACACACATAACGAGTTTTATACTTACACAAGCACGCTTTTCAGAACGACCTCCTTCATGACGCCCAATTTGCTCCATAAGCCCGGATTTGTGTTCATTTCACTTTGGCTTGACATAAACCACTTAGTCTACCACCACGATTTTCAAAACCGCCTCAATCCCTGGTAATAGACAAACTAACAATTTGCCCTACGACTAGTTTTTTCTTCCCACTCGAAGCATCGCCTATGCATCTTCATCCACCATGTGGCCCCAAAGACTTCCTGCCAAGCCTCACACGCGTCAGAACTCCCCCAAACCGCCCTCGCTTGCAAACGGGCTCAAGTCACTTGGTACGCTACATGTCTTTGACCGCTTTACCATGATAGCGTCGGCTTCCTAAATTGTTCTGGACCTCAACTCCTCCTTGAGTCTAGTCCCAGTCCATGCCGTTGCCCGCTATATCCATCACCAATGCTTCATACTCCGGCTCTTTGTCTTCTTGGCTTACAACCACTTCCTGGCCTCAGTCATCTTCTGACGTCCCTTGTTAGTTCTGGATCTTAGCTCTCTTAGCCTAGTCCTGATCTTCTCTATGTCACCATGATCTAACACCGAAATTCTGCAACCAACACAGACAAACAAACATGTCATATAATAGTGTTTACAATGATATACAATAATCATCACAAAATCAAAATGCTGGTAATGTCAGTACCACTGCCAAATAGATGAGGGTAGTAACGCACATTCGGTACTACCACGCTCTAGAAATAGTAGTATCACTCTAGTACAAACCCACTGGAAAACTCTCTTTGGAAAAAGACTACCATCTACTAGAGGCCAATAGTACCGCACCTCAGTACTACCACCCCAAAAGAATCATTTCTCTGTAAAGTAACTACCGCCACACATAGGCCGGTAGTACTGCACATCCAATACTACCACTGCCTAGGGACCGGTAGTGCTGTCCTAATACTAACAATAAATCAAATTGCTTCAAATTAAAAAAAGAATTTAAATCAAACTCAAACTTGAACACCACAAGCTCAAATACAATCAATTACTCATCACACACAAGAGTAAACCTCCAAATGGTCTTCCAATATTAAGCCACGGAAGGTAGTACTGCAGGGGGCAATCGGTGCATCTGGATAAGAGGCAAAGAGTACTTCCCTCAAAAGATCAAGAAATTGAAGAATCGATGTGTCCATCCAAAGGTGAACATAATTTTTTTTTCGAATGTTCTTTTCAGTATTCTTAAACCATGTTGTCATTTTTCAGTTGCCTCCAACATGACGGTAGCTTTCAAGGTTTCTCTTTGCAAAACATTTGAATACCCTGAGCATGCCTGCAAAGTTTTATACCATTTATACTTTGCATGCTGAAATTTTGTGTTCTTTGCAGCAGGTATGGAAATGCCGGTTGGTGCGCAAGAAGGCCTGGACATAGAGGAAGAGTCCGTCAAGACTCTACGCACGAAGTCCAACGCGTGCTTCTTATAAAATGAGCCGCATTCTGAGGGAGTAATGGAAGCACCTCTTTGTTGGTTGTGATCTCGGCTAACTACCAGAATCGAGAATTTGGGGCGAGGCACACCCTACATGTGCTCTGATCGGGGGCTTACCAACAGAAAAAAATTAGTTTGGTTCTGTTAGCCAACGCTATATTAAGAGGAGAGAAGCTGGAACTCAAGATTAATCGCTCTTGAGTTTTACTACTCCCCGACACTCTATCTGATCTATGGTTTAGCGCTGAGGCTAGCGAAGACTCAACCACAAGAAGGAGCAACCCTTGCACTCAAACCGTTCCCTGTAAGAAGCAACCCTTTCAGCACCACAACAAGGAGCAACTTCAGACAAATCCATGACAAGTACTCCTCCATACTTCAGACCATCAGATCAAGCCACAAGAAAGTGACGAGGAAGCTCAAGATAGTGAAAACCATCAAGAAGTTCTCAAGAACTTGCCTTATCATGACCTGCAGTGCGATCACGGCAGTCGCCATCGACATAGCAGCGCAATCGCTGTTCTTTAGCCTTCTGGTCGGACCTGCAGTCATGGGGCTCTGCCCCATCGCACTCAAGCGGAGGATCACAAGGCTGAAGTGTTTCAAGACCAAGTCGTTGCTGCAATTGCAGGAGCAACTAGATACTGCCGCGAAGGGGACGTACGTTCTTGGCAGGGACCTCGACACGGTGAACCACCTCGTGGTGCAGCTCACCGGCGGCATCGGGCGGGAGAATGCAATGGTGACTTGGCGAGGTTGAAACTCTTCAAAATTTCAAAAATAGGTTTATTTTATTTTCTTGGATTTTATTTGAATTTTTTCTGAATTTATTTGAGCCTCATTTGAATTCTTTCCTTTTCGGGAAAGTGGCCCCAAATTTCCGCCTTCCATTTCCGGAATTTCGCCTCCCCTCCCCTTTTTTTAGCCTTTCGGCCCAGTTTTATTTTCCAGCCCATTTTGCTCGCCCCGGCCAGTCTCATTTTTCCTCTACGGCCCGTCGGCCCGCCTCCTCTCCTGGCCTCTCTCCTGTGTGCCTCTACCACCGCCATCCCCCACACCCCATTCCGCCATCCAGATTGCTGCTTGCCGCCGTTCGTCCGGGCCATCATCTTCCTCCACACCGACGTCAACCGTTCGCTCGTCCCGTCGCCTCCGCCAACTACTCCCATCACGTTCCCCCCTCACGGCCGCTTCAGACGCCTGCCTCTCCAAGCATCCTTCGCCACACGCCTGACGTCATTGGCGTCACCGCCAGATCATTGCCTCCTCCGCCACCAGCTCGCCATCCTCGCTTCACCTCGCCATGCGCTATAAATAGCCCCTCCCCTCCATTTCTTCCGCGTCAAGCTCGTAGCTGCTCCCTCTTCCTCCCCCGCTTTCCCTTTTTCCCTACCCGGCCTTGTTCCGCTCGCGCCACCCTTCTCCTCCTCGGCTCTGGCAGTTCTTCGCTACCACGCCCCTCCACCCCCTCCCTCCCCCATTTTTCCCCGCCTTTACTTCGCCATAAGCTCCTCTTTCTCCCCCGCCAGTCCATTCCTTCTCCTGCGCCGCCGTTCGCCAGTTTCGACCTCGTCTTCTCCAGCTTCGGCAAAGCACCGCCGCCCTCGCCTCGCCGCTCCCCTCTCTTGCTGGCAAGTGGCCCCCGCGCTTCAACTCTCCTCCCGCTCGCTGCTGCCGGGTCCCATCGGTCAGTGTCTTGCGCTTCGGGTCCGCATGTCGACCCTCTCGCCTCGCCAGAGATCGTGGGCACTTTAGCGACAAGTGGGTCACAGACGCTAGTGCCACGAGCCGCCTGATCAAAGAAATTTGAACCGATTCATCGTGGTGGCTTGCTGTAAATTAGATTTTGGATTTTTATTTTGATTTTCAGGTTTAATTATTTAAAATCGAAAAAATCAATTTAAAAATTCAAGAAAATTCCAAAAAATTCTAGAAAAATCCCTAAAATTCCCAAAAATCCAAAAATAGCCAAAAATACATATTCTTGATCAATTCGAGCCGCTGAGTCTAAAAATGATCTCCGTTTCACCAGACCAAGTCCAGAAAATTCCAAAAATGCCTCCGAGCCCTTTTCCGGCCATTTTCTCTCCTGGTTCTTTCTCTGTTTTTCTCTCTTTTGTTATTTTATTTGTTTATTTATTGGACATCGACTACCTCTCGCTAGGCGAACCCTCGATCCTGCAAGGCAAGCCATACTCCTTGAACATGTTGATCCCATTTTCCGTATAATTACTGTATATGTAGTTATTGCATCATTGTCTGTAAATAGAGTAGAAATCTAAAAATGAGCTAATTTCGAAAGACTTGACTAGTTAAAAACCCACCCCCTTGTTAAAATCATGTTGATTATAACATACTCAATTGTTAGCCCTAAGTTATCATTAATGAACCACTGTATGTTAGCTATAATAATAATCATTACATTTCAATTGTTGCTCAAAATCCCTAGTCTTGACTCGGGGTGCGTTAAAACACGCTACTGATGCTGGGGACAGATTAGGCGGCCATGGAAGGTGTATCTTGCCCAATCCCCAACCGATGACAAGCCTAAGTGTGGTGTGGTGATGGGTACAGTGATACCAGTTTTGCATTGTGTCTTGGGCTGTGTCTTCGGCACTTAAGGATCAACCCCTTGGGCAAAGTAAATAACTTCAGTTCTCTCTCAACCACAAGTTAAATGGTCACCATTGACTGATCCAACGAGTCTGATAATATTGTATTTCCCCTTGGAATACCTACGGGTGGACTTCCATTCTCAGTGGAGGAATGGATCACGTAATGAGTAGGGGTGAAACGGGAATGGTATGGGGCATTCGCCAGTTTTCACAACAGTAGGTATCCTCAGTTGGCCAGATCGCGCCGCCCGCCTTGGCCAGTGGGTCTTGGAAGTTGGGGATCCTTGTAATCCAACTGGGTAGGAGCTAAAGAGGGGAAATCCAATGAAAGACTATGTTAATCTCTGTCCGGTTGTATGTATTAAAGTTGCATGTTACTCACGTGTGGCACCAATGACCGTAGATATCTTGTGGGTAAAGTTGAGTAGCTCTGTAGAGTGAACTAAATGGTATTCGAATACGTAGCTTCTTCCTGTTAATGAAGTCAAGTTAATTTAGGGCGATTCTCATGAATCGAGCTAGAGTAGTTTTAATTATAAACTTGCCGTAATCTGGATTTTTGCTAATAACTCAGTGGTGGTGGTGTTGATTGATAGTTTGTGTTTTTAATGTATTATATAATCTTAATCCTAGCTCATGCATCCACCAAATGCTTAAAACTAGTGCCAATTCCTTGAGACTCCGTGCATGTAATATTCAGAATTTCTGTGTGGCTTGCTGAGTACGGTTGTGTACTCACCCTTGCTCCAAATCCCCCTTTTAGATTTCAATGAAGCTGACGAGATCCAGAAGAATGTAGATGGCGATGATACTTGGTTTTGAAGGCCTTGATCTATTTGCTCAAGCTTTCTTGTGGGTGTTTTGGTAATGTATCTGGTGCCAGCCGCACATTTTATAAACTTTGGCCGTTAGACCCTTAATTTATCTATAAAATATTCGTATTTGCTTTTATGTCTGGCAATGTACACTTAGTTACCTATAGCTAAAATCCTGGGTAGCTGTAAAGGTATTTATATGCATCCTCTAAAAAGGACGGTTAGTTACAGAGGTGTTGCATGCAGATGGTGGATGAGAGGTTTCCGGTGCAGGAGATGGTGAGGGAGCTGAGGAGTTCTTCTAGCTCTGCTAGAAGAGCATGTGTGCCTGTGCTTCGCTACAATCCATAGGGCTAGAGTTTTGGTTATCAAAGAGATCTCCAAGCAAGCATGAGTAGAATTACCAATTTAGTTATAGTAACATTCATATTTGGGATTAGTTGACAGATGTTTACAGCCTACACATATAAATTATTTTTCTTTCTTCAGATTCATTAGGGCATAGATCATATGAAGTCTGATTCTGATCTCATTGGCAACGAGGCATATTTATATGCTCTCTTTTTCCAATCCTTCTATTCATTATGGTTATCCGTCTTGCAAACAAAGTAAAAACACATACAATCCATATCACTCCACTAGCTATTGGAGTATCTCAATAAAAAGAGGAAATTAAGAGGATCTAGTAAACAAACTAAGTGCGACGTACACACATATTTATTTTGATGATAAATATGCTAATAGAAGTAATATATTATGAAAGTATTTTCCAAGACAATCTAGTGATAGTATTTTCAGTCTCACAAAAATCCAAGGCCTTTCTGTAGAGTTCACATCAGAATGACCTAAATTCAATAGATTAATGGCTTAAATATACAATTTCCCAAAAGCTAAGAGCTTATTTGCAAAATTACCAGTGGGCCATGCCTTCCACTTGATCTGGGCTCAACTCAGTCTACAAGCCAAATACACCATGCCCTTTGTGGGCCTTAGCTATCGGCCCATAATAAATGGGCATGGCCCACACTCTGATGGGCTTTTATTGGGCTCCCTGTGGGCTCAATCGATCTGGTCCGTCTGGCTTGCAAGTTTATGGTTAAGAACCCTAGTCACCAATGACTCAGGCTTGAGCCCCCTTTGCCAAAGAGTGTGGCAGCGGTGGCCGTTAGTTGCGAGTTGCGACCCCTGTGAATATTAAACTTCTAGGGTCTAAAGCGAGTAATTAACTTAAACATCTTATTGCACAATATGTACTGAATATTAAAGTAAGTATTCGAATCATTGTTTCTTTGCAGTTAATTCCACCGGACAATGTAACTGAGTATTAAGATCTGTTTGTTTCAGTTTTGGATTCTCTAAAAGCTAATTCTGGATTGTGGTTTTAAAGAAGCTGATTCTTAAAAAACTGGAATCCAAAAGTACATATGAAGTGGATTGTGGATTCTAGTGTATATGGGTGGGCTATATTGTGAAAATCAGATTCTAGAACCAGACTATTTGTTTTTGATTCTGCTTTTAGGGTCAGAATCTAGAATCAAAAGCTAAAACAAACAGACCTTTAAAGTGAGTAACTGAATCATTGGTTCTCTGTTACTTCTAGCGGATTGTGTAGTTTCAATGTTCCAAATAGCTAGCTATAGTATGGCTAAAGCTTTTTTGAACCTCAAATGCGAAGCTGTGGTTAGTGTTTCGCTATATTAGCTACAAATGTTATAGCTAGTAATAACTCTGCTATATTGTAGCTTGTAGCTAGCGATATCTCTGCTATCTTATATAGGTACTATAGGCTAAAACATTAGACCTATTTTTGAAATCCAACATTATTAGAAGATCCAAATGCATCTCTTATAAGTCTAAACTACGAGAAAAACATAGCAAAAGACACCACCTTGTCCTTTTTTAATAATCCCGTATTTATATTTCTTACTTGTTGTTAATAAAGTTATGATATAATTATAGGTTATGATTTTTGACATGTATTAATATGTTTGTTGATTCCGGATTTGACTCATATTATTATTATAAAAATATTAATACTTTCTAAAGTACTATGATTTTATGATTTGTTTGGAGGTGACTTATATTATATACATATTCAGTTTTTAATTTTTTAATACTGAAAACGTGATGAATGATAGCTTCCGCGGTAGTTAGCGATAGCTACCGTAGCTTTTTAAGGACTTTACCATGTTGTCGCGAAAATTGTGATTTAAAACCTTGTGTTTGAATATTAAACTAAGTAAATGAAGATGGAGTACATGTGGATGAGATCAGGAGTCTAATATACTTTTGCCATTGATCTAACTCTCCGTTAGGGGAAAGAAGCCGGTAGGGGAGGTGAACACGGAACTGGTTTGATCAAGTTTTGGTGGAGGAATGAAAAGGGAGGAGAGTTCATAGGTTTGGAGGAGCGTCCATGGAGGCAGTAAATGGGAGAGATCACTACAGGAAACAAGAATAGTGTCCTCGGCCGAAACATTTTTATCGTCGGTAACATGGCCGACGACACAAAGTTTACCTTTATCGACGGCTTCAATCAGAACCGACGACATATATACGCAAGCAGGGCTGTGTCGTCGGCCTAACTCAACCCGCCGATATAGAGCGCGAGCTGTGTCGTCGGCTTCACTAACCCCGCCGACACAGGCACTCCGCCCCAAACAGGAAGTATCGGCGCGTGATGAAATTTCAAATTTCAGATCCCGCCAACACAAGCTGTGCCGACGACACAAGTGTCCCATCTGTATCGGCAGCTTGAGTTAAGCCGACGACAAATGTCTGGGTGTCGGGCCGGCCCCGGATGGCATCTGTGTCATCGGGATTTATTGTGGCCGTCGACATAGGTTGGTTGTGTCGTCGACTCTGTGTCGCGGGACTTGTGTCGTCGGGAGGCCGACGACAGAGGCCTGTGTCGGCGGTTTTGACATCTGTGTCGTCGGTAAAAGCCGAGGACACTGAGCAAGATCCCTGTAGTGGATGTGCCGGCACAACAGGTCAAAGACAGATACTGGGAATTAGGGTGAGCAGAAGACGAGTTAGAGGGTTAAGTCCAAAAACAATTTACAAAATTTGATCTTCTTTAATTAGTTGCTCCTGTACAAATCAACGGTTGATTTTTTTAGAGGGAATGTAGCTAAGGTTTCTTCCCAGCACCAGACAAAGTCTCAATTTTTTTTGCTTTTTTAACCCCTTGCGAAAGTTTATTTTCAAATATAACCCAAGCTTCCCTTCTCAGCAGGAATCAACTCCACTAATTAATCACCAATTTAACTATATTTCTTAATTAATCATTTGATTAGATTGTTGATTAATCAGATTCACTAATTTATCTCTCCGTCCTTCTGTGCCAGGCTTGCCTGCCGATTCCTTCCACACCAGCCAAGTGCAAAATCTGTATGCCGATTTGAAGGTGACGCTTAGCTCTCCCGACGTGGCAAGTGACTTATATCGTCTGCTACGTCTTTCGAGATCGCTAAAGGGGTTAGTTTCGTAAATTTGAATGAAAAGAAGCCAAATTTATCGAAAACGAATTTTAGAGATTAGAAAAGCGGAAACCGTCGAGCTTCGCCGGCTAGTTCCACCCTTCCGATCTGGATGTCGATCTCAATACAATAAATAGATTGTTGAGAGAATCGAGCGAACAAACGTACGTAGTGCACAGTATGCACACGCTTACTCAGACACCATCAGTACTTGATACTGTGTGATACATACAACACACATATACGATCCAGATATCCAAGGAAATAACCGCCGTTACAAATTAATTATTTGTTCTGACGACACACACACGTATGCAAGAAAGAAAAAAAAGCACGTGCAGAAGCATTCAGTAACACCGCGTGCAGCTAACGCACGACAATATGCGCAAGTTCGATTCAGTGCTGGCCATGCTTCTTGGCGTCCTTCTTCTCGTGGTGCTCGTGGAAGGCGAACCCCGCGGAGCCCACGGCGGCGACGGCGGCCACCTCCTCCTTGATCCTGCATGTGCCCGTGCGCGTTCTCAGGGTCCTTCTTGGCCTTGTGCGCTTCTCATGCTGCACTCTCCCACAACAAAACAGATCGATACATATAGATGAAGAGCTAGCTGAATCACGGATATGATATGCACGTAGTTCAGGAACTTGGATTGGTTACCAGAGCGTATGCACCGGCGGCGATGGCGCCGAGCTCGCCGAGCTGCTCCATGTGCTTGTGGTGCTTCTCCTTCTCGTAGTCGACCCCCGCGTGGTTCTCCTCTTCCTCCTTGTGGCGGTGGAACAGGTGGTGGTGCTTCTCCTCGGCCATGACTGCTAGCTTGATCTAAGCAAGTTTCTCTGCAGATTTATCAGGAAGAAGACTTATTGGAGAGGGAGGGTAGCCAATGGCAGGAATTTATAGGGAGGGAATGGATGCTGCGATGATACTCAACCGCCCCTGCAATTATCTACGACTCATTCATAGACTTTAAGAAGGGCAATTGGGCAGAATGGCGCAGCAAATTTTCAACGATGCTTCGAAGGAAAATATATCTTCAGATTTGCCGCGTACATGAGCACATGAGATTGACCAGGATCAATTGCAGTAGTAGCTAGCCGCATATATCGAACCGGAGAAGGCTGTGAGTGTATCCTAGCTAATAGCGTACTGCAAGAAAGCAATATTTTCCTGAAGAGAATTTTTATCATCTCTAGTAATTAAGGGTGTAAGCCGGGCTATCCACCGGTTCACTAAATTTAACCTATAAAAAACGTTAAGTGGCCGGGTTCCCGCAAATAAGCCTACTCTAGTTACATATATAGCACTTGCGGGAGGCCCGCATATAGAAATGCGGGAATAATTTTTTTTATAATTATGCCTAATATGTGGGCTATTTTAAGTTATTGGGTTATTCCACTGTTCAAGTTTAGCTTGCATCATGTATTTCTTCATGTCCTCCTGTGCCATTCGACTATTCGAGTAACTGGGCAACGACTCGAGCTAGGTCCTTCAAGCAGTAGAGGAAGGACCTGTGTAGCAAGATGGTGAAGAAGACCCCTGTGAAGTACCCCATCCCACAAGTGATTGAGCGTAAGTGAAACAATCACAATGTGGATTTTTCTTCTTATATGCCTAAAAAAGTATGATGATCCTGGATGATACAGATGATCATGATGCGTGGAGAAGCGATGAGGAATTCGCGAGGGAAATCCTTGCAGGGCTCAACCCTATTGTGATCAAGAGATTGTGCAAAGAGGTAAACCATCCTTGTCTAAAAATTTGTACTGGTTGATAAAAGATAAACCCTTACTCGGAATTGAAGTGGATGGTAGTAATCAATACTTCGCATGTTCCTAAAAAACCTAGCTGACCAATTGAATGTTCCTAAAAAAGTTTTTTTGAGCGTTTTTTGAGTGAAAACTGCTGTTTTTTAACAGTTTTCAAGCGGTTTTTAACGCATAAATTTTTTGATTTTTTTTTATAAATTAGACCGATTTACCGAGCGGTTTTAGATCTCAAACCGCAGTGGTAAGATCGAAAACCATTGTTTTCAAGCGGTTTACCGCGAAATTGTGAACCTTAGGTAACAAAATATATATCGAGCTAGTAATACTAGCTCAATATATATTTTGGAGGTATATTGAGCTAGTAATACCAGCTTAATATATATTTTGGTACCTCCCAATAATTGTAAAAAGCTCAAAAAGAAATATGTTACAACATCCATTCATTTTTAGATGTCGCTTTGGAACGTGTGCAGATAACGTTTTGAACTTTGATCGCTAATATACATGAAAGTAATGTTACATGAAAATTTTATTACTAGTTTTGTTATAAAAAATACTTTCATCTCATCATACTTCTAATATTCTTTTACTAACATGTAATTAGAATAGGCAATAGTCAAAGGTGTGGGCTATAAACCATGTAGATGTCCAAAATGATAAGTAAAAATAAAATGTAGGTAGCAAGTTTTAAAAGTAAATAAGCGTTGTTACTTGTACAGATTAGCTGAAAACTTGTGCAAGATTAATTGTTAGGCCGGGTTAATCGCTGGTACATGATGGGCATGGAATTCACATGGGTGGCCGAGCTCATGTGAAGTGAATCCATGGCGGTTGGGAGGAGGGAGTCGGTCACGGATGCAGAAAACGAGAGATTGAAAACTACGTGCTGACCATAGCTTTACCCTTACTTTGCGATCGGTGAAGATAGATTCGACAACGATGACGCACGCTGAAATCTTCGGATCTTCGCCAATTCTTCTCGAATTAAGCTGACATCCCGATTGGAAGGAGCAACTGAAGTCAGGAGGCGTCCTTCAATTTAATTAGTCAGTTAGCGTCTAGTACCATTGGCCAGTTAGGACTTTTTAGAAGAGCGCAAATTCTTGATTAATTATACCCATCCTTGGTTATGCAGGTGATTAATTTGTCGATCCCCCAATTAATGGCACTACGGTTTTTGCCGGCCTAAACACTCCTCCACCGGCTGCCCCAGCCCGGATGGAGACATCGTTATACCATATTTGCTTTAGGAGTCAGGGTATTTGCCAAGTTTCTTAGGAGATAAGGATGCAGTAATGCTAGTGCTTGTGGCCTAAGTGCCCGACCAAGCAAGGAAGAAGATGAGGTCTCTGAAAAAGAAAGAAAAAAGGACGAGACGGCAAGTTGCCAGCTGATTTGGGAGTGGAGCAGTAGACGGAGTGGCGTTCGCGTTGTTACGAAGCCATTGGTCCGCTAGCTCCAGTTTGCCAGATCCTCCAGGTAAGCCTTGCCGGGCAGTTGGACAGGCCCAGTGTTATCTATTTGTGTTGACCAAATGGATGGCCTCTACATGTGCGTATTTTTTATTTCTTAACATCGTATCACCATTCTAGTAAAAGACAATTTTAGAGATCCTGTCAATATCCAAGTCACTTTTAACCCACCTTCACCATTGAATCTAGATCTTACAGTATCCTTTTTTCGCCCCTTGTAACGTACTTCCTCAGTTCTTTTTTTCTATCTGAGATTCTGACATCCTGAAATTCCTGCCATCAAATTTCGGCCAATAGGTATAAAACTATATAAATTGGCTATATAAAAATTATACCGTTAGATTTATCGTTAAAAGTACTTTCAAAATATTATAATTTTATTAGTATATCTTAATGTAAAGTGAATAAAAAGTAACGATCAAAGTTGCACCTTGTAAATTGTGAAAAGTTAAATAAATCAAGTAACAGAGAACGGAGCGAGCAATAATACTTGCTGCAGCCAAAAACCCAATAAATAGGCAGAAAATTCACTGTAACAGTGTAATCACAGTCAGTCGGAGATGCAACTTTCAGCATTGGAGCACGATTCATCCAAATTTTTGCAAAATTTCAAGCTGATACTTCCTCTAGTCACAAAAGGAAGTCATTTTAGATATCGATACGATCATCAAAATACAACTATGATCACTTATTTTGTAATGTAAAATATTTTTAAAACCTAATAAAAATATAATTATGAAAGCACTTTTCGAGACAAATCCACAAGTATCATTTTCACGTGACTAATCTAAATATTTTAAAAAACAGTGCTCGCAAAAGTTTATAATATTTGACTCAGCTCCAGTCACACCAAATACGCATGCAGAAAAAATAAAAACACAAAGTTTTTTTATGGTATGGATTATCGGGTGATGCTTCACCTGTTAGCAAAGGGTAAACACCTTATCCAATCCTCCCCCACCTTATCCACTCGATCCAGCGTCTTCTTTCTTGGTTCGTTCCAAGTTCCAACCATCTTCTTCTTCCTTCATCCCTTCCTCACCATTGACAAGTCTTTGACGAAATTCGACTGAGATAAAAAAATTTCGGAACCCACCGGAATAACCGAATTCGGTGAAATTTCGGCGAAATTCGAAACCATAGTACTCGGCTCCCTTCTTTCTCTTCGGTGTTGCTCAGTCAATGCCGCCTCCTCCTCCGTCCCTCTTCTTCCTTTCTTCTCCAGCGAGCTCAGTGCACCTCCACCACCGTCCTGGCCCCGTCGACCACCATCCTCATTCGGTGATATCCTCAGTGCTGTCTTACCGCGCCACCTCCTCTTCTTGTCGCTGCCATGCCAACCGTACCCACCCTATTATTCTCTGGTCCCCGCCGTGCCATGCTGCTCGCCATCGACACCCACAGCTCCTCTGATCCCGTGCCCGGTGGCACCATTGCCACCACGCCACACTGCCCACCGCCGGGCCATCGCTGCCCGCCGTCCCTCTAGGGTGGGGGGTTCCGTTGAACCCTATGTCTGTGAACCCTCGACAAAAAATCTCATGCGCCGCGAGGAGGTATAGTTGTCGAAATTTTCACACTTCGTCATTTTCGTTTTCTTGTCCAAACGGAGTTGTTGGCATTTTTGCTCTTTAGCTAAATAGTGATTATTCATTGCGTAGCATTTGCCTTTTTTTTTTAATTCCAGCGGTGTATATATCACAAGTCAAGCGTGCAATTAGCCTGGCAGAATACGTACGTACGCGGTAGAAAACAGGAACGTACACAATACACAATCAGACACGGCAAATACTCCACACAAACATGCACGCAGCATTAGTAATAACCACACACCCAACACACAATACGTACGTATACTGAGCCGTACGCACAAAACCCTGGCTCTTATTCAACCGCGCGCCTGCTGCTGCAGAAGCACGTACGAGATATCGAGCGAGACGCGGGCGTGCCACGCCTATGTTGATCTCGCGGTCAGAAGAAGTGGTGCTTCTTCTTCATCTCGCCGCGGCCGGACTCCTCCTCCTCGGCGTCCTCCGCCGCATCCTTCGCCTCCTTCTTGCCGTGGTGCTCGTGGAAGGCGTACCCGCCGCTGCCCAGGGCCGCCACCGCGGCGACGCCCTCCTCGATCTTGTGCCGCTGCGCGTTCTCCGGGTCCTTCTTCGCCTGGTGCCTCTCGTACTGCACATGCATGGCCGTACATATATACGTCGTCGTCACAGATCATCAACATGAACGTATGAACACGTGCGCTTGCGTGAGGAAATGGAATGAACGACGTACCATGGCGAAGGCGCCGGCGGCGACGGCGCCCATCTCGCCGAGGTGCTCCTTGTGCTTGTGCTCCTTCTCCTCCTTCCTGTACCTCTCGGAATCGTCCCGGGACGACCCGTACTCGTCGTCGGCGCCGGACTTCTTATACCCGCCGCCGCTGTACTCGTCGTCGCCGGAGGACTTGTTGTACCTGCCGCCGCTTCGGCCGTAGTCGTCGGTGCCCGACTTGTCGCGGCCGTAGTCCTCCTTGCTGGACCTGTTGTAGCCGCCGTCGTCGCCGCCGCCACTGCGGCCATAGTCGTCGCCGCCGGACTTGTTGTAGCCACCTTCGCCGCGGCGGCCGTAGTCCTCGGTGCCGGACTTATTGTAGCCGCTATCGTAGTCGTCGCCAGAGCCGGACCTGCCGTAGCCGCTGCGGCCGTACTCGTCAGCCATGTCGATCGAGTCCGATACTACTGGAGAGAAACAAACTTGTCACGTAGAGAAGTTCACAGAAGAGGTTATAAAGCTTGTTCAGTTGTTTGCCCTATGCTTCCAAGAACACATCTATGCGAAGCATTTATAACAGGGACAGGGAGGGAGCAAGCTCGAAGCTTATGGTATAGATTGCTGGATAGTTTGACAAGCAGGTCGTGGTTAATATTCTGCACACGTATTACTGAAACCAAATAACTCGTAGTTAATATGTCTAAAACTCTAAAATGGAGATATTTTTGCAAAGACGAACTAGTTGCGTGTCGACATCATCTGGTTGGATCACAATTAATAATGGATGGGTTTATTATTCCCTTAATTAGTAGCTCGAATATCAGCCTCATGCATGTACCCTCAGTTAACTGAAATTAACGACTAGTGATATACACTGAAGTCATCAGAGATCAAGCTTATCATAGTACAATAAGGAAAACCGATCTGCATAGTTTTTCGTCGCGGGATATATCATTAGCTAGAACAAAAGTCAGTCCGTTTTTATTAGATTTGCTCTGACATTCGCACTTGATCCGATCCCGAGAACGATTGATAATTTTGTCTATGTGGAGATATTTGTACGTGCAAAGGGAACAGCTTGCTTGGCAGCATCGTCGCATTATAGGGCCACGAATTACCAATGATATGTGTGGTTTATTCTCTAAATGCATTTCTAAACCTGAATTATTACTTGTTATAATTATTGATGCTAACATGCCGGGCATGAATCATACTATTGATGCCGAAAAATATGACGAAGGATTGATCGGTTTAAACGCATACACACATCAAGTTTAATTTTGGTCCGAAGCGTACTAGTTGATTTGATCCTACAATCGGGAAGAAAGATTAAGATCTAAATAGCTATGTCAGCTGATCAGAGTTTTCAATTTAGATCAGATCTAAACAGCTATTTAGCCGAATAAATCTCGCTTAGTGGTAAATCTAAAGAGCTTGTTATGACCGATTAGATGGTTTGGTAAAGACATATTTTTTTCGAAAAAGGCGATGCACAATAAGATTAGAGAAAACCAAACCTAGGTAGATTGCGTAATCGAGGATGGTCAACAATCGGCGATGTATAACTTTATTGATCAAGGACAGATTGTAATGTCTAAATTACAAGAGCTACTCCTAGCCGACAAGAAATAAATAAAAAGTAGATGCAAATTGATTGGTTGATTGTTGGATCCCTTTTACAGCTTGCCTGCCCTTTTTTATAATGCATAGGCCGATTGTATCCTTCTTTGATCTGTTATAATCCATAAATCGTATCAGTCTCTATCTCATACAGATAAAATGCCTTATTCGAATTGATTGTCGGCTAAATATCTAATTTTAACTTATCCTTACAAATCAGTCATATAACCTACTAAATTCTGGTACGAACACATACTATCAGTTAGGGATGAAAACAGAGCGGATTCGGCCGGATAGTGACATTTTCATATCCGCTCACATTTTTTTTCACCCGGATGCGGATACGGATACGGATAATTTTAAAACGGATCGGATATTGAATCGATATCGGATAACAATAAAACGGATAGTAATCGGAGTCGGATCGTTTTCGAATATTTAGTCGGATAATATGCAAACGCGAAAACACAAGTGTAACACCCCGACGCCAAATGCGCCATGGATGCTACCAAAACCCTGATTCACTAGCGACATCCCTCGGACCCACACATGTCCGAAGGGTTAACACCACATGATAATTCTCCACAACAAGATCAGTTGAACTGAGAATTACCGAAGAAAGCATAAAGAAAAAAAAACCCAACACCTATACGAACTTTACTGCAATCAACTACTAAACAGCAAACCCGGCTTAAAACTAAGTCACCAAAATTTTCAAAATTTCGGCATGACCTCTCTAGAAACTAGGACATCCACTTAGCAGACAGAAAACATTGCAGTTATAATATTATTCTAGCAGGTCCTTAGTTAACCAATCACAAAACCAATAGAATTTAATAAACTCCACCACGACGCATAACACATTACAATCTTATAGATACATCAAGACTGAATGAATCGGTTAAACGAATTGCTGGAGGCCGAAGTCGTGTACGTGTTACTACTCCCAACCCGACAATCCAGCTTCAAAGTACCTAAAACAAGAAAACACACAAGCGTGAGTCCAAGACTCAGCAAAGCGTAATCAGGCATAAAAATAATGAACTCGACTAGAATATAAATGCTACAAGACATAAAGTAAAAGTTTCTTTAATTGATATCCGTAAATAAAAGAAACAGTTTGAATTCATATACAACCAAACATAAGAGCACAACTACTTCATCTTTTGACATAACCAATACTTAATTGAAATCATCCAGTAAAAGAAGCAGTATCTATCCCCATTTACCACATACAACTCGGAAACGTAACTAAACCATACTCACGCCTCAATAATCGTTCCAGGATGAGTCCACGACTCAATCCTCAACTTGTCATTTCCCCTTCTTATCAATTAACATTTACCAATTGCAACACACAATGCAATGCTTTTATGCTCTCATCCTTTTTTTCTCATGAATCAAAAAAAATGAATGCACCATGCGTGCTCATAATGCACATTGTCATAGCGTATACCGGTATAGCTGAGTGCACACCCGTCGGTGTGCACCTCAATCCCAACCATCCGTGGCGGGCCTACTCTTCGACTCACACCCATTCACCTCGATGAATGAGACTACGTAGGACTTTTGTGCTCACTACGGGTGAGCACCGAGGTTCGTGATCAACATGGGACGCCATCCATCATGAATGCAATTATGCAATTGACGTGAATGCATTTCATCCCTCGCTCATTTTCACCACACATAGCCATAACCAATATGGAAGTACCAATTAACTTGCTATTTCCCCAATGTGATTCATTCGAAAGTAAATAAAGTCATGAATAAAATTCAGGGAAAGGCATCACATTATTTCTATAAAGTAGATTAAATTTACAGATATGAACTAGGTGATTATAGTGCAAGCTTGTCCCTACACTTGCATCAACATAACCATACTCGTTCGTACAATCTCGTAATGCAATGCAATAAATGGGAATTGAATAACTTACTTACCAATTTGCTAACATTCATCCACCCTCATCACCATACTAAAAACAACTTCTAGACATGCTAATAAACATAATCACATCATTAGAATTTTCATAATCTTATCGCAAACAAAGCATTTAACATCCTAACAACGCTCTAGGAGTTGCACTTGCCTTTAACCTCGGCGAGAAACTGACGGCCCATTGCAGCGCTAGAAATCACCAACCCTAGAGAACAGCAACCCAAGATAGGGCAAGGCACGATTGTCACAATCACAAACTTAACGGAAATTAAAGAAGCGGTTAAATAAGAGTATAATAGCACACTACTTGATAAGGGACTTTATACAATTCAAGATAGCTATGGCATTGATAACTCTAGAATACAAAACAACAGTAAACGTATCCTTATACTAATACACATCACACAGAAAGACTTCAGAGTCAGTACACACCATTCGAGGCTAAGCACATCTTTTTGACACTCATATATCACCTTGCTCAAAACTACACACCTAAATCATGAGCATATAAATTGACAAATTCAAGATCATCAACCAAATTCTATATCTCAATAAAATGAACCATCATCTGCCACACATAATTCACCTATGTTCTAACTAATTGACTCGATCAAATCAACGCAAAGCATACATGAATCTAGGATCCAGGATCCACTCAACTAATTGCAGGTGGACACTCAAGGTTGCGGACGTAGACCTGAGTAAGACATGGACCAATAAGACAATAACAATGTCGATCATTTCTGGTATGCTTCCCACTAGCTCATTCTTTTCTTCATGCGTTATACAGTTTATACCAAACATCTACAATACTAAGTTCCTACCGTAATCGACTTAGAAGACACTCATAGGCTTAAAAGAGTTATGACCAAGCATTAAGCAATGCACATAGAACATTTGTTTTGTGGTTGAACATTTTCTTCACCGCAAAACAATTAGTGCTTAGCTTGCAAAAATTCGAGCTTGTAAAAAGAAGACAAACTCAAAGACATGACGTAATCCTTCCATCCAAACAACAAGGTGCTAAGCAATTAAGTCCGAAACCACCTATTAACTCTTTACATCAACATTGGCACATTTCACGTAATTCAACACAGTTCATCCATACATGCAGCAATTCCATATTAAAAGACAGTCCACAACCATACTCACTAGCAAAACAAATTAGGGAGAAAAGAGACCACCACTTAAATCTCATGAAAACCTAGCTAAGCATTTCATCGAACACTTGGTAGGCATACTAGAGACCAAACATCTAAATGAAATCTAGACTTGAGCTCTCACCACAGGGAGGGGCACTACGGCCGGAGGGAGGCCAGGGCAGCGCCGGAACCGGCCGGAGGGGAGGCACCACTGGCCTGCAATCGCTATCGCCGTCATTTGCCGAAGCCATCACTACTCATTCCATTGCTTCTTCATTGCATTCTTGAACGCCAGGAGGGAGGCTGCTGCCGAGAGAAATGCCGAGGGAGGTCACTGTCTGAACGCCAGGAGGGGAGGCTGCATCTCTTAGAGAATGCTGTGAGTGGCTCGGCCAGGAGCAAAGCGAAGGGGGCGACGGGCTTGGGGCAGACGCTTGAAAAAGAAGTGGGGTGTCGGCCAGGAAAATCGGGAGAAAATATCTTGGCCAAGGAGAATAAATGATGACCACAAGAAAGAGAGGAAGAGGGCAAATTCCAAAAATACCCCTTCCCAAACCTAAATCCTTAACCCTAACCTTTATTAAACTTTTTAATCTGCGAGGCAACAAAACTTTTCTTCAGAATAAATCCTTGAATCAAGAAAATGAGAACATTACTGGCCAAAAAAACTGGAAAAGCGCTTTGCAGTATTACAACAAGTTTCAACACAAAATATTAGGATTTAGAGTACATAATCTACAAACATAACAAAACTTATAGAATAGTGTTTAAAACAAACATAAGGTAACGAAATCTTAACATAGGAGTCTGGAGTAGAGACCGGACTGACCGGTCCTTGCTTCTTGGCCAGTTGGGATATCCGGATGGGCCATTAGACCTGCACTGCACTGCAGATGGGCCATTAGGCTGCATTGCAGCCTCCCTGCTCTGATTGAGTATACGAATATCCGGATACCAGATATCCGTATCCGTCGGATATCACCTCCCCCATATCCACTCCGTATCTCACTACAGGAATCCTGGAAATTTTCGTGGGCCAGAAGCCCACGGAAATAAAGCCATTACCGACGAAAATAGTAATTTTCGACGGCAATATCCTTATTTTCGTCGGTCCACAGCCGTCAGAGATAAGGAGCCGAAAGTTAGATTAAGTTTCGTCGGCGACCGACGAAAGTTCTCTATTTTCGTCGGCCAGAAACGTGCCGACGAAAGTTAATGCGGAAAAGCCATATTTTTCGTCGGTCACGAGGGCCGACGAGAAATAATTAATTTTCGTCGGTTTTCTCCGGGCCCACGAAAATAAATGATTAATTTTCGTCGGTTTTTCCTGGCCCACGTAAATAAATAAGGTTAATTTTCGTCGGTTTTTCCTGGCCCACGAAAATAAATAAGGTTAATTTTCGTCGGTTTTTCCTGGCCCACGAAAATTATTCTGGACCTGACAAAAAAAACAGCCCAGTAAACCCATTTTTCATACAAATTTAGACAAATATCATTCATAACAATACATATATCATTCATTCAATCATTCATCCACATATCATTCAAATATCCACATACATCCATTCATTCATCCACATACATCCATTCATTCATCCACATATATCATTCAAATATCCACATATATCATTCATCCACACATATATATCATTCAAATATCCACACATATATGTGATCTTTCTTGTGTCAAGATGCTAACAAAATAAATACATTGATTTAGTTGATCCAAAGACTTACATTTTGATATATTGCTTGCTACACGATACCATCATTCAAATATCCACATATATCCTTGCACACGATACCACCATTCAAAAGATCAACTGAATCAAGCATTAACAACCAAGGTTCGAACATGCTCGCTTGTGTTCATCCACACTTACACTAACAAACACTTACACCCAATGAGAAACACTTCATCCACATCATTATGGATACGATTCAAATACAGTTCGGCTTGTGTTCTAAATGCACATACTGCTAGTCATACACATAATATCATTCATCCACACATAATAATTAGTTGAGTTGTGGCATCTCCAGATTATAGATTATTACCAAACATCTCAAGATTACATAACATGAGGGTCATTTGAGTTGTCGCCGCTACCTGCGGAGCCAAATTGGTTTTGAACATGCTCTCCGTGTCCGCCTCCAGTCTTCTTTGGTCAGCGGTGGAGTTTGGTAAACCTGGGGCGTATTTGTCCCGGATCCTACGATACAATAGACCAAATTTAGCGGAGTCTGTAAGCATCTTTACTTTAAATTTGTACAAATCAAATATAGACCTGCATTTAAATAAATAAAATAGTAGTAGCACAATAGAGTAAGTGATCGATGCAAAATGCAGTAAGAGAACAGCGTGTGTAACATCTCAAAAGCATTGATAGGTAGCACAGCATTGTAGTACTGAAAAAAGTAGAGGGTCATGTTCTAGCTGCATGCATGTTGCAATTAAACTTGTTCGTAAAACTTTAGCCTCTTCGATATTCATTTGATGTATTACAACAAATCATTTGCAAGCTCACATCAAAATTTGCTATGAAGAAATTAATTTGACTATCTTATATTTACAATTCACAAAGTGAGTTGTTTTTAATACTATTTGTATATTTAGACTCTAGAAATGCGGAGAAGAAAGAACATTTTCTTCGAAAAAGTCTTCTGTAAGTAGAAAAAGCTAAGGATTATTCAAAAGCAAAGAACAAGAATGGTAAGCTTGTCTTTCTTTCAAGAAAATTTATCGTTATGTTTATAAACTTCATTATAATCTTATGAGAATTTAGTTATGCATATATGTTAAGGTTCAAGTGCTTGGCAACCGGGAGGCTTGTAAAGAACAATATCTGAGCCCCCATTTTGTTTTGGTCAAAACGGACCTTCATGGTCATGTCTTGCATGTAATCCATCAACCAATATACAAGACAAAGAAGTAAACACTAAAAGCTAGTGAGCTTGCATGTCTAGACACCATTCCTATCTAGTGAGCTTGCATGTCTTTTGTGACTTACATGAGAAATAGCTTCTTGTTTGTTGCAAACTGCAATTCAGTGTTTAAAGAAAAAGAAGTTGTACTGAAACACAAATTGAGCAACTAGCAAATTTTCAATTGCGAGTTCATGATCGGTGACAAAATATATAGAAGTATTTTCGATCTAGAATCTTGATCATAAATTCTGAAATTCTAAAAGATTGCAATAAAATTGGTAGTTTTTTTGTGTGTAGATTATCATGCTTGAAAGTGCAAAAGCAACTCATCGACATCGTTGATGCTTTGCGCCTCGGATCATCTCATCAAAAGCTATTCAACAATCATCAGAAGATTCCATTTCCCATCTTCTTTCCATTGCAATGTCATATGAAGCTGCAAGATTTTAATGCCCCAAAGGACTCCATTCCACCGTTACTATTACAAAATGGAAGTTTATCCTCAATTTAACATTTCGTCCAAGCTAGCTTAGGTTTGTTTATTGATTCCCTTTTTGTTCTCGAGTTTGTTCTCCTTATGAGTTTAGCTAGATCTCATGTATTGAAGGCTTTCATTTAGACTATATAGTTACAAATAAATGTAGTGTGTACTGAAGCAATGTCCATTGAATGCATACATGAATGAGCTATGAGGCTTAGATGTTGGCATGCAGCACATCGCTTGGAACTAAAATGCTAATTACGTGTCCTCGAATGAATCGACCATGGTAATTCTTCCGCAGAGTATTGATGACATTGAAAATGCAATTGAAGAGGCGAATGAACAAACGTAAAATATGAGATGACATCTGAGAAGCATTGGCAACGCCATCGGTGCTTCGCTGATTTTGATGAGGTGTTGGTTCTGTTCCTTTGCACCAATTAACAAATGCGATACCCATAAAGCCCAAACTGAAACAATTTTGTTAAGTCATTGCATGTCACGAAGACAGTAATAGGATAGTCCACTACTCCACTGCACTCAATGTATAGTGAAAATTGCATAAGAAACAAGTATAGTTCTTTTGTCTGTAGCTTCAAAGATGTAAACGTGCAGAAGTGAAATTGGTTGGAGTTACTATGATACAATTACACATGTTGTCAATTTTACAAGATGCATGATGCGCTTTTTTTAAAAAATCACCAAGCCTTTTACCCCAAACAATTTGGTGTAGGCTAGGAATAAAACCCACTCAAAGTCAAAGGACCCCTAAATCTTCGATATGCTTTATACTACAAGTGTGCTACGTCTTGGGGATGAAAATGATGAGTTTATGAATTATTCTGCGTAAAAAGAATTTTGTTACTCTCGCAAACTACAATAGAGTAAGTTTAGCTAGATTGACCATATATCGCTAGAAAAGACCAAGTTTAGCTAGATTGACCATATATCACTAGAAAAGACCAAGTTTAGCTAGATTGACCATATATCGCTAGAAAAGACCAAGTTTAGCTAACCTGAGCTGCAGGAGAAGGTGCCGGAGGATACATGCCCCATTGTGGCGGCGGTGGCGGCGGTACGCCATGTTTGGAAAGACAATGGTCTGCCTCGTCTTTGAACATTGCCTCAGAAATGCAATGTGTCGGTTTATATATTGTTGCATGCTCGAATGCTAACTGTTGAGGGCTCAGACTTACTTGAATAGCCGCTTCTTCTCAGTGCCATGTAATCGAGCATAGTATGCCTCCTGCGACCTTTGATGTTCATCCCGCTACCTTAGCTCCTCAAGCAGACCTAGCAACCTCTACCTCCCGCTCGAGGGGCGACGACTACTACTAACCCCGAGCTCGAGAAGAAGACCCTCTCGAGCTCGCACCTCCTTGAGTCAATCACTCCGGTGAGCATGGAGTACCTTCAAAATACAGAACACAAAGGCTTTAGAACTTCAATTTATTGCTCGCATTAACAAAGTTTGAGAAACTATGACATTTTACCATCCATGGGCCTTTTAGCCTCCGAGCATGCACGCCACGCCACAATACGCTCCTTCCGCCAATCGTAGCCTTCACCATGACGCTCGACCATTTCTCGCCCATATCTCTCCTGCAGTGACGAACCATACAACTTAGAGCTCCAAAGTTGATGAGAACTCAATGAAAATTGTGAATAACTCACCAGTCGATCTGAGGCCACCTGAGTGCACAATTGCTCGGGTGTGATGGGTCTCGTCCCTTATGACCTCACACATAAACTTCGATGTCACTCCTACCAACACCGCTTTGAGCCTCCAGAGCTAGGGGTTAGTGGCATACATATACTTGTGAATATGTTCTTGCAAATATTTGGTACGACTGTCTTACCATGCGTTTAGCCATACGAATGTGTCCATCACCGCCATACGTATGGCCTCCGCCGCCCTCTGCGATCTCTGTGCTTCCTTGACTTCGCGATCCATTCAGAGAAGCCCATCACGACAAAGAGCCGATAAGCATTTGGACGGTCTTCCATCCACGGAAGCATGACCTGCACACATGTGTTAATACATCAAAACAATATTAATATCCCAACCTAATGACCATGAACCCTAATATGCTTTACCTGCCCATACTGTTTCTTCGGTCAAGTAAGTTTCCGTCGACCAAACTGTCGGCCGACGCCCTATGCCCTTCAAGTATATATTTGTTGCTTGAATCCGGGCATTGGAGAATGCATCCTTGACTACCTTCGTTGCATTGGCATGGAACACATTAGTCGCGTGCACAATTCGGCAGGATTAGCCAAACGGTAACGTTTCTGCAATGTCAAATTTAAGAATTGTTATTACTGATTTTAATCAACTATGCATGATACTAAACACTAACTTAATTAAATATGCACGATATGTTATTTCTGTGTTCTAAAACAGCCTACAATTTGAGTATTTGACCATACTCACTTTACATGTCTTGAGTCTAATTAACTATAATCTGAGTTAAATGATTTGCACATTGCCATATTCGTATGCAGCCCATATATACATGCTAACCACAAATTGAATTGTGATTTGTGTTCCAGTAAAAGTGGACATCAAGAACAAATATGCTAAAAACACACTTTTAAGATCTGGTAAAAGAAACTCCTCGCCGCTAGAACCCTATATGCTAAAAACACACTTTTAAGATCTTACCCAGAAGTCATTCCACACTGCTCCCTAAGCATTTACATGGTTCACATCAGGAGATAGCTTGTAATGCTTCCAACTTGTGGCAGGAATGCTCTCACCAGCCTTGTTAATCACCATTCCCGGGTAGTGCAAACGACAGAGGTTACCCAGTACGGCGTTAACCTGCCTATGGTGTCCTCTGCCGTCGAAACCCGTGTCATCCCATGAGCTGCAAGAAACACAAACTCTATAGATCTAGTTCTAAAGTAAACAACATAAAACAAACATAAATAAACTCTATTCATGTAGAACTCCTCAAGTACATAAAAAGAGTTTGCCTTAGTTATTCTAAGAGCAACTGGTCTCACCTATCGCTAACCGGTCTCGATCACAATCTTGTCCTCCTCGCAAGACGGCACCGGAGGAGGGGCGACAAGATGGCTCCTCCTAGTCCGCCTCCGACTAGGCTAAAACCTTCACCGAATCCTCCTCGGCCGATCTTCATTCACCTGGTGCTCCTCGGCCGCATCTTCATTCACCTGGTGCTCCTCGGCCGCATCTTCATTCACCTGGTGCTCCTCATCCTCGTCGGCCACATCTTCATCCATCGGGTGCTCCTCATCCTCCTCCGACAGTGTCATCCTGCAAAATTACATAAGAGATAAGTACATATGAAATGGTAGGTACATATAAGAGATTAGTAGATATGAAATGCTAGGTACCTCGGTTCTTTGAAGTGCGATCGGTCGTCCCTGCAATTCCGGCCGCACGTGTCTCAACAAGTCCTAGCGTCTTTGGCTTCTCAAATCGCTCGAAAAAGAGACTCATCGCCGCGTCGACTGTAGCATCTTGCTCGCAACATCGAGGAAGCCCTTCGCCGTTTGCTTGACCTTGCGCGACATCCTGCTTCAAGAAACAAGTACAAGGTAGTAATACATGAACATAATAATAAATGGACAAAATAATAGCTGAACAAAATAAAAACTATAAATTAATGTTTACTTGTCAAAATTCATCAAGATCACGATCAAGTAGTCTCCTTTACATAAAGATCGCCACGTAAATTTTTTCTTCATCGCTATCGCTGCTTTGTCGGGAACAATTACATCGCCACGGTCTCCAACTAAGAATCGAGTCCCGAACCAGCTCAATAACAAAAGAGCTTGGCAATTCTTCATCTTGGTAAATCTCATCAACCTCCTGGGCCTCCAAATGACTATCACGATAACCGGCGTCACCAGAGTATATAACCGCTCACGGGATTCGCTGTATACTACCCACCAAGCAAACCGTGCATGGATATGGCATATAATAGACCCGCTCAACTTGGTGTGCAAGGATAAAATTGTCGTAGCCCTTAAGCCTATCGTTGTGTTTCACTTCCACCATGCCATCTTGGTTTTGTCGAGTCCCTTTATTGTTATCGAACCATTCACAATCAAAGAAGACTACTTTAAGTTTCTTGTCCCCCGCAAAACTAAACTTGAGGATGTTTTGAATGATTCCATAATAATTAGTTTCCGCCTTGTGCATCGATTGCCCTAGTCACAACTCCAAAGATTAGTTGTGGATGCAAGAGGAAGACACGCTTCACAGCTGGTGAACGGAAGTGGAACCCATTGACATCGTGAACGCCATAGCTTTTAATAGCCACCCTTAGTAAGATAGTCGACGCAAGTCCTCGATGGACGCTTATGCGTTTTCACGCACCGCATTATAAGGACATGACATTATAAGGATATATACTATTGAAACATAACATAATAGAATAACATATCACGAGAAGATTGTACATGATCTCTCGAACCAAGTGATGAAATTTGGCCTCCATTTATTCCATCCCGTCGCATCGTATTTAGTTGCTTGCTCGAGGTTGCCGCCTAGAAGTCCAGCTTTTGCTTATCGAACTCATCATGACGAGAACGTAAATGAATTAGATCTATAGCAGCATGAACAAAGAGATAATTACACGCACAACACTTACGTGAAATCTTGCTCCATCTCATCCATATTGGTGTACATGTAGAGCAAAGTAGCCTTCCGCTCTTCCCGAGTATAATAGTAGGCCGTGGCACCCACCGCGGCTTGTGCCCCTCCATTGAAACAGTTTGAGGTCACTGCAAGGTGGTTTTTCATCGACATTGTACCGCATCGTAGGAGCATTGACATTGTGTTCGTCTGCAAAATATACACTCGAGAAGTATGCTATCTCCTTAATTGAAAATGCTTCCGCGATGCACCCTTCAACTCTTGCCTTGTTGCCAACCATAGCTCTAAGCTTCTTGAGGGCCCTTTCAATGTGATACATCCACCTATATTGCACAGGGCCACCTACCTTAGCTTCATATGGAAGATGAACAAGGAGATGTTGCATTGGATTGAAGAACCCTGGAGGGAATATTTTTTCCATCTTACATACAAGCACCGGTATCTCTTTCTCCAACATCTCCATCATCTCTTTCGTGATTTCTTTAGCACGAGTTGTCTATAGAAATAACTTAGCTCACCTAACACCTTCCACACATCATCATTAAGGTACCATGAAACATTACAGTGTGAGTCTTTCCATGATTATGTGGTAATCATGGCTCTTCAACCCATTTAGCTTCCCCTGTCTTCACATTCACACCTCTTCTCAAGCCCGCAGCAGTAACCATCGGGAATTTCAGTTTTTCATCCACCTCAAGACTTCTTTCTTGTCTTTAGGTTTAAGACAAAATGGAGCGCTGTGGCTTACTACCACTTTCGGTGAGCTCAAGGGTTGGCGGTTACAAATCTCTGCTAAGTCTCTTCGGCCTTGAAGTTGTCTTTTGTTTTGTCCGTCATATCCATGCACGTGCTTATGATGCTTTCGAAACATTACGCCTCTGGTGCATGACGTCAATGTTGTGCATCGAATCAACGCCTGGCATAGGGAGCTCCCATATTCCAGATATGTGAGTCCGCTTGTGCTCCACTCCAAAACCTTCGAACCCGCTCAGATCCGCTTTTGGGACGGTTTACTCGGCTTATCAGCAATTTCTAGCCCGCTTAGACGCTTCGCGGTCCCTTTGTGACAATGGTGTTCTTCCTAAAAGCGTTCTTCTGCCTCTAAAGATGTGTCTCGGGGCAAGAAACATCTATGGCAATCGGTAGTGATCTTTCCACCAAAAGCTAAGCGGAAACAATCCGTGTCCAAACCACGATCGGACAGTCAAATTTCCATGGCGACTCCATCCAAAGAAAAAATACCATAGGCCGAAATCATGAACGGACCATAAATACGCAACTCGAAGGTTGAATTTCTTCTTCTTGTAAGAGTCGACGCTTCAACTCCCGCCCACAAACTGTTTCAACTCTTCGATTAAGGGTTTCAAAGATCACGTTGAGGCGTGTCCCGTGATGTTGCGGGCTAGGTATGATAAGGCATAAGAACATAAACTCATATTTCATGCAAAGAGCGGTGGAAGGTTATACGAACAGAAAGACGGGCCAACAAGAGTAGGAGGCGCGCATTGGCGAAAGGTGTGAAGCCATCGATCGCCAACCCAATGCGAACATTTCTCGCATCGCGGGCGAAATCTGCGTCAAAGCTGTCCAGAGCCCTCCATGCCTCACCATCAGACGGGTGCACCATCACTCCGTCGTTCTCACGTCACCTTCCTTGTGCCACCTCATGTGCCTAGCGGTTCTCTTTGAGAGAAATGTACCGCTTGACACGCGTGTAATCGGCATGTAACGGTTGCTTATGTGCAACATCACCATCACCTTTGCACCGCTCTTCATTTACGACCTCGACGCATTCTCGGTTTGCCACACTTTAAGCACTTCTTCTCATTCTTATGCCCTTTCGAAAAAGCATGCAATTGTCTTTGCACACATCAATCTTCTCATATTTCATACCGAGAGTAGAAACCAATCTCTTAGCATGGTACATGTCTTTGGGCATGTTATTAGGCTTCTAAGCACATCACCGATCAAGTTGGAGAGCTCGTTGTAACAATTATTCGAGAAGGCAAACTTTGACTTAATGGCCATGAGCCGTGTCACAAAAGCTAGGAGGGTCATACATTGGTTCGTGCAACGGCTCTTCCGAAGCTTTGAGGGCCTCAAGAACCTTTCAACCTCTGGTGTGGCGGATCCTCGGAATGTAGTTCAACTCCGCCAGATAGCTTCAAGCATCTCGTCCATCCTATCATCACCCGCCCTATCATCATCATCTACCTCTTCTACTTCAGCTTGAGAGAATGACTCACGTGGTGCACCCACACTCATAGCTTGGCATGAAACCGCGTTGACAAAGGTCTAGCGCCACCTTTGTCTTGTCATGTTTGGACAAATTTTGGCACTTGCCACATGGGCACCTCACCTTATCGGTACTAGACAAAGAGAACGCACGGTTCACAAAATTGTAGTCTTGGCCACCCACTCATCCGAGTGAGCCCCACTCTTATCCCAACCATCATACATCCATCGCCGATCGTCACCCATACTTGAGGCTATAGATTAAAGCAAGTGTAATCATGAGTTTTTTGTTCCTATATATATCATGGCCCTACATCTATAGGTAAGGATATGTCCTAAACCCACCAAGAGTGGCCGACAGAGCACGGATTTATGATGAGCCTGTAGGTCGAAAAAAAGAAAGATAATTGCCGTTCTCCATCTCGCACACCCGGATATGGTGCAGCGGAGAACATCGTGGTTATGCCGTCGAAATCACGTTCGACCCCGTGGCTCGTCATAAATACCACGCCTATCGGTCACTCGAGGCTGTCCAAAAGGACAATTCGGACCAACACATCTCACATGTGTGGCGATGTGTAGCGTGCGGTCCGCAACGGTAACACATAGGTTTCGTGACACTAACAACGTAATTTGGAAAGGTAAGCATCAAGAACATACATATATGAAATAAAATGTATGGTCAACAATGTAAGACATGTACATTGTATTATTCAGCTTGTATGATTTAGGTAAGTACTGAGTGAATGGATGACAACAGTATGATTTAGGTGCTAGACCTCAGCTACAGTTGGAATAGATTTACTGGTACTAGCTTAAGGCAAGTAAGAGTAAAATGGCATCAACTACAGTAACCAAAATCTGAAACACTATGATGCATGATTGACTTATCAGCATATGCAAATTAAATATGCGGTGCACCATTACATAGACGCTTGATGATGCGGTATATTCTCTCTTTTAAGGACTATGTATACCCATCTTACATTGTACATGCCCTAACACTTCCATTCCATCAAAAATAAAAAAGCTAATTATTTTATCAACTATTCTACACCTATTAGTTACATCAGGTAGAATTTTGAACGGGTTCACAATGATATATTTAGGCTCAATTTGTTTCGGCTTTTTCTCCAACTTAAAAGCTAAAGAACCAAAATAAAGGAGTGGCTTTTTTACTTGGTCTTTTTCAAAGCATCAAACCTCTACATAACTAAAAGCAAAAAATCATAGTTATGTTAAAATTCCTCACCTATCACTTATAAAAGTGGACTGCCTTTAAGTTGGCTAAGCAAAAAACAAAGACTTTCAAAAAGCCTAACAGGGCCTTGCTGTTTTACCTTATTTCAAAATCATTACTGGAAAGTTCATCACTAGGTACCAGAAGTTCTTACACATAGAACCAACTGCAACAATACAAAGTTCTGACCTTGAAAGGAAAGAAAAAGATTCCACCGGATACACATTTTCTGGATG
Source organism: Guadua angustifolia (assembly GCA_036346375.1). Taxonomy (NCBI): domain Eukaryota; kingdom Viridiplantae; phylum Streptophyta; class Magnoliopsida; order Poales; family Poaceae; genus Guadua; species Guadua angustifolia. Next base: position 28,991,881 of record CM070506.1, on the reverse strand, counting down.
CTATCGGTTTCTCCTACCATAGACAGCTGAAGATCACCAGCCACATTCTTGGAGTAATTTGGGGGACAATTTCATCATTTCAGTTTATCACGCAATAAAGAGCAGCAGATGTGCACAGAAAGAACCAGTGACAGTTGAAAGTATCAAAACAATGTTCTTGTTGGTATTGTCTGCTCCAGGCAAGTCCACGTGATTTTCATCAGTTACAGAAAACAAAAGGAGAAGAAAGCAGAGGGTAAGCTTAGGCTTATAAACCTGTTGCGTGCTCCTCTTAGGATTATTGAACTTTATTGTAACAGATGGAGTGAAGTGGTAGAGGAGTTGAACTGTTAAAGTGTATAAAATCAACTTTTCTTTCTTAATCCTTGTGTAAAGTCAAAATACGTCTTATATTTATGAATGAAGGGAGTATGAAAAATGGAAAAAAGCAGGTATGTATTATGATGACGAAAAAGATATGTTTCGAACAACAGACAAGCTTTTATGTATACACAGCAAAAATTCGTCCTTTGTCTCACGAATTTTATAAATTGCAACTACAAATCATTCTGCTTTGTGCTCTCATTCCACAGTCAACAATCCGCATTTCTACCAAAATTATCTGTAAGTTATCTTGCGACTATAAGACGCCGGGGAACTTGTCTGAAGACCGAACAATTGACTACTGACAATTAAGTAGCTAGCCGTATACCTGAACGACGACGTGTTTGACGACGCTGGCGGCGACGGTAGGGGCGGCATGGGACGACGGCGGCGGGGTGGTGGTCTGGGACGACGGCGGCGGCGGCGGCGCTGGACGACGGGCGGCGGGCGTCATGGGGACGACGGCGGCGCTGGGGTGGTCATGGGACGACGGCGGCGGCGGGCGGCAGGGACGACGGAGGCGGCGGCGGGGAGCGGAACGGGGCGACGGCGGCGGCGGGCTGGGCGGCGGCGGCGGCGGCGGGGCGGCGGGTTTATAAGGGCGATGAAGGGCGGCGGCGGGCGCTGGGCGGGCGACGGCGGGGCGGGGCGATGGCGGCGGGCGGCGGCGGCGGCGGAGGCGGGGGCACGGGAGATAAGCGCGCAGATGAAAATGCGGAAATGCCGAGCGGAAGGAATAAGTCATTTAATTTTCGTGGGTATACCTTAACCCACGAAAATTAAGTAATTTTCGTCGCCAAGAACCAACCGACGAAAATAAGAGCCGCCACAAGAACCCTAACGCGATTTATTTTCGTGGGTTCCTATTTGCTTGACGAAATTACGTTATTTTCGCGGCCAAAACCAACCGACGAAAATAAGAGCCGCCACCGTAACCCTAACCCGTGTTTATTTTCGACGGTTTCATTTAGCCGATTTAAACTTAAGTAATTTTAAGTGGGCAATGCTACGACCGATTTAAAATTAAATAATAACTTTCGTCGGTGATATTGGCCGTCAGAATAAATTAACTTTCGTCGGTATTATTAAGAGCCGACGAAAGTTTAGTTGGCCGACGAAAATTTTCAGGATTCCTGTAGTGTCTGTTTGCCCGATCCGGATAATTATTTGTATCCGTATCCGTATCCGACAGATATCAGATTCTTTTGCCATTTCCCTAAAAACGGATACCGGATACGGATACGGTCCGGATATTATCCGCTCCGCTTTCACCCTTACTATCAGTTATAACTGAAACTAACGTGTAGAAATCATGCACATGACACTATCCGCCTGTCCACACACTGTTATCCGATAGCCTTCACGAGTTAGTTATCCCTTTCAGAAAATCAATTCCCACACGTGTTCAATCCGTAGGGGTCTTATTGCGATCGGTTGTCTGTAAGCTACACGGAGTACAATCAAAGATGCGCTACGCTTGCTCGCCAAAACGTACGGAAATAGAATTTTCATTTGTTACGAAGAAAAACAGGAACATAAGTTTTTTTAAATAGAAATGGAAAATATCAGTATAATAACAGAAACGGAAATTTTTTTTGTAGGAAATGGAAAAGAAAGAGCTATTTTCGACGAAAATAGAAACCAAAACAGAAATTCTGTATAAATAAAACCCGAAATTCCATCAGAAACTTGGCCTTAAAAGGAGAACGAAGAATTTACATTTCTTTTCTGAAATTAAAGTAATTTTAGAAATACAAATGGCTTTATAGAAAATATCAAATAGAGTTTAAAATTTTTGGAAAATTTCTCAAAAATACTTTGGAATATTTTAAACCTAGAAAAATTATTTCTAGTATAAGGTTGATTTTATTTTTCATGAATAAATTAATTTTATAAATATGAAAATAACAAAACGACATTTATAAATTTTAGAAAATCCAGGATAAATCTCACAAAATCATAAATGAACATTGAACAATAATATGCAAATTTTAGAGTGTTACACCTCTATAGTTGGAGAAGTAAGAGGATGTTGATGATAATGACATGGAAGAGGACATGATGATCTAATTTGAGGGACAAATGGCGAGCCTTCAGCTGACAAAATTAAGAAAAAACTTCCTAGTGATACTGGTGAACATAACATTATTTTTATGTCTGCTTTAGAGGTGGAATAAGTTACATTGTTTTTGTGATCATGCATATTGTGATAATGTACTACGTTCTTGTAGAATTTTTCACTTTCGTTTCCATATCCGCTCCGTTCTGTTCCGCATCTTTTTTCGAGGTTTTCGATTTCATTTCTGTTACGGTAGAAAATATGTAAACGGAGACAAAATGACCATTTACCGATTGCTTCTGTTCCATTTTTATCTCTACTCACCACGACGCCCGTACTAGTATTTGCATAATAAATTCGTTGCTCGTCGTCCAAGCCACCACATCCACGTCGAGCCATAATGCAGATGGAACCTCAAACGCCGACCAACTTTCTCACTTTGCACGCGGTACATCTTATTAGCGTTGCCGCCGGAAAATTCCTGAAAGCAGCACCAAGTTCTTACAAAGAGCGCTCTCCAGTGGTGTATGCAACATGCCGGTTGATTTTCCAGCAAATCGGTAAACTGACGATAGATAAACCTGAACGAAAGTCTATCCTCGATGAAACGTCAATGTGAACCAATAGCTAATAGGGAATTAGGGATATGAATCTCAAAACAGGGAATATGTGTAACTCGCAGATCGACCAACATGTCGATGTAAAACAATACTGATCAAAGTCGAATTACTAAGATTAAAATTCTACTAGCTAGGGTTATTCCTAAGATATGCAGAAAAAGTAGATGCAAAAAATTAGTAAAGGTTGGCATGTGCATATTTTTCCGTCCACCGGTATATGATATTTATATTCTAAAACAGTAGATTCAATCCTAGGTTGTGCTTCAAGCCTCTTTCGTCGTGTTGGCTTGACCTTTTCTTGGATAGAATCCCCATCCGCCTTCAAACCTTCTCGCTTTCAATCTCCTATTGATTATTTTTTTATTCATATCTACCTTTCCTCAGTCGGCATCTTCTAGAGGCTTCCTAGTATGGCCGATACTTAGGCCCCGTTTGGCAACTTAGAACCGGACTGTTTCTCCTAGAATCTGAAATAAATCCAACCAAACGGAATAGGACTCGAACGCTTCAAAGCGAATCGCTTCGATTTTTACACGCCGTGGTCGAATCGGCTAGCAACCCGCTCCTCCGGATTCGATTCTATCTCAAACGCTTTACCAAGAATCCGGAACCGCTTCCGTTTCTACTAGAATCTGGAACCGTACCAAACGGGGCCTTAGATTTTTATTTTTGGCAAATCCGTTCTTCCCTTAAAATTCTATCAACTGCCAAAAATATTTTTGCTGACTGTATATTTTGCATGCCAAAATATGGCAGCAACACATGCTTAATCTTGTATTGTCGAAAATATCGATCAAACCAAAGAATACCTGCATCCTCCAATTCTAGTTTCTCGGCCGATATATCTTGTACACAGCAGACCACCTCTTGTTATAAAGCTTCACATTTACTGTAACAAACAAAGCACGGAGGAAGAGTGCCCCCGGCCCTTTGCCTTAAAAGAGGCGCAACTTGTCCAATTTTTAATCCGAGCTAGAAGATCTGCTCATGGGTCTTTACAATCCATAAGCCGATGATGCCATTACCAGATCGACTATCGCTGCACTTTGGAGATTACAAAACCAAGATCGAAATGCAATTGGTAGTCAACTTCTCAAACTAGTAATAGCTTGGTGTACAATAACGGTTATGGAACCTCAGGACGCAACAGCTTCATATTTTGGTCAAACTCCCACCAATTTCACCAAATGCAACCCCACAAGCATGGCATCGTATTCAGATTGATTATTAGATCAACATGCTTTAATTCAGAGGCGTATCCAGAAAATTGGAACGAGAGACGCTAAAACTAAGACATCGAAAGTCTAATAAGCCAACCATGTTCAAATAAGTTTGCTAACATTTGTTTAACAGTCACATATAATGTAAGTGTGTAACAATACAAAGGATAAGAGAATTGAGAGACTGCCAGGCTGGTACTGGACTGTTTTATTAAACTTATTTGAGAGGGGGTATAAGAGGTTTGCTGGACCGTGGGTGGGGTTTTAGCCCACCCACGCTCCGGCTACAGTTCTGCCCCTGCTTTAATGTGCTATCCCATTGATAGAATTTATTCGAGTCTGACTTACTTCAATCCCTCTTTTATGCACCACAAAAGTCCAAAAACCGAGTTGCTGATACGCCGAAAGAGCACTTGAGAGGACTAACTTGAAGTACATGTGCTCTGGTCCTTATAAGAGCTTGTCGTAAATCTGCTAAATGTTGCTTGTAATCGGCCAATTTAACCACTACATAATCAATGTAAATTTCCATGATCGATCTAATGAGGTAATGGAAAATAAGATTCATTGCTCTTTGATATATGTAGCTCTAGCGTTTTTAATCCGAAAGTCATGACCACCCATTCATATAAGCTGATAGCTCTGGGGTATCTGAAAGCAATCTTCGAAATATCAGCTTCAGCCATAAAATGTTGATTGTATTCAACATTGCCATTCATGAAGCTAATAATTTTGTGGCTAGAAGTAGCACAAATAAGCATATCAACTATTGGCATCAGATGCTCATCCTTTGGCATAGCCTTATTTAAATATCTAAAATCATATAGACCCTCAGCTTCCACCCTTCTTCCCCATAGGCACGATGTTAGATACCCATTCAGCATACTTGCATGGCCTAATGAAATTAGCTTTTAAAGCCTCTGTATTACTTCTTTGATCCTGTCATAAATTTTTGGACTGAAATGTTTGGGTTCCTGTTGATATGGTATAATTCCTAGTTTAATCGATAGCCAATGCTCAACTAACTCTTAACTTAAACCAGACATCTCATGATATTCCTATACAAAGCAATTCTTGAATTATTTTAACAATTGGACCAATTCTTTCTTAAATTCTTCTGGCAAATTGCATTAACGAACATAGGGCGTTTCTGACCTCCATCGCTAATGTCAATTTCTTCAAGTGAATCCATTGGCATAAATCCTTGACCTAAACATTCTAGTGCATCAAAATCCTCGATTGCTTTAGCATACTAGTACTAGAATCTTGTGGACCCTCAGACTTCTGTATAAAATCCTCTAATGCTGATTTATCGCCAAAAGAATCATTTTGTTTTTTTTAGGGAAAAGCAACAGGAGACCCTGCTAGAGAACTTATATTGAAAGAAACACGTGGAAACAAGAAAGGCAAGCGAGAGACCAGCCAACGAGGAAGACAGGAAAACAAAAGAGAGAGGAGAGAAGAGGGAGAAAGGGGGAGGAAGGAGAAGAAGAAGAAAAAAAGAAAAAAAGAAAAAGAAAAACTACTAAGATAACCTGAGCCCCCAAGCGAACAGAGAAGGCCTCAGATTAACAGGGATCCTACAGGATTGCAAGCAAAGCTCAGCAAGAAACCAGCTCTTCCAAGCGTCGAAACTAAAAGGCAAAGTTCTGAAAATCCAGTCATTGCGCTGCTTCCAGATACCCCAACAAGCAATCATGAAGACCTCCATGAAGAAAGGCGCATCCTGCGCAGAGCGAGCATCCGCGATTGTTTGGAAGATATCCTCTTGAAGGTTCCAAACGAACTGAAGCGCATCCCAACAATATGCACTAAAGGGGCAGGTGAAGAAAAGATGCTCTCTAGATTCTTCGATCGATTGATTGCAAAGAACACAATTATAATTCAGATCAGGAAGCAGGCATTTCTTTCTTCTGAGGAGGCTTCTAGTATTCAGACGGTCCCAACAGAGCATCCAAGAAAAATTTTTAATCTTGGTTGTGCATTTAGCTTTCCAAATCCAGACAATCGGACCCGGGACGGAGAGATGAGAGAAGACCCTCTTATAAAATTTGGCCGGAGAGAAGTCTTTAGAGTTCCAAATATAATCCCATTCATCTGGAGTATCAGCCTGAATGATGACATCATGGATCATGGAGCGAAATTCTTGGAGGTCTTGAAAAGCTTGATCCGACAAGGGCAAATGAAAGTTAATAGAGATAGCTGGATTCAAAATAAATGAGGCCACATTGGAATGACGATTTTTGGCAAAGGAGTGGAGGTGAGGAAAGGTGAAACTGATATGCAAGTTATTCCACACATCATCCTAGAAAAGAGCAGTGTCTCCCCGACCAACACAACATTGGGCAATACCTCTGAATTGACCCAAGAGATTTAACACATCTTTCCACCAAAAGGAGCCTCTATTAGACGCAACCTGAGGAAGAACAGATTGGTAATAGGCAGACCAAACAAGATGAACCCATGGGATATCTTTTTTGTTGAAGAAATTGTGCAAGAACTTAAGCAGCAAGGCATTGTTCTGGGTTCTAAGGTTAATAACCCCCAGGCCACCACTACACTTGGGCCTGCAAACCTTGTCCCATTTAATCAAAGACTTGGACGACCCATTTATATCGTTCTTCCCCCACAGACAGATCCTCCTGGCTTGATCAATCCTGTTAATAACCACAACCGGGAGTTTGAGAGAGGACATAGCATAGATGGTCATGGAGGAAACCACCGAATTCACCAGCTGCAATCTGCCACCATAGGATAACAGAGTAGAGAATGAGGTAATCCTTCGACAAATCCTATTGACGAGGTTATCAAAATCTTTAATGCGCGGCCTGGAAAGCCCCATGGGGAGCCCAAGATAAGTAAAAGGGAAAGACTGGACTTGACAACCAAATAGAGCCGCGAGGTGCACAACCTCATCGTGAAGCATATTGATAGGAAACATGGCCGATTTAGAAAAATTGATGTGAAGCCCAGTGGATGTAGAAAAAGAGCGCAGCAAACATTTGAGGGCGAATAGCTCTTTCTGAGAAGCTTTGACAAAAATAATGGTGTCATCAGCATACTGAACAACCAGAAAGTCGATGTGCTGCAGCACATTGATGGGGAGAGAAAGGAGCCCAATGTCCCTAGTCCTGTTGAGGATGAACTGAAGCAAATCAGCAGCAATAGCAAATAGAAGAGGCGATATGGGGTCGCCTTGTCTGACACCCCTCTTACAATTGAAAGAAGGGCCTGGGACACCATTAAGAAGGACCGAAGTCGAAGCAGAGGAAAGGATATCAGTAATCCAGTGAATCCACTTCACGGGAAATCCGAGAGCAGCAAACATAGCAATGATAGCATTGTGTTCAATGGTGTCGAAGGCTTTGGCAAAGTCAAGCTTGATAAGCACAATTTTTTGTTTGGAATACTGGCAGAGGTGAATGAATTCAAAAGCCCAGGCCATGCAGTCCTGAATTGCCCTTCCTCTAATAAAACCATATTGATTTTTGTGGACCAAGTCAGCAATGACGGTGTTAAGTCTGTTGGCAAGCAACTTCGTGATCAGTTTAACGATAATGTTTAGCAGAGAGATCGGCCTGTAATCGTTGGGGGATTCAGGATTAGAGGACTTGGGGATCAAGAAAATAAAGGACTGATTAATGGGAGCAAGAGAAAGCAACTCTTCATGGAAGTCATGACAAACTTTGTAAATATCCTTTTTGATAATGTTCCAACACTTTTTAAAAAAATTCCCATTGAAACCATCCGGACCTGACGCGCTATCAGAATGGAGTTGACAAACAGAGTTGTCAATTTCTTGGGGAGAACGGGAGACGATCCAATTGTAGGTCGATCTCCGAGGATAAGGTCTTGAAGATCAAACAGCATGATAGGATTGTCCGAAACATCCATCCTGGCAGAAAAGATGCGAAGAAGCAGGTCCGCCTTGGCTTGATGATCATACAGAATATCCCCATTTTCATTGGTTAGAGAGGAAATTAAATTTTGACGATATCTATCAGTAGCTTTGCTGTGAAAGAATTTGGTATTCTCATCACCAAGCTGCGTCCATTGGATAGAACACCGGTTTCTCCAGTAAATATTTTGAAAGTTCAAGAGGTTTGTCAGGCGGGATTTTAGGATAGTCCTGAAGTTCCATTCATGAATATGCAACGGTCTATATTGTTCAAGCTTATCCAGGACAGCTATGAAACAAGAGCAACAACTAGACTGCCTCTTGATATTGGACATACTCATCTTCCAGTTCTGAAGCCTATGCTGGAGCCTGAGGAGTTTGGCCCGGACATAGGAAGCCGCACAGCTCGCATCATTTTGATGCTGATTCCAGCAGAGTTGAATAGTGTGCATGAAGTTCGGACGATCAAACTAGAAGTTTTCAAATCTGAAAACAGTGGATCCGGGAATGCGGGTTTGGATCTGGGCAACACAGGGGATATGGTCAAACATTGTTCTAGACAGCGGAAGCCAGTGAGTCACCGGGAAGGAGGCCGTCCAGTGTATTGAGGTGAAACACCAGTCCAACTTCTCCCAGAGAGGGCAGCTTTGCATATTACTCCAGGTAAATTTAAGACCTTTGAGATGAATTTCAATAAGACCCAGCGAAATGATGATGTTGTCAAAAGTCATGGCATCATTAGGTCTGCCCCCGGCTTGTTTCTGTCAAGGGAAGATCTGTAAAGGTTGAAATCACCCATAATAATCCAGTCCTCATCATCTTGGATGGAAAGATTAGAAAGCCAGTTTAAGAAATCATTCCTGGGAGTCCCCGAGCAAGGGCCATAAACCGAGACGAGGATCCAGGACAAGTTGTCATGCTTGGAAGTGAACCTCACCGAGATAGCATAAGAGGACGCTGAGATGAGTTCAGCCGAGAAAATGGAACCCACCCAAGCAATCAGGATGCCACCAGAGGCGCCATCAGACGGCGAAAAGAAGAACTTATTAAACCTCTTTGGAGTGAAACTTTTGATGGAAGAATGGTTAATCATAGGCATTTTTGTTTCCTAAATAGATATAACAGAGCAACCAGACTCTTGGATCTTAAGACGGAGCAGATTACGTTTGTGAGGATCATTAAGCCCCCTCACATTCCAGTTGAGGATAGCCCAGTTACGAAGAGAAGAAATATTTGAACTCATGAGGGTAACAAATAAGCAGTGCTCCAGAGGAGATTGGGGTCACCCCAACCCAAGTTGATGCATGAGACAGAGATTAACCTTGGCCGCCGCTGAGAGAGAGAGACTGAAGCAATGCAGATAGACCTCCAAATTTCAAACAAAATAACCAAAGATGACCCCAAAACAACCAAAGACAGACAACAAGACAATGAGATAATAGAACACACTTGTGAAGAAAAGTAAAGACAGCGTCATAACAGTACAGAAACCTAAGCCGCAGATCAAGGCCCAGGGCACCATGCTAACAACAACCCTAATTATCAAAGACAAGTACCAAAACAGAGAGGTAAGGCAAACAGAAACAGAAGTCCTGTTACAAAAACGACAACCAAAAGGGGGAAACATCCATCCCCAACTGAAGCGAACTAGATCTGAAGCTTTCATTTAAAGAACACATCATTAAGGAGAGCAACTTGGTCAACCTCCTCAGGAGAAAGACCACAATCTTCAATACCGACCTTCTGGATGGCTTGGACAGAAATCATAGGGGTCTGGCTTCTGAGCTCATCGACAACCTTGGCGGAAGGGAAGGTGTCCAACCTTTGAGAGCTCTGAGAGTCCCCCTGCAGCTGATGAGCAGGAAGAAACCCCCTACGGTGAGAGCTCTTGCTAGGGTTTAGTATAGCCGAGACACTTGGTTGTCTGAAACCCTTGTATTTTCTTTGCAACCTCTTACTTCTTCTGATGCCGGAAGCTAAGCATTGCTCAACAGGAATATCAAGCCAATCAGGCTGAGACAAGGCGGAGGGAGAGGAGGTACTTCATACCTTCGCCACTTTCCTTTTTCGATCGTACACCACAGAAATCCTGTCATGAGAGCTGGCAAGGGAAACTGAGGTGATCTGGTGCTTTGGGTTAACCGTGCATGTAGGGGTCACCACTTGCGGGGTTGTCTCATACCAAGTCAATCGAAGAGGTTCCCGCGTGCGAGCAACAGGACAAGGAGGGTAAGACCTCGATATGATCCTAGGGATCTTGCAAAACCAATACTGATCAACGATCCTGAAGAGCTGCTGCAAAGAGGAGATGTTGGGGACCATCACTCTAATGCTTAGTTCTTTATTGCCCGCCTCATTAAGGGTTTTGAGGATGAGACTCGACATGAGAAATCTACCGGCCGATACTTGACCAGAAGAAAAACTGCCAACTAGCTGCAAGGAAGAAACCAAGTTGAGAGGAACGACCGAAGAAAGGAGAAGAGCCTGATCAATCACAGAATGATCAGAGACCAAACTCTCATCATCCGGGAACTCCATATCGCTGAGTTCGTTAGGTTGTTGCTGTGCAGCATCCTGGTTATTCCCATTCATGATCTGTTGATTCCAATTCTGACCATCACCATGCTGAGCCTGCTGATTCTGCACCGCTAGATCCCATGCTGGGTCACCTCGAGCAGGATCAGGGGGAAATCCCCCCACATTGTTTTGTTGATTTTGCTGAAACTGTTGATCATCATCCGGGTCCTCATCAGGCAACATGTCAGCATCAGTGAAGTGATGAAAAAGAATGACAACAGGAATGGTCCAGGAATTGGTAGCACCAGTATGTCCAGAACCAACTCTTAAGACCACACTTCTGGGAACCTCCGCAGGGTTATCAAACATACATTGAACTAAGACGTGAGAGAGTGTTCTAGGGTCAATGCGCCACTGAATAAGACGGCCAAACGACGTACAAGCTTGCTCCAAAAAACCAGAAGAGCAAAGATCTAAAGGGAACCCCAGCAACATGAACCAACCAATACGAGCATAAGGGGCATTCCTTGTGTTCTGAGCTCTATCATGCTGAATGAAATGCACCCGAACTCCCCCGATGAAGTGATCTCCAATGTTAATAAGTCTATCCCGGTTGAAAGAACTACTGAGTTGCAAGAGGCCAATTCCTAGAAAACTTCGACAGGCAAGAAGAACAGGGAAGCCGAGGTCATCCTCAATGAAAGCCCTAACCTGAAGCAGGAACTCATCAAAGTCTCCTGGAGCAAGATCGCCGTCTTGATCAACCGCAATGACCCATTCATCATGGAGTCTTGGAGGTGATCCACTGACGTGAACTGTCCTTCTACCAATCCTCATCGGACCACCTTCATCAGCAAGGACATGCTGGGGGATAAATCTAGCCGCATCAAAGTGAAAATTCGCCATGGGAGGTGAGGCGGAGAGTTCTAGCCGAGCTGCGAGATCACCGGGTTCAGTATGGAGAGGGAGACGGCATGGAAGGTGAAAGAACCGGGGAGGCGAAAAGATTTTGTGGACGCGGGTCCCAATGCTCAGAGGAAGGTGAGCGAAAGGAGACGAAATTACCCTCCCACATAATCGGTTAAGGAACCGCCTCTGGATGCAGCCCTCGATCGAATGGCCAGAAATGAAGCAATGAGAACATCTAAGCGCTCTAGTGCCACCGGAAGCAATGAGAGCCGAAGCCAGAGAGCGGGAACAATTAGGAATTATTCTGGGAGAAACCGCAATTGGCAGGGAGCTGGTAGCGCGCTTAGTCCCAAGACGGTAATCCCAGTCAGGCTCCTGCCGATCCATTAAGGCAATGTCAGGGGGGATCTTGGGAACCTCCAAACACTTGCGGTCTGGCAGAGAAATGATTTCCTTTTGGGAGAGAGAATTTAAATTCAAATTGAGGCCCGAATCGACAAAGAATCGAAAGGGAGCACGAAGACTCCTTGCAAAGACCGATCCAAACGGACAAGAATTAGCAGAGACAAGCAAAGGTTTCTGAATGGGGCATGCGAAACCTCCCACAATAACGAAGTTGGATGAACGAGAACTTGTAAGAAAAGCTGGAGATTGATGGTCAAGCAGAAAAGAGACTCTTCTGTCGAAAGGATGAGTGCGATGATCACTAAGACACTCCTTTCGGGGCAAATGAAAAGCTCCAGCCAGGCCCTGGAGATGAGACCTGGAAGAAAGCACGAACCTGTCCTTTTCAGCACGCCAGAAAGGATCAAAGTCCCTCCAAGGGAAAAAATATACATCCACATGCTGAGAAGTAATCCTTTTGAGAGAGCAGAGATGACGCCCAACCAGACCATTAGCCACGGAGATACGGAAATGACGATCAATGATGCTGTGAACATGAAAGCCTTTCGGAGAACCACCCAAGATCGAGCATAATGCCTGAGCTGCTGACGAACAATGAAGCTTGAATGAGTGCCTTCTGAAGAAAACCAGCAGGAAGAAAGATCCTCTTGGAGATGGCGCGTCATGATGGACTGAGGAATTAAACTTCCTGAAGATGCTATGATGAAACCGAATACCCATGCTGTAATCCAAACAAACGTCCTCAATAGAAGGGCGAAGATCACATATCTCCGAAGGAAAGACAGACTGGGAGGGCAAAGAAGAGGACCGGCAATCAGGGACCCTGAGAGGATTTTTAGGAACACACCATTTAGCCTGTTCTTCAGAGAGCCAAATGTCGAAATCCTTACACCAATTCGGACCGCCATCCCTCCAAAGGAAAAAGGAGAGATCGAAAGAGTCAGAGAGAACTCTTTTGAGACGAAGGACTAAAAGGCCAACTTTCTTGGAGGCCACTGAGAAGCGAAAGTGGGTGCCTGAGGCCTGCGAAACATGGAAACCAGCCGGAGCACCCCCCAGGACGGAATGCAAAGTAGCAGCAACAGAGCAGGAATCAAGGCGAAAGGAGAACCTTTTGAAAACCACCAGTAAAAAGAAAGAACCATGGGGCGAAGGGGAAGCGTGATGCACCGCCGAGTAGGCCGAATGCAAAACCCAAGAGCGGAAGCGAGATCCAAACGAGGGAAACCATTGGAAGGACGGAGACAGGCTCCTCCTGGCGAAGAGAGCAAACTCGCACACGCTAGCCATCGATGCATCACACTAAACCATTGAGTTCCACATTTTTCATTAGGAAAAGAATCATTTTGTTGTGATGATGGTTGGTTGACTTCTATTGAACCAGAAACTCCAGCATTTTCATGTAAAGCCTTCTTCTCCTCTATGTTGACCATAATGACATAAAAAGGATAAAAGATCCATGACATAGTATGTTCCTCGGCAAATTTCAGATGCTCTTCTTCTATGGCTGACCGGATTTGATGCCTGAATATGTTACAATTATTGGCATTGTAAGACCAAGAGTGATGCCACGTGCAATATGATCTCTTCTTTAGCTTTTCAATTAGTGGAATGTATCCCTCTGGAAGCCTGCTTTGTTTTTCCTAGGAGAGCAAATCAAAGATCTGGTCACACTTGATAACGTCAAAGGAGAATTTAACTTCTCATGTCCGGTTCTTCTTTGCAGGTGGCTTCAGCAGCGAACATATAAACGGTTTGGCCCTGGATTATCTTGTCCATTCAACAATGGCAATATCTAATTCTCCTTCAACTGCCGATTCTTCTTTAGAATTGGCTGCCAAAAATGTTTCAGTATTGTCACCTTTATTGTCTTCGAACTTGTTTCTGGCAGTCCTGACTTCCTTGAAATTTACTTTCTTGGATAGAAGCTCTTTGAAGGAGATTATTGAGGTCCAAGAATTCCTGACTCTCAAGCCGGTCTCAAAGGATTTAACAATATATTGCAAGCTAAATCGGCCAAATCTCCTTCTGAGATAGCAGATTAAAGCATGTACTCCAGGGCATTGGGTCCCAAACCCCCCCCCCCACACACACACACACACACGCATGGCATCCTATGTTTCTCGGTTGTTACATATGCAATTAAGCTAGTTCAGGGACTTTGAAACCACTAGAATGCAAGTTTGTTTTTGCTGTTAAGGATAACTCTCATCTTTTCCCCATAGGATCTCAGGGCCCAGGTAGAGATTAACCACGTAACTGGGGCCATTTACTTCACCGAGACCAGCACAAGGTTTCAGAGAAGGGAATTTTTAAGTTTGATCAATATTTTAGTAATTTTTAAAATTATTAAAAAATTAGGTTTAGGTGTTAGTTTGCACCAATTCACCCCTCTTGGTGCGCCTCCATCCTTCAGTAAGGATAGATTAGCCTTGGCCAATAAATTAGCTTGAGATTCGGCCAAAGCTCCATTTGTATGCCTGTATATCTGTTTCATAGTTGGGTGTGTTGGTGCCATCGGTGGCATGGTTAATGCAGCCTGATGTACATTGGATGTAGAAACTGCCTACTGAGTATTCTTGATGAGATTTCTCACAACATCGAACGTATTCAGAGAAAACATAGGATATCATGGTAATTCCGGAAATGGTGTAAAAAATGTCTCTGGTGACGCTGCGAGTTCCTTTAATAGAACTTTCATGCGAGAATAAAAGAGAGGATAAAAGAGGTTCCCACCAATGTCGAAGAGTTGTTGATAAGAGCCTGATACATAGATTAATTGACATCACTAAGCTAGCTTTGGGTAACTTGATATATGCTCGATGAACTCGTTAGAGTTGATACTGGAATTAGTGGATTCTATGAAGTCGGTGGAATTGGCGGAATCGCCAGAGTAGCAGTCGATATCAGATCCTCAGCTCTACGGAGAGCTTCCCCACTAGGAACAATTTGACCATCACGTTTCTTGGCAAAGCAATGCCAAAAATCTTCTCGTCAATTCCTCAATCTTCTAGGTATGCTCGGTTTGTGCTTCTTTAGAAAGTTCTCCAATCTTCAGAAGAATCATATTTTTTTTGGTGACATTGAAATTACCCAACGGTTTTTCAAGAGCTGATGAATCTTTATTAACCTTTGGTGGCGTCATGATCTTGATAAGACAATTTGGGTTCTACCAGGCATGCTAAGAGTGTGCTACCGTTGGAAAATTCTGACAGCAGCACTGTGTCCCTTTGGTGGGTGGTCTCAAGCAGCGTATGTGATATGCTGATGTGCCAACCGATTTTCTAGCAAATCAGCAAAGTCAATGATAGATAAACCAGAATGAAAGTCAATCCTGGACATAAACAAAATATTGAAATATGGGATAAATATAACTCACAAATTGATCAACATATTGATGCGAACCAATTTTTATCAAAGTCAAATGAAGGTAAAATTCTATTAGATATAGCCTATATCTAAGGTACACAAAAAGTAGATGCAAAAGGTAGTAAAGATTAACGTGTGTGCGTTTTTCCATCAACCCGTACAGGGTATTTATATCGTAAAACAACCAATTAAATCTTGGATTATGCTTAAGTCTCCTCTTTGCTCGACCTTTCCTTGGATAGAGTACCCGTTTGCCTTCAAATCTTCTTGTTTTCAATCTCATGTTAATAATTTCTGTATTCATGTCTACCTTTCCTTATTCAACATTTTCTAGAGGCTTTTTAGCCTGGCCGATGCTTGATTCTAATTTTTAGCAAATCCGATCTTCCCTTAAAATCGTATCAATTGCAAAAAATACTTTTGCCTACTAAAATCCGGCTGCAATACATATATAGTGGTGCGAGGCCACCAAGTCGCTAAATCAGGATCTCTCTCTAGAACAAGATCTGCATAATTCTCTCCAAGCCGCAACATTGCAACACTCAATCTCCTCTTTTCTTTTCTTTTTTTTTCCTTTTGAAAAGCAGAGCTGCAGGGATAAATTCATGGTTTTTTTTTTCTTAAAATGGTGATTAATTAGGCCCAAATGGGCGAGAACTTGGTACCTTATTTAAAGTCGTTTCAGCGCAAAGAAGATCAAGCAACATCATTTTTTTTTCGGAAGACAAGATCTCACAAAGCATATAGTCAAAGAAGCGGATAAGATCACCAGGTAGCTCAGCTCAAAGCGAGCCAGGGGCATGGTTGAAGTGGACGTGCCGGTCCGGCGCATCAATGGGTTGAGACTTGAGCCGCGTGTTGGTTGGTTAGACGAATAGACGCCCTGTCGGCCGGGTCACTGCGCGGGACGCGCGCGCCGATGGGGGCTGTGTCGGCAAGCGCGCGCACGCGGCCACAAGGCATATCCCGCGTGATATCCGACGATGTGTCCGTGCGCGCCCCTGGCTGGCCGATTGCCTGTCACCGGCAGCTGGGGACGGATCGTTGTCGCAGATCCGACAGCCGCGACGGCGACCGGCGCTGCCATGTGTTCTGCTCAGGCCGGTGACTCGGCGTACGCGTCGTATTCGCCTATTCAGCGAGTACAGACTGATTGCTGCATGCATGCATGTATGTATAGGCGTAGTGAGTGAGAGGCGCACGATCGATCTACTCTTAAGACTTGGAAGACCATTCGCAAGTCTAGTTAGGTGCTTTTGTGGCCGGTCCTGGCATTTTGGAGGCCCCGGAACGAAAACTTATATGAAGGCTTCTTCCACTTCCTTATATATATATATATGGGAAATATTAAATCTTAATGGTGAATTCAGTCTTGAATTTCGTAAAAATGACAAACAGAAAAAGAATAGTGCCAAACAGTAACAAGTACTATTCATGCTGAGTTTGTCTTCTACATATCTTTCAAATGCGATTGAGTTTCATCTTCAAATTTTGCAGGGTTGTAGAGGTTCACCTCCCTACATGTGGTAATTTTTGAGAATTTTTCAAAAACATGCCATTAGCACGAATTAACACTGAATTCACATTAGACCTAATATGTCCCCATATATATATATATATATATATATATATATATATATATATATATATATATATATATAGTCTTATAAGGCTATTTTCAGTGGGAATTTTAACTGAGTTTCATTCTTATTAAATAATATGACACATCATCATGTTTGGTGACATGGCAGGGTAATTATGAAGAGAGAGATAGAGAGAGTTTCATCTAGATGAAACCTGAGATACACGGTTACCTAGACAAAAACTGATGTGGCACTCTTGGAAACTGGGAAATGAAACTATGCACTAGGAATGGCCTAAGCACACATCATTGAAGAAATTAATATTCGATGCACAAAAAATACTTCTATAGAACAATTTAAAGTTTATGAAATGACAAATGTAAATTGTAATCATGAACACTTACTTGGCACTTGGCATCATCTTAAAAAATTTCTTCTAACATTTTGTGATACAAAGTTATCGATTATACTATTGATATCAATCTCGTCCAATAACTTTTTCTCGATGTATAAAGTCGCCAAATCATTTAACCTTTCTTGAGTCATTGTTGATCTCAAATAGTTCTTCAACAATTTCAATTTTGAAAAGCTTCTTTCAGCGGATGCAACAATCACAAGCACAGTAAATAAGATTCGATAAGCAATGGAGACATTAGGATAACAATCCACATCTCTGACATACTCGAAAATCTCCATAGCAGACAATACGCTATCTGGCAAAGTGAATTTCATAATCTTTAATTCAGAAATAAGATCATGTACCTTAACATCAGATGAACTATCATAAGAGAAAGTGTCTGCAAATTTAGTGCAATACTCTTCAAGTTCACTATCATTTAATGATCTCAGGGTGCTTGAGCTCAATAAAAATCCGAATATATCTTTAAACACCATGAGTTCTTCGAATCTGGTGTAGTTGCTCGTGTTTGCTTGCGACTAGGTCAAAAACCCATGGTGTAGTTACATATCTGGGGCCCCATAACTTTGGGGGCCTGGGGCGACCGCCCACCCTGCCCCCCTCAGGGCCGGCCCTAGGTGCTTTCAGACTTCTAGTCAGTTGAGGCTCTTGTAGGCCTGTTCTTTTTCCTTCATTGCTTGTTAAGAACAGGCATAGTGGTGGAATTCGATGTTGGTTCATGCTTCCTTAGGTCATTCTCAGTGCAAGTTTCATGAGAGTTTCATTTTCATTAAATGAGATACCACATAGGCAAAAGTAGTGATATGACAACAAATTTATGAGGAGAGGGGAGAATTGAGTTTCATGAGGATGAAATCTGGTGTACACGGTTACTAAGTGCTTTGAAATTGGGATGAAACTCCACTGAGAGCGATTTGTTTCATCTCCATACCTTTTCTGGATCCCGTGTGGCCATATTGTAGTGTGCTAGATATAATTGCAAGTGGCTACATAATTTATATGGCACATTTGATCACAACATCATGCAACAATTAAATGTTATGTCATACCTATAAAATTGCAAAATGAAGGTGTGCATTGAGAGAGGCTGTTTCATTCATCAACTCAAATATTTAAATATGACGTGGCACTATCAAAAACCTTGTAACGAAAATCTCCACTGAGAAAGTCCTCTCAAGTCTTAACCCGTCCATCGATCCAACACACAAATGAACAATCTGCAGGTTCGGGTGGTGGAATCTGATGGAAATCGTGTGATAGTTCGGTGAACAGAACAGCTTGTTATGCAGAGATCCGAAACATACAATTGCTAGTATTCCTCGGGAAAAAATATGCTAGTATAACAACTGAATCGATAGATACACATGCCTGTCAGACAGTGATATTATAGAATCCTTGCAATCACGGATTTTTCCTCCGGAAATACTATATCCACTGGTCGTCAACTCGTGCAACCGTAGGAGATAGTTTTCTAAAATACTGCTTTTAACCAATGTTGTAGAAATATAAAGCACAAAAAATGTACTCCACTGTTAAAGAATATATATTTAATAAGAGTAAGGTTATTCATTTGAAAATAACTTATAAGTGCCAATTTCCACAAGGAACTAATCCTGCATGACGACAGATCTGCTGCTCAATATTCGTTATTCTTCATGGCCTGGAAACATCGGTGAATTCTCTCTGTAGTTTATTTCCCGCCATTCCCCTTCATGCATCTCCTCAAGTTTTGTTGAAAGTTTAAGAAATTTTTATTTTTTGAAGTTTGGCTAAGAGTTTTGGCATTCAGTATAGAAGGAAAACAACAGCGGGGCTACAGACGTACATACATCCACACACGTACACATTCCCATGCACGCACACACGTACCCGGCTCATGCGCACCTGGGCGAGTACGTCGACTCGACTCGGGTGAGCTGTTTACGCACAGTCACAGCTAACCAAGCGAGCGCTAGCTCATTCGCCAAAGTTCAAGAAATTGATCTGGAAGTTCTCAAATCGATTTGAATGTTCAGAATTTGCCTCGAAATTTCTTTGAAGCTTTAGTTGAAAGTTCTTCATAGGATCAGTACAAAGTTTCACATGTTTTGATTATTTTGTATGGCGACGGTAGGCGTCCGCCGCTCGCATTTCAGGCAAATACTCGTCCCATGAGCTTTTTACCGACAAATAATTTTCAGTGGATTTTCTTCGGCGGTCAGTCTATCCTTTTGGAAGACTAGCACACCATATGTCGGCAACACAAATCCGTTCTGGGAGAATTAGCCAAAACTATAAATGAGGAATCTATTTCAATTGTATTATAAAGGAAAGATAAGTTTGTACCCCGATTTCATATGAACCTTGCTATATTAGTACTCCCTGCAGTAAAAAAATAAATGTTGTTTTAGGATATCCACAGTCAAACTATTTTATGTTTAACTAACAATATCTTTATGAATATTTTGATAATTCGTATGGAAATGACAGGAGTAGATTTGTCTCAAGAAATACTTCAAAAACATTTACTTTTTTGGTTTAACAATATAAAGGAATGAAAACTGGTGGTCAAAGTTATATTGTGGAGACCCTTTTAGTGTTCAGAACGATGTTTATTTGTGGCTGGGGGAGTATTAATTGCATTCATATCCAATAAAATAGGTTGCATAAAAACCACTTAGATATCTATTTCTATATGTATTGTGCTATACAGCAGTTATATTTGTTACAAAATTCTTAGGTTGAATCGGGGCAACATATATTGTTATATAGGTGTCAATTTGCACCATCCTATGGCTAAATTTCTCTTAAAGCCTCAACCCAAGTTGGACAGGGCTAAAATGTGTGACAACTTGCATGTGCCTTGTCATATATAGCACCGCCCCTGAAAGACTTAATCCGGAGTTCGTACGCTTGGAGCCTATTACATTAAATGGTGAAGAATAAGTGAATTATCTACCTTTCTTTATCATTTTAAGTTTTTGGATGAACTGGCTGGTGTATGCAACTCAATATAGTATCAGAGCCAAGAGGTCTCGTGAGGGGAGTGTTGAAGTATAAGTGAAGTGCCCACCTTTCTTCATCTGCTTAAGTTTTTTGATGAACTGACTGGTGCATGCAACTCAATATTAAACACTGCAACTAAATACTTAAAACTTTTTATATGGGTCTAACCCATCAAGCAGGTATATTTAGGCCCTATTAAGTAGAGCTTTAGATCCTAACTTCACCTTAGATCTGAAACTCATAGGCTAAAATAACGTGAATTAAGTTTATATTTTTAGTCTAAAATGTAAATAAGATGACTCACCTAAACACTCTTAATATACACACAGCTCTAGCTCCATGGATCTAGTAGAGCTGGAGCTGTACTAAATACAGTCTTAACTAACTTTGGTTCGATCAATTTGGCTCCCGTTAGACCTTAAATTAATTAAGGTTAGTTATTTTTACTTTAAAATGTACTAAAAATCTACAAAGTAAATCATATTATCTTGAACTAATTTATATTGATTTCACTTCTTTAACCTAACTTCTTTAATAGGTTAAATTTGTTGATCGGATATCGCCACGCACCTCGTGCCAACACCTATGTCTAGGGTGCCGTGACTCATCAAGGTTGCCGCCATCATTGGAGGGCCGCGAATCGCCGTGGCTCCGCAAAGAACGTCACGAGGTGTCGCGTGTGCAGCAGGCATGCTGTTGAGTAGCTAGATTAAGGGGTTATTTGGTTGCCTTCTCTCATGAGCCTGGCTTGTTCGACTTAGCCAGGTTGATGGGATACGGGATGCATAGATGCAGATACAGTGTTTAGTTGAGTGTTTAGTAGGTAGGTATTTTGAAATTTAAATATTTTAAAATTTATATAGCAAGTGTGGTCTAGTTTTGTTTGAAAAAATGTCAGGAACCTATTTTTGAAATCGGTTCGGTAATCAGAAATGCTAATCAAAAGATATAAACAAAAAAGAAAAAAAAAGAAAACTTACATACCCACGTGGCACCGCATGCATGGTTTGCTATTGTGGCTGACAGTGACCCCTTGCGCAAAACACGAGGCTGCCATGCGCTGCATCCAGAGATACGTCCATTTCCTCCATATCTCCAGAGCCAGACTGCATGGAGAATCTTGCATCCAAAGAGTCAGGCTTAAAACTAGATGCAGGCAACCAAACATAAGAAAAAAAATAAAATTCTGTATTTGTAGATGCAAATCTCTATACATGCAGGCAACCAAACAGCCCTAAGAGGCTATGTGCTTCTGTTTTCCATGAGAAAAACAATTAATGCGGCGCAATGGTTTTATAATAATTAAGGACCTCAGCTTCAATTACAGCTCTTATGAATTTGTATGGAAATTTATTATGGAATCTATACAAGGAATCTACACCGTCTATAATAGGATCCGTTAGATTAATGACTAGATCTTTTCAGTTAACGTTTGAGTCTAATTAGTATAGACAGTGTAGATATAAGATTCATGGATTAGATAGATGTTTAGGGTAATTGGAGTAGTTCACTTGAACCTGAGTAATATGCAAGACTCGCATTTGACATCTGAGGAGGCCAAGCCACCTAATTGTTTTGATTTTTTTAAAAATAATATATTTTTTAAATAATTTTACAAAAATAATATGCTGAAATAAAATTTTACAAAAATACACCTCTATCACCATTTCAACTGGCAACAGAGTTCTGTCGCTAATTCAAATGGCGACAGAAGTCTCAGCCTTGTCAACCAAGTGAATCCACGACAAAATAATCTGTTAGTCTATTCAATCCGTGACTAAACAGACCTCTATCGTTATTTGAAATAGCGACAAATTTGTATTTTTGTACAATTTTGTTTCGACATATTATTTTTATAAAATTATTTTAAAATGTATTATTTTAAAAATAAATCCTATTTGTTTTTATATATTTCCCTAAAGCTGCAGTTGCTTGTACATTTAGAACAGTAGTATATCAGTGTTCAACAGTCCACAGCGACATGCTCACACTACACCCTAACCATTACTCACGATACCATGTTGCAAATGGAGCTTGTATATTCAAGTTTGTCAAGGCCAAATGTATACATGTAAAGGGCAGAGGCAACTGTGCACAGAGCACCCTATACAAAAGAGATACTATAACACAGCCATACTATCTAACAAGTTGATCATTCAGATATGAACATTCCTATATATATATTCGCATCTTGCACGCGTGGATGCAGGAATTGCGTGATTCAAGTAAGCAAGGAACCACTAATGTTGAATGCAAACTGTTTATCAGGCTTGCAGAGTTTCAATATGTGTATCAGTGGACAAGTCTCAATCATGCTGTGAGGACAGAAGAACACAAATAAAAGCTCATTGCCAACTCATGGTTTTGCAGCCTGGTTTAACACTACATCCATAAAAAAACAATGATATCAATATGCAGACATAGACCATTAAGGCATTAGCTCAGCATCAAAATAGGTGGCAACGGATCAATCATCTGCACTAGTGTAAAAAGAATTCAAGATGCAGCAGCACAGCGAACATGGCCATGCAACTTAGAATATTTCAAACAGAAAGATTGTTAACACATACAGGGCAATTTTCTAATTTTATCAGCACCACCAGCTTAAAGAAGATAGGTGCCTGCTGGGAACAGACATGCCAGCCCATTAATGGAGACAGTTTAATTCCCCTCTAGATAGGTCAGTGGAAGCAGCTAACAAGCAAAGAAATATGCCAAAGCATATTCCGAAACCTATTTGTCACCAGAGACCTCTAGATAGGTCTGATGATGATACTTCCATGAGTAACAAACAGGAAGAATTTGCGTCCTAACCAGAAAGCATGTGGATACTTTTGCATAAAGAGAAAAGTTACCAGTAGAATGGGCCAGAGATCAAGCATTATGGAATGTTAGTGCGGTTAGCTTCAGATACAAAGTCCTGGAACACACTTTCAGACAACTATGTTGCGTAGTTACACAAAAGCAGGAAACTTAAGTGAACCAAAGCCACAGAAGCATTCCGTGGACTGTTCCCATAAAACTCACTGTTATTAGCTTTTGTTCATCAGTAAACAGAAAGCTACAATAGCAACAGCGCAACGTCCCCATGAATTTTTTTTTGGATAAATCGTGCTTGCGTATAAATGAATGACAACAGAGCATATCAAACGTCAACTCCTCGAAAAATGAACAAAGAACATGAATCTCGTAGAGAACTAAAGTAACGGTGATAAAGCAATCACAATGAAAAAAAAGATTTGACGAAGCCGACCGCAAATTCTTTAAACACAACATCAAAAAAATACAAGCGATTGTTGTTCTCTCACAACCTCTCGAACCTTTTAGGATTATTGGATACTTGCCTTATACAAGAATTAAGCGCTAAAGAATAACATAGCCTCTAATCATCTCGTGCACATCTTTCTTTGGATGAGTTAGTTTGTGATTTCTCTTGTGTTCTCCATGACCACCCATGGGTTTATATGGCCTTCTTAGTCCTGCTTCAAAGAGAAGTAGGAATATGAGGATTCATCTAGTACTCCTTATAGCATAAATTTTTAAATCTTAAAAGACTAGATATGAGTCACCATATTCAACAATTTCTACCTTAACAATTATCCTTTGAAGTCACTATGCTCCTCCAAGAATTTTCTTCAAGTCGATTCTGCATTTTTGTTTTTTCTCTTGCCTTTGGGAGTGCCCTCACCACGGGGGCTCATGCACATCACCGCAATATATGTGTTAGTGTTTAGGCTTGGCCGTCCAAACCCTCTACTTGGGAGCTCTTTCCTAGTGTAGTTTGGTTAACCATACCCACTATTCCTACAACTCTCTATGCCATAGATTTGTACCACCTTCAAACTCCACCTACTCTTTAGTATTGCGTGGTTGATCCCACCACATCTTCCTTCTTCCAATAGCTTGCACCTTTGTCCTTGCACCTGATAGATTTTGCAACCGTCTTTGTAGGTTCACACATAACTGCAGTTGAGATCTAAGTACCTACCGTTTACGACACAGTTTCTTTCTCCTAATTGGGATTTTTATCAGACCTATTGGTTGATGTTCCTTTATGTTTACCCATTAAATGGTATCTTCCATTGCTCCAGATACTTTTTATGATCATTTGCCCTTGGCAAGTAACTCATATGATTCCACCTCTACCTCAAAGTAATATCTCACAATATTCGAGTTTAAGCGATCTCACATATATTAGATACTTCTAGTCAAGAATATATAGAACTCCAGTCAATATACAATGTGCTCTATTATACATCTCTAATGTAACTGTTCCCACCTAAATAATTGCACACTCCTTGCAATCAACTAAGTAATAGTTCTATGCATTGGGCATAGAGGTCAAGAATATCCCTTGTCGAACATATGTGTAAACAACAACCTAAATCTAATATCTATCTATTAAAAGCACCTGATTGACTAATGACAAATACGGCTGAATCATCTTTTGCTACCATCATTGAGCATGCACCCATTATTTTCTTAAAACTTGGACAATCCTTTATCATATGACCTTCCTCATCACATAGATATGATACATGTGTGCCCTTGCTCTTTCCCTTCTTCCTATAACTCTTATTTTTTACTACAACACATATTGCAACCAATACTTGATCACCCAAGGAGAAAGATTCCAATGGCTTTTTCAAGGACTTTACTTCCAATAGATATGCAACTATCTCGTTGAAGTTGAGAGTGTTTTCTTGCAAGAGTAATCATCACTACACCCATGATGGTGGTAGAGATGATGCCAATATCACAATCTTGTCGTTCTCCTCAATCTTCTCATCCACACTAATCAGCTACTTGATAAGCTTGTTGAAGAATTGAGATGATCAATGAACCGTGTACCTTCCTCCACACATAATATGTACAGTTGTTGCTTCAGCACCCATCAGTTTACGAACAATTCTTTTAAGTCCTATAATTTATTTGGCAGTTTCTCCTTGATCACCAAGTGTTTAACCTCATCAAAGAGATATAGACGGATTGTACTAACAACCTTCCGCTCTAGCGCCTACTAGTCTTCAAAGAACGTTTTTTTCCAGTTTGTCCCCTTTAAAAGCAAGGATTGATTCTTGTTGGAAAAGGACATCCTTCAACACACATTGCCACATGCTGCAATTTTCTCCACTGTCAAATTTCTCTACTTGAATTCATATTATCAACATCGCTCTTGATTTTGTGCCACCTGACAGTTTACTTACTTTCTCACAAATCTAATTAATTCGACCTTGTCTCTGATAACACTTGTTATACTCTGATATCCTTTCTTATGTGCAATAGCCCTTAGATCGGATTAGACTTTTGTAATAAACGGCACGAGCGTTCACGATCTCAAGAACAAAGAAGATGAATCTCATAGAGAACCAAAGTAACTGCGATGGAGCAACCACGACGAGAGTGGCAAAATGACTGCAGATTCTTTAAGCACAACTTAGTACAAGGGTTCGATGTCATCTCACAACCTCTTGAACCTTAAACCTCTTGATCCTTGTAGGACCCTTGTATCCTTACACTGTACAAGAATCCAGAGCTAAGGAATAATCTATCTTCTAATCCTCCCATATGTCTCTTGCTTTAGATGAGTTGATTTGTGGCTTCTTTTGGGCTCTCTATGACTATCCCATAGATTTACATAGCTCCTTTATCAATCCTCCAAAGGGAAATAGAAATCATACTCCAAAAGAAAGTAGGAATCCTAATCCTATTAGGATTCATCTATGATGCCATATAGCATATCTTCTCAAATTCTAAAAGATTAGAGATGAGTCACCATTTTCAACATGGCAGCAGAATCTTCCTCAGAAATATGGAGAGAATGAAATATTGTTGTTCCAAGTCAACTGAAGTGTACGGGGTTCATTATCATTTCCAGGCATTGTAAGCTTTGGGCTAAAAATGGTCAGTAGTGGAATGACAAAGATAATATGTGCTTGCCAAACTCCTCACAAGTTGATCTGAGTTGATGGTACTGCATTGAATCACGATTTGCTGAACATGAAATAGAGCTGAACTTAGCTTCAGGTACATCTTTCCTTGTCTTTCCCTTGATACATTCAACAAAATCTAACATGGACTGTCCAGTGCTTAACAAAAAATGCGACAGAAGGGCCATAAAGGAACATTTAGATAAGAACAAATGGTGTGTAACCCTGCAAGAACAAATGAATAAGCTACTGCAGCTTTGGTCATTCTGAAAAAAGCACCATTATTTCCTCCATGCAGACCATCAATATTTAATTTTAGGGCACGAAACCCGTACGCTGAGGCAAGTTTCATGTAAGAGCTAAGACACATATGGTGAAGAGGGTGTAGTATATGTTGTCTCCGTGGAAGTTCCTCTACTGCAAATCACCCTACAAGTTTTTGGCAAACATGCAGAGCATTGGTCAATCCAAAAAATATGACCGTAAACTCATAATGTTCATGTCTTGTAGAGAACGCAGTCTTAGAGACATCTTCTACATGAATCTTCAATTGATGATATCCCAATCAAGATCTGTCTTGAAACAAACTCCAATTCCTCTTAACTGATCAAACAAATCATCGATCTTGGGTAGCAGATACTTATTCTTTATCGTCACTTCATTAAAAGCATGATAATAAATACACATCCTTAAACTTCCTTCTCTCTTCCTATTGAACAAAACAGATGTTCCCCACGAAAACGAACTAGGTCTAATGAAACATTTCTCTTGCAACTCCTTGATCTGCTTCTTCATCTCTACCAACTCATCAGTAGGTATCTGATATAGTCTTTTTGCTATTGGTGCTGTACTAGGCACTAACTCATTCACAATCTCGATCTAGCGGCATTCTAGGTAGATCCCCAGGAAAACATCAAGGTATGCTTTGACAACTTGCAGTTCCTCAAACTAATAACTTTATCTCTGTTAACCATCAGCTGACCATAACGAACTTGCAGTCGCTTGAAATCCCACTCTCTCTCATCTAGGGCTTTCAACTGACACTGCAGTTTTGTGGCATGTCAGGTAGATTGTCACAACAACTTCTGGTATCCTTCGACCACAGGTACATCTTCCAGACTAACACTATTATATTGTTCATCATTAGCTAACCATAGTTTCTTTTTTATCATTATCTGTAAACTCATCTATACAGAGTGAATTCTCATAGAAACATCCAATCTTTTATTTAACAGTAATGCCTTTTTTTTCAAAATTTTACACACCAGTACATTTTCCTTTCTTTAAACAAGGGAATCCTCACAAGAACTTCTCAACTAATCACTTTCCTATACAAATAGAGTTATGGCATTATGAAAAGTAAAATCATTGTTCTAGACCTCCTCGACTTAGCATTGGCACCGGGGTTTAGACAGAGGTGGAGTTGAGATTGAGGCGAACTGAGGTGATCACTTTCTTTTGAGGGCAGTTGTTGGCAAAATGCCCAAGCTTATGACAGGTATAGCAGATTTTAGGGGATAAACTTCCTCCTTAAGCATTGTTGATTGGGGTAGTGTATTTGTTTAAACGCCTCTTTTTCAACTGATTTTCTGTGCAAACTGCTCGTGCAACTCCATCATTCACTCCTAACGTTATGAACTTGACTGAGGTGACTTTTAGAATATTTACAACTAACGGAAACACTTGTTTCTTCCGTGGGCATTGTTTAACAAAATGGCCTCCCTCATAACAGTAATAGCACAAACGTTTGCATCGTTGTGCCTTATTGGGCATAATTTCGGGCACCAAGTTGTTTTTCCTAAAAATTCCAACTTGTTATTTCTTAAGGCACTCCTTAGCCCTATAACCTTTCTCACCACACAAGAAACATACTGTTGGTGATGACCTCTTAACACTTTCCTAATGAAGGCTGGCAGGATCAAGGTGCTGCTTCTTTAACTCTTCAAGCAATATTACCTGTGCAGCTGGTGTTCCACATCCTTTTGCTAATTCTTGAACAATAGTGGCTCACAAACTCTCTTGCTGGTGTTGAGTCACAACGGTAACTATTGGATCTAAGGAACATTGGGCTGGGTAATGATCTCGGCTCTCATAAAGGTAGCATGTGATGTTGCTCATAGGACACTCTCCAAGAGAATGACTTCCTTCATAGCTAGAACAACTGATTGCATGCTCATCAGCGGTATGTCCTATTTCTCTATAGCAAATGCACGCACAATCTTCTGACTTGTTTGGTTTACAACACTTCAAGGAACAACGTCTAGATATCGAATAAGATGCAGGGGTAGCATTCTAATTTGAACCCACCATGATCACACTGTCCTCTAGTGAAGCAAAGAGATAATGAAAAGCAGCAACAAACTCATCCCAAGGGATATTCTGTGGGGCTTCATGGGAAGCATAAAATTTCTTCCATCATTTAGCAGCAATTCCTTCCAATTGGTAAGAAGCATACAAAACCTTCTCATTTCCTTTATACTGGGCAACGAGTAACTTCCTCTCGATGGTCATAAGCCAATTATCCGCTTCCAAAGGAGAAACATTCCCAAAAATGTTGGCAGACGAGTCCTTATGAATTTTGATAACCTTGAGTAGGAACAGGGACCATTGACAGCAGCTTGAGGCACACTGTAAACATTGACTTGATTGGTCATGTTCTGCATTTTTTGTATCATAGCTTGCATCAGCTGAGTTTGAGCAGCCAATAACGTTCTAAAGTTCTACATATCCACTTGTGATGACAATTGGAAAACTAATCCATCATTGAGATTCTCACTGGGTTGATTACCACTTCCACTGACTCTGTTGTTTCTACGAGTCTGAACCATTTGCTTAATTGCTCCATAGGGTTAGGGGAGAGGGAAATAACATAGGTAAGAAGCAAGAGTCCTAATGCAGGGGAGAATAGGTTTAACCAACAATTTAAGCAAACAATATTAATATCTTGGTGTAGTTGCTTACAAAAGCTTAAGAGCCATACAACACATACTGCACATTTAGTAATCATGTAGAACTAATTCAACCTAAGTACACAAAGCTACCACCTACATGGGAGACACTCCTATCTTAAATAGACGCGACTCCCAAACATGAGTCTCAATCGGCTAATATAAGCATTGAGTCTTCTAGCTTTTGGAACACTTCATCACTCCACTTTTCCTTAAGCTCATCGTTTCCTTCACGATCTTCGGGGTAGTAGCAGGGTACTCAGTGCTTTCTCCTAAGATGTGGTCTATTGGCTCAGATACATTTTCAACTCGATCCAACAAGGGAAAGAGAAAGAAACTTTAGCAAGAGAAAATAATAGAAGAATAAGATGAATCAAGAAATTATTATTCTTTTAAGTTAACTTTTAATTAATAAAATGGTTTTGAAGGTTCTTAAGAGACGAGTAAACTATCTAGGGTTAAGAACTACAGTAAGTATGGCTCTGATACCCCTCTATCGAGACCCGAATATATAAATCTGGACCCTCTATGTATATCGCACTAGTCTAGGATCACGCTAGTGCACACAGGCTCAACATAGAAAAATATCATGGTCACACACAACAAAAATATAATAAAAGACATCATAAGTTAAATATTAATCTGTTGACTGATCTTATGGTTGAACTTACTTGAATATGCCTCATAAGACTAAATGGTGAATAACATATTAAACTACAGTAGAATGAAAAATGTAGATAGAACCCTCAGTACACTACAGGCAACTAACAAGGCACGCACACTAAACATTTGTCTCTTCCTGATACTTTTTCTCCGTAGCTGGTGTAGACTTCTCTTCAACTGGTGATTTGTTTTTGGCAAGAGTGAGTATTTAAAGCACTCAACAAGTTGTGCACATAATACACTTCTAACATAACTATATGCAAGCCTTATTCCAATGGAATGGTTAACATGGTTATTTTATAGTAAAGCAGCATTTATAATTGAATACAATAAGTAGATTGAAAAGACAGTAAAACAAATAACAATAGATAATAACTTTCAGCATTACTCAAGTAAATCTAGCATCCAACCCTAAGTCAAGTTCCAAATTTCTAATGGCAACCTACCTTCCTAACCACATTTTTATTTTATAAAATCTAACCCTTGACTATAATCCTTAAGCATTCTTAATACCTTGAGCATGGCTATCTGAATAGATTTTACATTCTATGGAGGTTATGCGCTTTATCCACGCGATATGATTATCTATGCACTTTATCCATATGATATGATTATCTCCTTTTGCCTGACTATTAGCACACTTTGTTTGGTGTGCCGGCAGAGAAATCATGATAAAGCCTTTACAATACTCTGTCCTAACCCAATACTACCTGCTAAGGTTTCAATACTGAAGGAACTGGTTACCACAGTCAAGGCCCCCCTCTTACGTCATGTGAGTTGTTTCGTGAAGGGACTGGTTACCACAACCTGGGACTCACACCAATACTGGTAGTACAAAACCTAAGACATTGCAAATTAATCATTTAGGTCTATCCCATTCTAGACATGTGGTTGCAAGTTTGACTTAAGTCAAAGGCTTGCAAGGTTAAGTACTTAAGATGACTAAGACAAGACTTTTACATGCCCTTTGCCCTTTGGTCCACCTTAGCACACTGCCTCTTGCCCCAATCTAAATGATTACCAAGCACCACACGCCATCAACAAGTCAACATCATTGCGTGACCTCCTGGTTACTACAACTCAACATCATTGTGTGACAATACCTGATACACCAATTCTATAAACATGTTCTATATTCTATTAGTCAAGATTAAATTGATATTCGAAATCATGAGTTTCACATGGCATGGCTAAGCATACTAACACAGTCTAACCAACCTTGACCGTAGCCCGCTGGTCTCCCTTGATTGTAAGGACTCCCTTTAGTGCTGGCATTTTGATAGTCTGGTACACGTAGTGCACCACTGCCATAAATTTGGCCAGTATTGGGCGACCTAGGATCACCTTATAGGCGGTCTCAAAATCCACCAAATCGAAGAGAATCCTTTTGGTGCGGAAGTTGTCCGACGTGCCAAATGTAACCGACAGCTCGATCTGGCCCAATGGTATGGATGACGATCGTGGAGTTATGCCATGAAACGGCTCAGCTTCGGCCTTTATTTCTGTTCGAGGAATTCCCATATTCTCCAGCGTCTTTGCAAAGATGAAGTTCAACGAGTTACCTCCGTCGACCAATGTTTGAGAGATCTTAACATTGACGATGGTGGGCTCGATCACCACGGGATACCGCCCTGGATGCGGAACCGCGACCGAATGATCAGACTTGTCAAAGGTAATTGGTACCTTTGACCACTTGAGAAATTTGAGGAGAGCTGGCGTGGCCAGGTTAACTTCTCTTTCAACTGCCTTGTAATGCCTCTTGGACTCGTACGTGGCAAATCCCTCGAAAATGTGTGCCAGCTTGTGATCGGCCCCACGGTACTCGGGCTCATCGTCCTCGGGTTTTTCCTTAGGCTACTCGATCCAACGCTTGATGAGGGTGGCCTTGAGCTTCTCTTGGACCTTCTTGCTGATCACCTGGCACTCATCGAAGTTGTGTGTGTCCGTATGATGGACTAGATAGTACTTGTTCCCTCCACGACTCCGGTCTTTATTGTCAATTATGTTGCGCGCTTTGCCCCTTTCAACTGTAGCTATTATGGAGTCACTCTTGCATTTCTCCCTGCAGTTCTTATTCTTCTTCACCCCTTGCTTGGACGATTCTGGTTTGTTACTGTTGGGCTTAGGGTTATCGAGATGGTCTCGGGCCTTAGCGCGTATGGTGTACTTGTCTGCCAACTCGAAGAGCTCCTTGGTGGTTCTGATCTTTCGAGTGGCAAGTTTTCCCTTCAACTCTTTATCCTTGACACCGTTCTCAAAGACCACTATGACCGCTTCATTTGAGATGTCAGGTATCAAATTGCGTTTGTCGTTGAATCATCGGATAAAGCCACGCCATGATTCTCCTTGCTTCTACACTACTTGATGCAGGTCACTGTGCGTTCTGGGGCGTTCATACGTGCCCTAAAAGTTGATGATAAACTGGGCCCGCAATTCTGCCCACGACGATATCGATTGAAGTGGGAGGTTAAGTAATCAAGACCTTGCAGCACCATCCAGGGTGGTGAGCAGGTAGTTGGCCATCCCTTTCTCATTTCATCCGGCTGCTCTTATAACTGTAGTATAGATTTACAGCCATTCAACGGGGTTGATTTTCCCCGAGTATTTCTTGATGGGGCCTAGCTTGAATTTGTTTGGCCATTTGACCGTACGCAACATAGGAGTGAACGCTTTGCACCCCTCATCAACATCCTCGGGGGACGCCTGTCGCGGATACTGCCTTGTTTCTTATTGATGAGGGAACCAGTGCCATGCTCGTGAGCGGCTCCATGAGGGCGGAGATTCACCTCGTCAGGCTCGACGCGCGGGAGATTGGTCCCTCGAAAACGGGGACTCGTTTTCTCGTTGCCCGCGGTCCTCACGGTCACGCTCTTCCCTTTGATCGCAAAGGACATTACGCAAGTCCCACCGATCATGTGGAATACGATCTCGAAGATCAACAAGGTGTCTCTGGTGAGGGTTGGAATGAGCTGCCCTGAAGGGGCGGTGGCTAGAGCTTGCCACCGTTGACCTCGTTTCCTAATAACTATGATGCTATGGTCCTGACAATTAGCTCCTGGCGCCCTGCTGGCTGGGGCGTCTGAATCTCAAGTTGGCTACTTGAACAACCTGAGCTTGCGCCGCATAGAGCAGCGTTTTCATCTGGTCAAACACTGGAGTCAACGGGTTGTCTGGATCCAGTGGCGGTAGAGATTTCAGTAGCATATGAGCGCATTGGACATTTGCCTCAGGGGTACTGAAGATGTCACTATTGTGGCTCTGATGGGACGTTGCTCCTAGGATGCGGTCAGGCCCACCGTTGCGGTCGTGTTATCGAAGAATCCGCTGTCCCTGACCATCCGGCACCCACGGGTGGAGTGTTGTAGGATTGCGACAGTGATGACTTTAGTAGCCAGAACAACAGTCAAAGCTATAGCCAAACAAATTGGTACGTGTTCATGACTAGAGCCAACAAAGGTGCTACTATCAGAACTTCCCAAGAAAAGGAGACAGAGACAGACACCGTGAGTGGTCAGGGGCATCAGATCCCCCGCCCCCCGTGCACACCTCAAGATCTTGGCACGACAAAGAATCGCAACGCAGAATAGCAGCATCTTGTTACTCTAATATCGCAGACCATCGGCGAGATCCAACCGCCATGGCCACGACCGGGATTGTGACCAATCTTCTCGGTGTGGATCCTAAGAGTGGGACTCGATGGAGCCGATATACTCAAGATCTCCATCTAGACCCCATCGATAAAGCATGCTCTCGAAGGCGATCTCAGATCCAACTGCTGGGGCCTGGTCAATGAAGGCGGATGTGCCGAAGTCTTTGCAGGGATCAGCGTCAGAGGCTTTGCTGTGAACACACATCGAAGACATATCTGATCTGCAAAAACAGCTGAAGACCCCTACCTGGCGCCCCAACTGTCGAAGGTTAGGAAGCGACAATACACTTATACTTCGGGTACCTTTGATTTAGCAGAGTCAGGTACATATTCAAAGGCACACAATTTAGACAGGTTCGGGCCTTCGGGTGGAGTAATACCCTATTTCTGTATGTATGTCGCATGAGGATGATGAACAGAGTACAAAGCGAGGTGCTTAGCTCTAGTTACAAGGAACTTGGGGGTGGCTAAGGTATAGCTAATGATTAACGAAGCGCAGTTCATCGGCTTTGGATGCTCTGCTTGAAGGGTCTTCTCGCTTGTCTAGCTCTGGATGGTTATAGTCTGATAATTGCTTGGCTTAGGTTTGCTCTCTCCCTATCTTTATATAGTCGGAGTAGTCTTGAGTTGAGTTGTAGTCGGTTTGGGATACCAGATCGTAGCTGATAAGAAGTCCATCATTGCGTGATCTTTGTAGCATATCCAAACTTTCTTAGATAGCAGGCGTATTCGAGTAGGTTTCCTTGTAACGGGAAAACGATCGAGTCCTTCCCTCATGATGATATCCTCTCCGCGTATATCTTATCCCGTAGAATTTGGGCCTGTAATATCTGGAGTTTCCTGATGCTTGCTTGAGTATATATAATATGATCTTTGAATTTGTGGTGCATACTCATACCCTATATTTGGATATTCGACAATTGGCCACCTTTTTTTGGGGGGTGTGAGGAGGGGGTTGCAACCACATAATACCTTTCCTAAAGATGGAAAGATGGCTGGCCTTCGCAGCATTTGAGCCGAGCCGGTGGCTCAGCTCAAAACATTTTTTCGCGATTTGGTTCTTTTGTAAATTACGAATAGGTCCTTCGCGATTTTTTGTGAGAGGAAGATTTTTTCCTTTAAATTCGCATTCGGGTCCCTCGTGCACCATTTTACGAAAAGAACCTCCCGTTAAATTCAAATTGCAAACAAGCCCTTTTCTAATTTTTAAGGATAGCAGACAGGTCCAAAAACGTAACATTCAGGTCCTTGCTCTTTACGTCTAGGTCCTTTCTTCATTTTTCTCGGGAAAAATGTTTTTGTCACTAGAAATATGTGTGCAACTCTGTCTCCAGACTTTTTTTCCACCACGATTTCCCATCTCGATCTCTAATATTTTTTAAAGCATGTATTATTACTCCACGAACGCGTCGGTCTCTGATATTTTTTAAAACATGTATTATTACTCCGTGAACGCGTAGAGTGTTAAGCTTGGCAAAAGAAGGTTGTCATCTCTAATAATTTTTTGCCCTCTTCCCTTTAGACTTTTTCCCCACCTCGGTTTTCTAGCTCTGTCTTCAATATTTTCCAAATAATTCGTCGAAAGAGATATTTTTACAGCTCTATCTCTCTACTTTTTTCCCCGTTTCACTCATTATTTCGACGATTTAAAAAATAAAATGTCGCCGAAAAAAGAAATCCCTACAAAAAAACGACGCGCGCAGCGTGTTACGCCGCGAATCTCTAATATTTTTTAAAACATGTCCTTTCTCCGTTTTTCCGGAAAAAAAAGTTTTCGTCGCCAGAAATATTTGTGCAGCTCTATCTCTAGACTTTTTCCCAAATCGATTTCCCATCTCGATCTCGATATTTTTTAAAACATGTATTATTACTCCTGGCGTCGATCTCTAATATTTTTTAAAACATGTATTATTACTCATGAACGCGTAGAGAGTGTTAAGCTCGACAAAAGAAGGTTGTCATCTCTAATAATTTTTCACCCTTTTCCTCTATACTTTTTTTCCCGCATGGTTTTCCATTTCGGCCTCAATATTTTCCAAATAATTAAATCGAAAGAGATATTTCTACAACTCTATCTCTATTTTTCCCCATTTTGACGATTTAAAAATAAAACGCACGAGAAAAAAATAATTTTTTCTACGGAAAACAACACGCACGGCGTGTTATGCATGAAGTTTTTAATATTTTTAAAACATGTATTATTACTCGGCAAACGATAGAGTATTAAACTCGAATAAAAGTTTTCAATATTTTTAAAAACATGTATTATTACTCGGCGAACACGTAGAGTATTAAACTCGACAAAAAGAAGGTTGACATCTCTAATAATTTTTCACCCTTTTCCCTCTAGACTTTTTCCCCGCCGCGGTTTTCCAGCTCTGTCTCCAATATTTTCCAAATAATTCATCGAAAGAGATATTTCTACAACTCTATATCTCTATTTTTCCCCCGTTTCGCTCATTATTTCGACGATTTAAAAAATTAAACGCCGTCGAAAAAACATTTTTTCTTCGAAAAAATGACACGCGCGGCGTGTTACGCTGCGGAAAATTTCCTAGTAGAACTTATAGATGGATTTTTAACTATCTTTGAGATGTAGGTAGATTTTTGACAAACTCCCTCACTTGTATGTGAATTTTTATAAAAATCCCTTTAAATAATAGGACTAGTGTATTCTTTTTTATCAATTGTTTTGTTAAGGAAAATGATAGCATGTATCGTACCATGTTAATTATGTATGCATCCTCTAGTTTCTCAAGGATCGAAAGGAATATATTAAAATGAGAAGACTCTAGGTTATTCTATTTAAAAATTCAAAAATCTTTATAGAATGTAGACAATTTCTTAGAAATATTTAAGTGCTTCAGATGGTTACGGTTTATAACGGCACACGCTCGAAACATGATTGACAAGCAATGTTTTTCGCATACTTATCAAAGACTCAAACTTGTATCAATCTAATCTCACTAAACTGAAGTTACATATCCGTTGAAACGTTGTGTTCTGCAACAAATGACAGTCAATAGTCTCAACCTACAGAAAAACATAAGTATAGCTCAGGGAAATGGGCTAAAATTCAGGGGTTTCGTACAAAGCCGAATCACCCGTCGCTAGCTACCGTTAAGGGAAGGAGAACACAAGACAGGGTGTAGATAATTGTAGCTGCAGCGAAGGCCAGGATGGCCCTCTGCGAGAAGCCCTGCTTTTCTTGGCCGGCCAGCTCAACCTCCTTCGGCAGGCCCCTTATCTCTTCAATGTCTGAATCCTTCGCGGCATGGATTAGCCTGCTCTGAACCTCTTCAAGCTTGGCGAGCCTTCTGACTTGGCTGGCATCTCGAGCAGACAAGATGAACCCTCGTCATCCTCCACAAGAGGATGCCGACGTAGATTGCCACGACACAGTCCACGGTGTAGTGATGTCGTTCGCGTATCTCTCCCTCTGTGCGCTGTGCAGGACTAGAAGCCATATTGCAACGGAGATCCAGCCCCCATACGCTTCCTACGAGCGTGAAACAGATTTAAAAAGGAGTTAAGATGACATCAATTACAAGTGACCAGTTAAAACAATATCTCAGAAACCGAATACGGATCTTAGATTGGAGATGGTGGCTCCTAATGAAGGTAATTCAGTTTCAATATAACAGGGCATACGGAGACTTTATTAACGGAAAAGTAAAAAAGTAAATCATGCCGTCCACGCCATTGCAGTGAGAACAGCGACAAGCATGTGCCCACTGTACATAAGATCATTGCAACCACCACTGGCTTTCTTCTACAGATGGTACCATGAAGGCCCCTCCCCAGAGGTTGGCCTCAAAATATCTACCAGGAAGCTCATCCGTCCCCAGTCAGGTCTATCCTCACCAGGGTAAGTTAGAACAGTAGCTGTAAAAAATAAAAAAAGGATAATTTATTTTTCCCAATCAAAACTGAGCCCTTTGCAATCCTAAATCGCAGAATTGTTCCCAGAAAGAGGGTTGTAGTCACTCAATGGCTGATACACTGGGCCAAATGTCGCCGAGTGACGCTACCTAGGAGGATGCCTCTTTCACCCAGAAAACTTTTCCCGAGTTCAAGCCTTGAGGACAAGAGCTTGCTCACCTCAAGGAAGCTCCAAAGAAAATTTGAGGACAAATGGTGGTTAGGAGTGATCGGGAGAGTTCATCAAAAGTTCGTCAGAGTTGGGAGAGAAATGCTCATGGAGGGAATTTTGGAGGGTTTTTTTGCAAAAATTCAAAGAGGATGATGTGGGAAATGAGGAGAGGAACCTAGGGTTCAGTTTATAGGGAAAACAGAGTTCAAACGAAGGAGAACACACTCCCAAAAGATTTAAATTGAGGAAAAAGATAGAAAATGGAATTTTTTGGATTTTTTTCGAAATAAAAAGGGAATTATGATGTCATGACGATTTCAGCACCATATTTTGAATTTTGAAAAAGAAATATCTTTATTTTTCTTTTTCCCTTTTTTCCTTTCCTTTTCTTTATTTTTCTCCCTTTCCTTCTCTTCACACGTGGCTCTGGCCATGTGTCCAGCACGCGCTAGGGAATGGCGGCACCAGGGGGTGGCCACAGTTGCATGGGGTTGGCACAGCGGTCCCAGTGGTGGAGACGGCGACACCGGTGCGAGGGAAGAAAGGGGCGGTGGCCGAACAGAGAAAAATGCGAAATCTGGTGAAGAGAGAGGGGAAAGGAATTAAGGGGAGGGTCTTTGCATGCCTTGTGATGCGGTTTGCTCGAAAAATGGAGCTTCGAGGTAGTGAGGACGATGTGGGGCATGGCGGCCAGCTTAGAGGAAGATGGTTGGGGCTTGCGGCGTTCCAGTTGAAGGGAAGAGAGGGAGAGCTCGAAAGTTGGCAAAATGGATTGCACGAAGAGAGGCGAGGTCGAGGTGGCTTTTATAGCCACAAGGACATACAAATAAGGGAGAAACTGGCACGAGAAGCACCATAGCTAAACAGAAAAAGCGAGAAAATTGAGCGCTAGAGTTTAGGAAAAACGGTCAGGGATGAAAAGAGGAAGATCCAGGAATTAATTTGGCATAAAAATGAGAGGAATCGGATGAAGAAATCACAGGTTTTGGAAGCTTCAAAAGTCATCAAAGGAGGAGAGAGAGAAACAGGGCTTAGCTGGTTAGGCTGGAGCTTGATAATGGCCTGACCGGTGGGGTCGGGAGGGTTTTATTATTTTTTAAATTATTTTAATTGATGAAAATAAGAAAGCTTTTAGTAAACAGAAAATAAGGTTCAAAATTGAGAAAAATTTCTCAAAAATACTTTGAGACATTTGAAACTTAATAAAATTATTTTTAGAAATATTTGGGTTTTAATTTTTCTCAATAAAACATTTCTTTAAATCTAGAAATAGCAAAAAGGCTTTATTAAATCCAAAAAAATTAGAATTAATTAATAATATGAAAATTTTAGGGTGTTAGAAGGATTTATTAATAAAAAATACAATATGTACCTTGTTCAGGTCAAACCACGGAGAAAGGATCGAGTTAGCCTAGAGGGGGGCGAATAGGCAACTTTTAAAATTTTAGGTTTAAGTACAAACCTTTAACACTAGTTAAATGAATCCTAAGTGCTCAAATATAGGTGAGCCAAAATATTTAACAAATAAGCACACCTAACACAAACATCGCAAGAACTAGTACAATTGAGAGCAAAGTTCAACAGCAGAAAATAAATAGTGAAACATAAAAACTGAAAGTAAAAGGGGAGACACAGAGAATTTTTCCTGTGGTTCAGAGCTAAGCTCTTACTTCCACGTTAGAGTACTTCCTGCGAAGTATTGCTCCTCCAAAGCTAGTTGATGTAGCACGGGTCTCCACTAGGATGACTCTTTCACCACTGTGGTGTGGTGAGTCCCAACCTCTTCATAGCAATGGTGGTATTCTACAAACACCTTTGGACAGGTCGTATCAATCACCTCCTCCAAGCCGTTTAGGAACACCTAGTTTCAAGAGTAATAGACTAACCACAAGCCCTGTATTTTGGTTCACTAGCACAACACTTGCTAGACTAAGACTGTAGCAAGAATACTTAAGAATTTTGGATTTTTGAGTTTAGAAATGAAGCAGTCTCCTTGATGGCTTGAGAGCTCTAAAGTGCTAAAATATCAAGGAGATGAAAAATCTACACAGGGAATACATTGGATGTGCTTTTATAGCCATTGAAGTACCAGCTAGCTGTTGGAACTGGCACAGTAGCCATTATACGTGTCAGAGTGTCAAAATAGGCTAAACTCAATTGCCCCGGACTTAGTTTGATTAAGCTTCACAGACTACCCTGTGTACGCCGAACCAAGATTACAAAAATGCATATTTGTGTCAGACTAATCCAGCTAAGTTCGTCGTACACAGGCTTTGGAAAGAAATTGAGTCTAGCAAGAAAGGTTAGATTGGCATGTTTGCGTCGGACCGAATTTGTATGGTCTATCGTAGAAGGTTTTTCTGAAAAGACTTGGTCTGGCGGACTTTTAGAATGCACGAGAAAAAGACCCGAGAGTTACGCATTTGCGCCGGACAAAAAAAAGTTCGGTCCAGCGTAAGCAGGAGTAAGCACCAGATTGAGTTTGTGTCAGCTGAAATAAGTCCGATGTAAATGGCATGTGCTCGGTTTGATTTCTGTATGAGTGGCTTTCAGTGCCGGACTGAAAAAGGATGGTCCGGTGAACACTTAGCTTGCGCTGGACTGATTTTCAGAAAGGATCAGGTCGGTCTAGGAGCCTAGGGTTGAGCTGAGTGAGCGCCGAACTAAAGAAAAGAATGTGACTATGAACCAAGGTTTTAACTTATGCATAGTCCCCCTTTATAGTACGGTAAATCTAAAGTTATCCTAACTACTTGGCTTGAACCATCTTCTAAGCCGAAACTAGTAACAAAAGTCCTTAATCTTGACCTTTTTGCTTGATGCCGATTTGAGTACCCAATCATGAATCTTCATCATCAAAGGGTCATCGACTTGATCATCAATATTAAAACCATATAGACATATTTAATTTAAAAATTAGGAGTCTAGATGTTTTCACACGGGTTAATGATTAGTAGTTTGATATAATATCCTAAGTAGCATTCCGAACTGGCTGTTCCGGCCGCAGGACGGCCACAACTTTTTTCTTGATCCGATCGTATTCAGGATCACTTTCCGAACTGGCGGTTCCGGCCGCAGGAAGGCCACAGCTTTTTTCTTCGTCCGATCGTATTCAGGACCTTCAGGCTTCAGGTTTGTCTTGTATGCCACTGTTTCCACGGACACCACTTCACATGTTTTGACGATAGTGTAGCCATGGTAAAATGGATAACGCTGGGCAGTCTATTTAAGGGTTGGGATGCCATTCGTTCCGGAAGCAAGCAAGCATCACGCCTGAACACACACATACCCATATATGCATACAAATATATCTATCTATTCATGGCGTCCGGCTGTGCTGCCATTGCAGAGAAGTCATCCGACTTTAGCCCTTCCGTGTGGGGCGAGTTTTTATCAACTACAAACAGCAGCCATTGCAGGCATGCATATCTGCTCTATATTAGTGCACAGTTCACGATCTCAACAATTTTAGGATTTATTTGGGAGCTCTTTTATGGTTCACTAGATTTAATATGGATTGTTCATTCTTTTTATCCAATAAATCATATTAGCTAGTATTTATTTATAATTCCTCTGGTAGTATAGTAGTAAGAATACCTTTAACAAATTAATCAATGGGTAGATCTAATTTCTACTACACACACCATATACTACCGGCATAATGCATTATAAAATTTCACTTATTTGGAACGTAGATTCTCTACCTACTTTGTAGAAATAATCTCAAATCCTAACTAACGCATATATACATACAAATATATCTATTCATGGCGCCTAGCAATGCTGCCACTACAGAAAAGGCATCCAGCTTTGACCTCTCAGCGTGGGGCAACTTTTTTACCAATCATGAACCACAACCATTGCAGGCATATATATTTACTCTATACTACTGTACAATTCACGATCTCAAAAATTTTAAGGTTTATTTGGAACATAGATTCTCTACCAACTTTGTAGGAAATAATCTCAAATCCTAACTAATCCATCCATGCAAGCAGAGGTCAGAGGAATGGATGAGGGAGAGGGCCGATAAATTAAAGAGGGAGGTCAGCGCGCTGTTTGAGACTTGCAATGACTTGGGGGCGAGACTGAACTTGGTGGCTGCAATCCAACATCTTGGAATAGAGCACCTCTTTCAAGAACAAATAGGCACCACATTAAGTGACATCCATGCAAGTAAATTTAATAGCTCTAGCCTCCATGAGGCCGCTCTTCATTTTGGCTTGCTTAGGGAGCATGGCCTTTGGGTATCTCCAGGTAAGGGATCTTGGCGATTTTTATATTCTAATATAAATTAAGTGTGTTATTTTCTCTATACCTCTAATAAATATTTAGCTTTGCTCTGTATTTCTTACATGCATATATTGAATAGTAAATACTTAGAGATAATAATTAGGGGTAATCTAGTTATTTTCAATGTCTCCTTAGTCTATATGCAAGATAAGTTTCAATGAAGTGAGTACTCCCTCTGTCCAAGTTTATAAGATGTATTTTTTAATGGTCTTATCCACAAATATACGACATATTTTATATTCCAATGCAAAATTAGTGTGATGTTCCCCCTAATAAATATTTGTCTTTACTTTATATTCTCTACTTGCATGCATTAAATATAGTGCTTGGTGAAAATAATTAAGAGTAATCTAGTCATTTTTAATATCTTCATAGTTTATATACCAAGAAGAAATACATTTTATAAACTTGGACGGAGGGAGTACTAATTAATATGCTGCAGAAAGTTTAACTATAGGTCACAAACATTTATTGTCACAGATGTATTTGACAAATTCAAGGCTAAGATGGGAGCTTTAGAAAGGACATCACCATCGACCGCATGGGTTGTTGAGTTTATACAATGCAGCTCACCTATTCATTAATGGTGAGCCAGCTAGAAGAAGCCATCTCTTTTAAGTGCATCATCTGGAATCAATGAGGGCGCGCCTCGTGTTCCCATTAGCTAAGGTGTTGAGCGCGCTCTTTACTTACCATTGCCAAGGACTAACAAGAGGGTAGAGGCGGTGGATTATATGTCAGAGTATGAACAAGAAGAAGGGCATAACCCAAATATATTAGAGCTTGCTAAGCTAGATTTTAATCTTCTGCAGTGTGTCCACTTGAAGGAGCTCAAAGCTATTTCCGAGTATGTCTCTGATGCCCACTAAGCAATTAATATGACAACAGTAAAGCTTCCTATCTTC
Organism: Guadua angustifolia; assembly: GCA_036346375.1. Taxonomy (NCBI): domain Eukaryota; kingdom Viridiplantae; phylum Streptophyta; class Magnoliopsida; order Poales; family Poaceae; genus Guadua; species Guadua angustifolia. The sequence goes on along the minus strand of CM070506.1, from coordinate 28,949,054 downwards.
TCATATTACTTTCAAGTAATTATTTCAGGTGATGGAAAGATATTTACGGATATGTGGGGCTAAGCTATGTTCGGGATCGTGCGGTGGAAGCCTACACTTGGAGCTATACAATGTTATATGAGAAAGAATTTGTGGTTGCACGAATGATCATTGCCAAGTTAATTTTGATGATTGAACAGCTGGATGACACATATGATTCCCATGGCACCATAGAGGAATGTCGGAAGCTAAACACAGCCATACAAAGGTTGAATTAGTTTGGCTTTACATTTTGTTTGTAAAGAACGTGATATGCAGGGAGGCAATGGTCAAACTAATGCTAGGTTCACTAATTTTCATGCAATCAAATTGCATGTGCAGATGGGATGAGAGTGCCATTTCCCTCCTACCAGATTACTTGAAAAAGCTTTACAAGAAACTACTGGACAACTTCAAGGAGTTTGAGGATGAAGTGGCAACCAGTGAGAAGTACCGAGTTGCCTATGTCAAGAAAGCGGTATAACACTATGTCATATCTCTATATTAAAAAACAATGACACTCTTTTCCATATTACCAGTTTTGTGGTTAATTTCCCTTGTATGCAGTTCCAAAAGCAATCTACTTACTATCTCCAAGAAGCCGAATGGTCACACCATAATCACATGCCAAGCTTTAAAGAACAAGTGAATTTGTCTACCATGTCCACCGGCGTGCAGCGCTTTGTGTGGCTATGATTGTGGCATGGGTGATGCAACAACGAAGGAAGCAATGGAGTGGGCATTTGGTAACCTCATGCCATCATGGCAAGTTCAAAGAATGGGCGTTTGATGAATGACTTGGTACTAAGTACACATATATTAGACATGGGTCAAAAACTTTTTTGTCATTGAGCATGCGCGATGATGTATATGATTAATATTGTGGTACAAAAATGCAGGGAGGGAAGAACAAGGGGGATGTGGCAAGCTCCGTGGAGTGTTACATGAATGAGCACAAGGTCACACGTGAGGTTGCCATTGCCAAGATTGAATCTTTGATAGAAGATGAATGAAAGACTTTGAACCAAGCTCGCTTTGAGCATCCTACGCTGCTTCCAATTGTGCAGCGAGTTGTCAACATAACAATTGCCAATCCGATCTTTTACGCTGATAGGAGTGATGCATACACATCCGGCACACTCCTTAAGAAGACTGTTGAGAGTCTCTTTGTCAAGCCCATTCCTATCTAGAACCAGCTAATAAGTGCAACAATTAATCCAACTGTGCCGTTGTACCATACATTTTTGGTATATGTGACCAAAATAATTTACACCAAAAAGTAGTAGTAAATAAATATCCCGTGCATCATGTCAGATGCACGGTGGCTTCTCGGTTTGGAGTTGTTGCACTATTTATATATCTTTATGAATAAATATTGTACTCTCAATAAGTAGTTATATTGCTGCAGATTATGGCATCGTGTCGAATGTATTGCTATATATATTGTCTTAATGTTACTCTCATATTTTAGTAAATCATTTCAAGTTGCAAGCAGGTTGATAAATTCTGGAGAAAACAAATGGTTATAAACTTGTCTTGAGACACATGTGTCTAAAACACGGACAAATATGAAAGTTTAAAAACTACCATGTGAAGAGGAAAATATAGCAACTGAACTAGGAAAAAATACTTTAGGATAGGGCCTGGAACCCAACCTTTAAAGGCCCCTCTCTAAATTTTAGTACCTAGCAATGCAAATCTCAAAGCAGTGTCCACCTGTTCATCACCAAGATGTTCTTGGAGTTGCTTTCTTGATGTTCTTGACCTAGCGATACAAAGCAAGTGTAAGAGGTGGCCATTTAACACTAGGAGCTTACATCCCATCTATTACGGCATAGTTGTACAATCATATGTAATATATACTATATATTATAGCGGAAGGAAAGGCTGGCCATTCAGTCGTGCCAGCTGTCCCTCCTCGCGGTTAGCTCCTCCAAAAAATTGAAAATTGCGTTTATGTCCTTTCGGCAGGTTTTTTAATAAAATAGAACACAAAAATAGAAATTACGTTTAGGTCCCTCCGCAGTTTACATTTGGGTCCTCCTAGTGGTTTTCTTGCAGAATGGACCCCGAAAAAAATGTATTACTTTAAGTCTCTCTACAGTTAAAAAAAACACTGATTCATCGAAGGTTTATAGCAACCCATGGATTCGCCTCCGGGTGTTTTTAGCGAAACGGACCCTTAAAAAATAAATTACTTTATATCCCTCTACAGTTAAAAAACACAGATTCGTCGAAGGTTTATAGCAACCCATGGATTCGCCGACGGGTCGTAGCCGCTGCTTTCTAAAAAAAAAGTAGATTCGTCGAAGGTTTATAGCAGCCCATAGATTCGCCGACGGATCCTAACGACCCATTTTTTTTAAACAAACACGAAAATCGAAAATATGACCAAATTTCCCGAAATACGTACAAAAAATAGCCACGATTTTCTAAAAAAAAACGCAAATTTGTCGAATGTTTATAGTAGCCCATAGATTCGCCGACGGGTCTTAGCCGCAGTTTTTTTAAAAAAGCACAAATTCGTCGAATGTTTATATCAGTCTATGGATTCGCCGACGGATCCTATCAACTCATTTTTTTTAAAAAAATACGAATTCGTCGAAGGTCTATAGTAGCCTATATGTTCGTCGACAGGTCTTAACGCAAAACAATAAAAATACAAACAAGATTACATTTATATCCCTCCGTGGTTTTCTCCCAAAAACAAAAAACACTGATTCAACAACAATTTATAGTGGTTTACAAATTCACCGACGGGTCTAGTGACCCTTTTTTTTTAAGAAAGTAAGAAGATCGGAATTACGCAAAAAAAAACGAAAATACGTTTGTTTTCTCCCAAAAACAGGAACCGCGGATTTACGGACTATTTATAGTAGTCCACAGATTCACCGATGGGTCCTAGCGACCTATTTTTTAAAAAAGAAACACAATAAACCGGAATTTTGCAAGAAAAAATGAAAATATATTTAGGTCCCTCTACGTTTTTCTCTAAAAAAACACCGATTCACCGACAGCTCTAGCAATCCAAAGATTCGCAGATAGCTTCTAACAACCCATTTAAAAAAAATTAGAAAATCAAAATTACGCGGAAATTATGCAAAAGAAAAACCAAGAATACGTTTAGATTCCTCTGCGTTTTTCTTTAAAAAAACACAGATTCACCGACAGCTCCTAGCAATTCAAAGATTCGCTGACGGCTTTTAGCAGACCATTTTTAAAAAAAACAAAAAAACTGAGATTACCTATTTTTTTACAGAAATATCCACCGAACAAAATTTCGTGCGAAGCAACATCGCGACCGAATTTCCTAAATTTTGCACGACACATAATGCACGCTATGAAATTTTGCACGACGCGGCGTAGCGCATGGCACTGGCTAGTCATGTATTAATATCAAAAGTTTTGGTTTGACAAAAGTGGCCCTTCGCTTCTGTTTGCCTCTCTCGATCATGACTGGAAGTCTGGAAGAAGGCAATGATCCTCCATATTTGCTCGCTGATGTCGAAGAGGTGTGGCTTGCTACTTTGGCCGCGCTTCTGCCAAAGCAGGATGGATATAGCCTGTGAGGAAGGAGATGTCTGTTGTTGTTTTCAAAGGTTCCTCTAGATTTGATATCCGTTGTTCGTAAGGACGCCTTGGTGAGTAGCTATGGAATTGTGTGGGATATGTGGCTGCTTTTTAGCAATACTCGGATGGTTTCTCACAAAAGAACCATCCAAATTTTGAACCATTGGATATAGTGGAGGAATTGTCCGATTAAATCCATATCCAATAACCTAGCAATGAAACAGATAACGGGCTGAAAGAAAACGAAAATGGGCTAAAATAAGATGACCTCTTTTTTGAGGCAAAAAAAAAATATTGGGCAAAAAAATAAATCAGTCTTATAACAATCACTATCAAACATGTGGCATCAGTTCTATGGACTACTTTTAAAACGTACAAACTGAAAAACTCTTGTGCTTCTTTTCAAAATTACAAAAACCGAACATGTAACGACACAAATTCAGAGTGCCATAAGCTTGCAGGCAAAACTTAAGAAAACACAAAAATCATGACAGCCGTTTAGAACTTAGGAAATCTAAAAAAAAACTATGCTTATAAAATACATAACGTAACTTCGAGTAGCACTGGATGAAGTTGGGCAGCTTTACAAAAAGATTGTGAGTACATGAAACACAAGGTAGGTATTGATGCAGTTTATTCTTGGATCAGAGACTTTCCTAACAATGGAGAAGGTGTAAAGGGCGAAATGATAAGCTCACACTACATCGATTACATTCACTCTTGCCCAACATTGCTCGACAGTAACTAGACAACAATTGCCGATCAACATTCATGATTTTGATGATTAAAAAAATTTCTCAGTAGCAGCTTTATTCTATGAACAGACAAAAAAAAAACTTATTCATCATTAGCTGGACTGGCAGTTGGATTCGCTACTGATACCTATGCTTGAGGACCTGATCATAAGATTTTGCATTGGTTACATTGTGTCTTGCCTCCAAATTGGCTTCGTCCATTCAATTATCAGAGTACCATAAGCTTGTAGGCACGACAACAGAAAAAAAAAATCATGGCAGCCATTTTGAACTTCTTAAGATTAAGTAGGTAGTCATACCTTCTTAAGATTAAGCAGGTAGTCATACAGTGTGTTCTTCCCCAGACCACAGCCATGTTCTTGTTTGCCATAGAGTAGGAGTAACTAGTAATTGTAGTACTACACTGCTGCTCCCGAAAGAGCATTCAAGTTTGTTCTAGCAAAAGTATGAACACCGTTCTTACTATCAACTAGACCAAAACATCTTCCACATGTTCTTATAGCCATAGTCAGACATGTAACAAAATGGTTTTTATTGAGATTGCACCTTGAATGGATCATGAGTAGAAGGCATAAGCCAATTTGACATGACACATGGCAAAAACACTATGCTTCCCAACAATGTTGTGAAACAGGGAAGCTACTGATAATAAACAAAACTACTAATCTGTTGAATTTTCTCGATGCTTATTACTATTTGCGTGTAAGTAATAGCAAAGCAAGAACGAAATTTCCTCATAGATTAAATCCAAACGTTAGCAGACGCCTCACGTCCTAAACATATCTATTTACATAGGAGGTAGGAAAATCTACAAAACACGCCAGCATTAACCTCTCCACTTTCTAGACAATGGAATCCAGATTTTGCTTAATACCTGAAACTTGAAATGCTTGTGCTTAAAAAAAAGCCAAATAAACAAGCAAGCTTGCTAAAGGTACAATGACAAATAATCTACATTTGGGCATAAAAAAGTTCTTGTTTTGAACTAAGAGATTTCTCACCTTGTGATCCAAAAAAGGAGCGGCAAATGATTCGATTAATCCAGCAATTAGACCAACATTTTAAGTGAATATACTTACAATCAGTAACCATAGGGCAAGGAAATCAGGAGCAAGCATGGGTTGAACCATAGTTACCATAAACACGGCTCATTTGATTCATAATACAGGCTTCGGGTTTCGGTTCACCACTTTTTCTTCCTATTTCCATTGCAGACATGAACTCCATACCCTAAATCGGCTCGGGTTTGATGAATCCGGTTCGTGATTCACAGAGGTTTACAACGAATCTGGTAACTATGGATTGAACCGAACAAGTATTATATTCCTACACACAATGAAATATTGTGTGCACAGTGCTTAATATGCTTGAAAAATGAACTAGGGGAAACAAAGGCAAGGAAGCTCATAATCTAGTTTGGATTAAACTGAACAATAATATATTATTTCATTATACAAACCAAAATTTCTAAATAAATGAACTCAGAGAAGGTAGGAAACCATACAAAACTAACAGAACAGCCTTCTGAGAATTCATATACATTATTTTATCACATGAACCTTAACTAAACAGAACCCGTGGTTGGTAGGAAATAGAAACAACTATTGAGACAAGGAAAATCGGAATCTAGCTTAGATTAAACTGAACAATAATATATTATTTCATTATACAAACCAAAATTTATAAATAAATAAAACCTGTAAAAGGTAGGAAACCCTACAAATCTAACAAAACAACCTTCTGAGAATTCATATACATTATTTCATCACATGAACCTTAACTAAATAGAACACGTGGTTGGTAGGAAATATAAAAAAATTATTGGCACATAAAAGATTTAAAAAATTTGTGCCCAAGAAAATAAAGAATATGCAAAGTGTGGCAATCCTACGGTTGCAAGGAAATTTCAATAGTGCTAGTGCTTATATTTCTTAAGGGCTCCCATTAAAAGCTAAATGTAGTCTCTTATCAATTCAATCTAGAAACAAGAGTTACAACTGAACAAAAAATTAGATCCGCTTGGAGAATATTGAATTTGATAAACTATCACACATATGCTAAATGCCATCTTCACATCATTAGTCAAGTTCGAAAAGTAATTTAAAGGCTAGTATAACTTTTACCAAACTATATTGTTTCAGACAAAACCACCAGAATTGGAATCAAACTTATCATTTTCCTTCTTCACCTAACTCATAAACTTGACACCACAACACTTTGATCTAGCAACTAAAACTCCTTAAAATTTTAGAGAAGGAAATAGAGCTATACAGGTAACTCAACTTGCTATGCTCTGTTTTTCCAAATCACTCTTCTCATATCACAACCGTGTGTGTGTGAAACTGAACTTGTATTTACTTAAGCCAACAAAACAGCTTGTTTGAGTGAGGCTAACCAAGTGTTTTGAATTTGTTTTAGTAGTTTAGATCTGTTTTCTTGCCAGGTAACAAAATAATTATTGACCCATAAAAAAACTATACATACAGGATAAACAAAACTAGTACGTGTGAATAAATTCTAACGGGAGCCATTGGGTATATATGTTTGTAACTTCACATTACAAAAGAACTGTAAAAACAGCTTACAAAACTACCCACTCTTAGCTAAACCTACCACACTCTCAGCTTAGACCTAATAGCGCTGTGAAACTCTTGTCGGACCAACCGTTTCTTACTTTTAATTTTAGCAATTCAAGCATGGACGACAACTTTATGTATTTTGACTTACAGCCTGGGAACAAAGGTTTCTCCTTGTCATCCATCAAGCTTTGGAATTAACCATACTCTCTCTCTCTCTCATCATGGTTCTCTTCTGCATCACATAGCATCTGATGCAGATTGTCATCGTGCAACATGTCCTCATCAGAAGCACAACCGATATCATCCAACATATCGTTGACTCTGTTGGTGATGTTAGTACTATCTGCTTCCTATATAATCTACTCTTCACCGTGATTGGTCCAACATGTATACTCCTTTTAAAACCCCTAGAATCAAGTGTGCTTTGATCTGGGCTAAGTTGCCAAACATCCTTAGATTGTCAAGGTTAATGCATGGACAAGACATAAATTAGACCCCCTTATTAAGCATATCCTCCTCTCTAGCCTTTTAAAAGCAAAGATGCCATTAATGTACTTGCACTTTCGCCGAGTTCGCGACATGCATCCAAATTGCCGACGTTTGTTGTCGGCAATAATGAAAACGGGGCTAGGCGTCGGATCCAAACTCGATGGTAGCACAAGACGCAAGAATTATATAGGTTCGGGCTCTCGCGGAGGAGATAATACCCTAGTCCTGTACTCTGGGATTATATGTGTCTAGCTTATTTGCTGATGATCTCTTATGCTGATGTTTCCTCGCCCCTCCCTTTATATAGCAGAGGAGGGCGGTTGCAAAAGAGAATCCGGGTCGGATATAAGGTGGGAATTATATCTTTTGTAATTATCCGTTTGATAATGGCCTGGATTACAATTGTATCATACCTAATCAGGATCGGTTGCTATCTTCAGGGCTTCCTTGTTTCGCACGTCTGGCGTAACCCTGGTATCTTCTGTTTCCATACAGTCAGCTTGGCCCGCCCTCATCTAGTTGGGCCTCGTAGGCCTGCTTTGCAGATACCCATGATCCATATACTCCACACCAGCTTCAGTCCATCTACGCTATGTATATAATAATGTGTTAAATAATAAAGTACACTAGAAGCGCACATGCATACATTCTTAAATTGAGAAGAAATTTACAACATAAACCCTACCCTAAATCATAAACCATGCTAGATATAAAGAACAAACGAATCTACAATCTATATATAAGCTACATTTAAATTTACCAACCTAGCTTTTTATATCATAAAGAACAAATGGATCTTTATTGAAGCTACAATTAAATTTAGCATCTTCAATTCTCTCTTTATCTAGCTAGCTATATCTTGAGTATAATGCAATTAAAACCAATTACTAATATAGATCACAAAGAACAAATAGATCTACACCAAGCTAAATCTAAACCATCTTCAATTCCAGCTTTACCAAGCTAGATATTGAATATAATGCAACTAGAACCAATTACTAACCTTAGATTATCAAGAACAAAAGGATCTACAATCACTCTTCTAAATTTACAGTCTCCTTTCACCAGATCTTCTCTCAATCGTAGCCACCTCAAAAATAGCTCGGGGAACCCTAAAACGCTAAGTGGGTCGGGGCCCTTTGTACTTATTATCAGGAAATGCTCATCACAGACAGTTTTAACCACTAACTGTCAGTGATGACAACCATTCACATCACTGATAGTTTTTGGATAAAAGTGTCAGTGATGAGAATTGACATCACTGACGGCTTTATCTAAAAATAGTCGTGATATGAATAACAATAAAAACAAAGAGCACAACTACACAACGGTATACTGTTGCACACTGTAGCAATAAGTTTCATATGGTTTCAACAAGTTTCAAAAGAAAGTTAAAAAAATTTCATGTTTCAGTGGGTTTTATGTATTTTTAGAAGTTTCTAAAAGATTTCAAACCAAAGTTTTAATGAGTTTCAAGTTCTGCACCTCAAGTTTTGCTAACTTCTAGCTAGTTTCAACCCAAAAGTTTTAAAAAGTATCAGCGATTTTCAACAAATTTCATTAAGTTTCAACTAAAAGTTTTGACAAGTTTCATAAAAAAGACAACAAAATAAAGAGCAAAAAATCCCAACATGCTCACTAGGCGAGGGTCGTGAGATCTAATGAATCCCGTAGTCGAAGACAAGGAAGATGGCTGGATCTAGTGGATCCTAGCGCCAACGATGAGCAAGATGACCGGATCCTTCTCATCCTGTCACTAGCAATGAGGAAGATGACTGGATCCAGTGCACTCGCTTGTAGCCTCTTGAAGTCCGCTGTCTGGACATGTGAACCTGCAACCTCTTACCGTTTGCTACCACCACACAAGCCCATAGTCGTCTCATAGCCGCTCACTTGCTCACTGTCCACAGCTCACTCGCACTTACTCACCACTCAATATTGTCGCATCGGCTCACCTGCTTGTTGGAGCTCTCCGTTGTCACTATGAGGTAGGCTTAAATGCATTCATGACGCTGCTCTCTCCCAATTGAGTCAGAGAGAGAGATAGGCGTGGGTTGGTTAGTTAACATCTAGAATATTGTGTTTAATAATAATAATAATTTAATTTAAATTATTATTTTCTGAATTTACAGAGAATAATTAAATTTTATAGATTTTCTAATAATTATTTCTAATTTTCTAAGATTTTATCCAAATTTTTGGATATTTAAAATAACTTTTGTTGTTTTTAGACAAAAACGTAATTTCGTATAAAAATAAGAAAACCAAATTTAAATTTAAAATAATTTTATTAAGTTCAAAATATCTCAAAAAATTTCTATGAATTTTTCTCAAATTTTTGAACCCTATTTGCTATGTTCTAAAGCCATTTGGATTTTTTATAATTATTTCAAAATGAAAATCAAATTAAAATCCTTTGCCTCTTTTGGATTGAAGCCCATTCCTACCAGCCCACCCTCCTTTTCCTCCCCCACATAGCCTAGTTAGCCCTAGGCCTACCCTGGCCCATTCGGCCCCTCTCCTTCTCCCCCTAGCCCAGGCCTCCTTCCTCCCTCCACTCGCCTGCTAGGCCTAGGCCATCGATCTGCTTCCCTTCTCCCTTGGCCTAGCCCAGCTCGCCCTCCTCTTCCCCTTGCTCCAGTTGCACACACACATGTACCACCTCCACTCACCCTGCACTGAAGCTGGCCGTTTCCCCATGATTTTATGAGCTTTTGCTCGTGTTGAAGCTGTTCGACCACCGAGCTCCCAGCCTTTATTCTGACCCTTTCGTTGCTCCCTCTCCCTATAAAAAGGTGAGAATCAGCTTCACCTCGCCCTCCTCCCTTGTCCAATCATTCAGAATGCCAACGCACCCGGAGCTCTATCTTGACGCCGGATCCACATCCTGCAACGTCCCCTCATTGAACCTCTACTTCCCATGCTGTTCGCGTTAAAAGGTGTGCAATCATCCCCAATGCATTTCGTCTCAATCAATTTTGGGATTCCTCCCCTTTTCTCACAAAATTTTGACTCATCTCGTGCATGACCGTGCGCTACTGACGTCGCATTACCGTCGCTGTGGAGAACCTCCGACCTGACCGAGCCCCTTGCCAACTTTGCCTCGCTGCATTCTACCTCATGCTCCCTTCCATTTCACCCCAATCACACTAGAGCACCCTGTCATCTTTGAGCCGTGTGCCATGCTACTATGTCCTCAGCCATCGCCACCACCATCGTTTCCTAAGAAGCAAAGCTTGCGCAAACATTTTTCCTGGCTCACTCCCTCTCTCCCCACACTTCGCTGATGCCACCAGAGTTTGGGCTGACCATGAATACCCCCTAAGAACATGAACACATTCACAAGGTGCCATCCTGGAATGTCTAAAGCATAAGTCAGATAAATGTCCATCCTTTTGACAAAACATGTAGAGTACTTCTCCTTACGAGAGGAAAACTTGCAAGAGGGGCAACCTTCTCATCATGGACAATACCAGCTGACCAAAACACTGTGGTGCTAGACCTAGGAGCAACCACAATTTCACCACTCTTAGAGGCACGTACAATAGTAGAAGCATGTGTCCAAATGTGCTTAAAGTTCTCAAGAGTACTTATGAGGTACTCACACTCATGAAAGAGAGAGGTATAAGAAAAATAGGGGGAAGAATATGATGAAGAGCCAGAAAGGGAAGAACGACATGTGCATATCTCTCTCTATGCATGGCCGACTCAATCTTGAGATCCTCACAAGAAACGTACTTAGCATTTCTAATCCTAGTAATCTGGGCCTCTAGCTTCTTCCTAAGCTCAACATAGATTCTACCCATATCCCCTCTTAGCACATCTAGCACAAGCAACTTATGACATAGCTAGTAGGTCTTTTTGACTTAGGTAGTAGTCTTCAACAAGTTCAGAACATTTAACATTCAAAGCATCATTGTCAGGTTTTAGTTGCCTATAGTTCTCATATGAGATGATTGGGTCCTTAGAAGCATGTTGTTTAAATTCTTCATTTCTAACATAAAGCTTCCTAAAGTGAACAGCCATGGCATCACTCTCAGCTAGCAACTTAGGGCAATTGTCACAAGAAGCACATGTAGGAGCACGAAGAAGACTAGTATCAATAGGAATAGCATCAGTAGTACTCAAGCTAGCATTCTTCACTCTGAGAACCTCAACCTCAGAAAGCACACTATCATATAAGGTCCTACGGTTCTCCAACTCCACAAGTAAGGCATCGCACAAAGAACAACAATAAGCCTAAGGTACCTCATCAAACTCATTGTAGAGGTAGCTGTCACTGATGCCGTTCTCATCATCCATAAAGCACATGCCAGTGAATTCATCGTCATCCTTGGTCTTCTCTTGCGGATCATCCTATCCTTCATCGTTGTTCTACCTCTTGATGTCAGAGAGGGAGATGTTATTGAGCGCGGCAAGGATGCAGTGGAATAGCTTCGGTACTTCTTTTCACACGCGAGATCACAAGCTAAAGCCTTCTTGTTGCAATTCTTGTCGTTGTAATCGGTCTTACCTTGTCGGCGTGTTAGTGTCGAACAGTATTGGTTCGAGTGTATAACCGAGTTTCGGTAGGGGGGTCTTCACAGCTGCGCCACTCTCCACTCTCTTCTCTACTCTCTTCGCGTGATGAGCAGGACAGGAGACTCAAGAACACACGGGAGCACATATGGAACACATAGAATTTACCCAGGTATGGGCCCCCAATGTAGGCAACTCCAAAGCGAGTGAAGATTCCATGCATGAACACGATAGCAATGAGGCAGTAATGGCAGATCGCTTGCCAACCCACCCATTTGGTGAACTTGTCGATGGCGATGAACAAATGGGTGAAGCCCCCTGTGGCTCAGGGGGGCGGGCCAAGGATATCCAAACCCGCACCACTAACGACCATGAGAGTGGGATGGTTTGCAAAGCTTGGGCGGAAGGTGGAGTCGCTTGGCGTGGAATTGGCACCTCGCAACTCCTTACCACCAAGAAGCATCCTAGAGGGCGATGAGGCCAATAGAATCCTGGCGATAAGCTTTACCAACGATGTCTGACCGGACATATGGCTCCCCAAGACATGCCCCCATGGATATCGAGAGCGACTTCTGTCTGCTTCCCAGTGATGCACTTCGGAGAATTTTGTTTCTACTCTAGCGATATAGGTCCCACCTATCGAGTATAGCACTTGGCCTGCGTGCAATTCTCTCAATCAAGCATCATCATCGGGGATCACTTGATCATACAGGAAGACCAGGATGGGATCCATCCACTGACCCCCTCACCAAGTGTGGCGATCACGTGGTGATCGCCTGGGTACTCCGCCTGGCCGGGCGTTTCCACCAATACCGCCTTGGCGGTGTTACCGTTCCGCCTCCCGGAACCGAGGGATATAGAAGCCACGTAATCGACCCCGCCGGAGTTGGGGGTCAAGATGGGTGCGTTGACTCCCCGCGTAGGACCGGGGGATATGGCAGCCGCATCATCGGCCCCGCCGGAGTTGGGGGCCGAGACAGATGTGTCACCTCCCCTCACGGGATCGAGGGATATGGCAGCCGCGTCGTCGGCCCCGCCGGAGCTGGGAATCGAGACATGTACGGTGCCTCCCTGCTCAGAATTGGAGGACAGAACAGCCGCACCATTGGCCCCGCCGGAGTTGGGGGTTGCAATGGACGGTCGTGCAAACCTTCTTTCGAAGACTTGGATCGGAACCGACCCGTCATTGGTCCCACCGGAGACCGGGGTGGCAATAGACTGTCGGGCACTATCGTCCCAATAAGACCGGAAGAGATAGACGGTCTCGCGAGACTCCTTCGGAGGGGCGGATGGAATAATAGCGCCATCGCCCCACCGAGTTAGAGGCGCGATGGACGATTGGGCAAGCCTTTCTTCCAAAACTCCAACTGGAACAGAAGCCTTTGACGAGGTGAGCTGCGAAAGCTCGTCTGCCAAATGATTGTCGCACCGGGGGATATGGATGTACCCCAACCCGTCGAAGTGGCGCTCCATCCTTCTAACTTCCGCCAAATAGGCGGCCATCATGGGATCAGAGCACTGGAACTCCTTTCGCGTTTGGTTGACAACGAGTAGAGAGTCGCCCTTGATGTGCAGACGCCGGATGCCGAGTGCGGCGGTGGCGCGTAGCCCCACCAGCAGCCCTTCGTATTCGGTGATGTTGTTGGTCGCCTTGAAGTCCAAGACGATCAGGTATCGAAGGATGTCCCTGGTCGGGGAGACTAGGACAAACCCAGCCCCCGCGCCCTCGACCCAGAATGAGCCGTCGAAGAACAGGGTCCACGGGGGAGCGTAGGTGCTACTTCAGCTTCAGGAGTAGAGGTAGTCCACTCGGCGACGAACTTGGCCAACCTCTGACTTTTGATGGCAGTGCGCGGGCGAAACTTGAGGCAGAACTTGCCTAGTTCCACCGACCACTTGGCGACGCGACCTTCGTCTTCTCGGTTGTAGAGTATCTCTCGGAGTGGGTAGGCTGTGACCACCGTGATCTCCCGCCCCTGGAAGTAGTGTCGAAGCTTCCGAGACACCACCAAAACAGCGTAGAGCATCTTCTGGGCTTGCGGATATCTGATCTCTGTGTTGGATAGCACTTTGCTGATGTAGTAGACTGGTCTCTGGACGCCTTCCCTCTCCGCCACCAGCACCGCACTCACTACCACCGGGCTAGCCGCAATATATAGGAGCAACGGCTCACCGAGAGTAGGAGCGACCAGTACCGGGGCTGAGGAGAAGTATTTCTTCAGATCTTCGAACGCTTGTTGGGCTTCGGGCATCCATTCGAAGTGGTTAGTGTTCTTCAATAGCTTGAACAAGGGGAGACTTTTTCTCCCAAGCGGGCGATGAATCACCTGAGGGACGTCAAGCAGCCAGTCAGACACTGGACGTGCTTGAGTTTGGTCGACGGCTTCATGTGTTCGATGGCCACGATCTTGTCGGGATTGGCCTCAATGCCCCAACTGGACACGAGGAATCCCAACAGCTTCCCAGAGGGTACGCCGGAGACGCACTTCTCGGAATTGAGCTTCAGGTGATTCTTCCTGTGGTTGGCGAAGGTTTCGCCCAAATCCTCAATCAACCCTTCACTCTTCTTGGATTTCACCACCAGGTCGTCGACGTATACCTCCAGGTTCCGTCCGACTTGTGGTCGAAAAGTGGCATGCATGGCACGCTGATAAGTAGAACCAGCATTTTTTAACCCAAATGGCATTCGAATGTAGCAATAAATGCCCATAGGAGTTACAAACGCGTCTTCTCTTAAATCTTATTTCGCCATGCCGATCTGGTGGTACCCGAGTACGCATCAGAAAGCACTGCCACCGCAGACTCGCACCCAGTAGAATCCACGATCAGGTCGATGCGTGGCAAGGGGTACGTATCCTTCGAGCAGGCCTTGTTGAGGTCGGTGAAGTCGACGCACATTCGCCACTTCCCGTTGGATTTCTTGACAAGCACGGGGTTGGCAAGCCATTCGGGGTGAATGACTTCCCTAATGATACCCGCGTGTAGCAACTTCTCCACTTCGTCACGGATGGCATCCTGACGCTCGGGGGCCTGATGCCGGACCGGGCACGCCTCCGGGAGCGTTGGCAGTTTGTGCTTGATCACCTCCCTGGGGACACTGGTCATGTTAGACGGTTGCCAGACAAACACGTCTGCGTTAGACCGGAGGAAGGTGATAAGCGCATCTTCCTATTTGGCGCCAAGGTTGGCGCCCAGCTTGACGGTCATTTCGGGCTCGACCACGCTTAGGGAGACCACTTTAACCTCACCGGACGAGCCGGGCGAGGCGCGGGTCCTCACCGGAGGGGCTCCCGAGTAGACAGCGTCAACCTGCCGCGCACAGGTGGTGCCCGCCAGGTCCAAGGTTTGCTTATAGCAACGCAGGGCCTCTGGCTTGTCCACCTGGACGCTTATGGGATCTCCAGGTCCTGGCATCTTCACCACTATGTACACATAGTGGGTGGTCACCATGAACTTGACCAACGCGGGTCGGCCAAGCAAGGCGTTGTAGGGAAGATCGAAGTCGATGACGTCGAAGTCCACCAACTCCGTGCGGTAATTGTTGTAACATCCTAATTTTTGGCTTTTTGTTTATTTAATATTATTTTATTACAATTTATGATTTTTGTGAATTTTCTGGATTTATTTGGATTTTCGAGATTTATTTGAATTATTTTAAACTAAAATATATTGCCTTTTGTTAAGGAATAATTATAAAAAGAAAAGTTTAAAATAAAGTTTTGCCAAAAATATTTTATTTAAGTCCAGAATGTCTCAAAGTATTTTTGAGATTTTTCTTGGAATTTTTCCGATATTTTTATTGCCCTAAATAAATCAAATTATTTTCTTGGATTATTTTAAATGGAAAAACTCGAAAATCCTTGTGAACGAGAACGAGTCAAGCTCACTCAGGCGCGAGATTCAAATTTCACCACCGTTGATTTTCGGAGAGGAGTAACGCCGACCGTTGGATCGGGATCCAAGGGCCATTATCAAGCCACATCAATTACTAAAACCCTAAGCAATCACAGCCATTAGATCTTCATCGCACGACCATTATCCAAACTTACCGATTTGGAAACCCTACAGCCTTATCCGCCGTTGATTTGTTCGGACGGATCCGATCGTGCCGCGACTGGAGTTTGCGTGGCCGTTCGATCGCGATCGTGCGGTGCACCGTCGTCGTCTCGGATCGGACTCGAGTCCAATTTCGGCGCGCCGCCACGGCAGATTTTTTGAAGCGCCGACTTCGTGCTGCGCCGGGTATTTAAGGCCCCGGGCGACCCTCCCGAGACTCACCGCAGCTCGCCGAAGCTTTTCCCTCACGCGCCGCCAGCCGAGATGCCCTAGAGCCCGTGCTAGACCTCGCCGGAGTTTCCGAAGACTTCGCGCCACGTTTCGCCGTCGCCGGGGACTTCTTCCGCCGTGTGGGTTTCGGATTCGAGCTCACCTCGTCGAGACGCGTCGGATCCGCTACTTCTTCGTCGCCGGAAACCGCCGCGAACGCCGGCCTTTGGTCGTCATTCCCCCGGCCGGAAGTCTGGCTGCCAGCATTGCCATTGTCGAGTCGAGCAGCGACAAATTGCTGGATCGTTTGGAGGTAAGCCACGTCGCGGAATAAACAGCGTATCGCTCGGGTAAGAATTCCACCGTCCGATCTTAGATGGAGGGTCAGGATTGCTCCACGTTGATTAGGGCAACAGTAAATGGCTCGGGTACTCGTCACCGTTAGATCTAGATCGGATGGCTGAAGTTTTGCCACGTAGCGGTTTGGTTATTAGCCGTTAGATCGGTTTTAGACGGCGTAGATTTTGCCACATGTTGACCGTGCTGACCCGGCGCCGTGCTGACGTCAGCTGACGTCATAATTCGGATTTTCTTTTCTAAAAATAATTCGGAATATTTTGATTTTTCCAATTTTATGATTTTTCAGGAATTTGAATTTTTCGAGGGCTCGTTCTCCCTCATACGAACTCCGATTGAGGTGATTCAAATTCCTAAAAATTTGTAAAATTAAGATCTATCTAATGGTGATTTTTTGGATTTTTAAAGTTTGTTTGTTCTTTGGTTTTGGTGTTTATTTGCTATTTCTTCTCGATTCGCGTAGACGTTGAATTGTGCGAGGCTTCGGAGGAGGAATTGGCAACTCAAGAACAATTTTCAGACCAAGACCAGGAGCTTAACCAAGACAAGTTGTGCTTTGATCATGTTGCACCCATAGTTAGATAGTTGCTATTTTGATTTACTATATTGCATGTTATTTCAATCATACAAATGATTTCAATCTAAATTGGGATTTAGATATCATACCCTTTGAATTATACCCTACCTTGTCGATTGTATGCCATGATTCACTTGTCACCTTAGGTTGGTTTACTATAGTTGGTTAAATATGAAATCAACATGGGATGGTTAGAACGGTATAGAAATGCTTAGCCATGCCACGTCATCACATGTATATAAATCATTGATTATTAATCTTGACTAATGGAATATGGAACAATGATATTAACTTGTGTGTCATGTGTGGTCACACAAAGAGATTGAGTTGTTGTGGCGAGGAGATCACGCAACGATGTTGACTTGTGGATAACACGTGATGCTTGGTAATCAACCGGGGTTGGTAATCACTTAGATTGAGGCAAGTGGTAAGGGCAAGTGTGCCAGGGTGGGCCCGATGGGCAGAGGGTATGTGCAAGTCTTGCTTTAATCAAACCTAAGGACTTAACCTTGCAAGCCTTTGACCTGAGTCAATCATGCAACCACATGTCTGTTATGGGGCAGCCTAGCTGAATAATTTGCAATGTCTTAGCTTTGGTACTATCGCGGTGGTGTGAGTCCGGGTGTACGGAGGAAACTCACATGGCGCAAGAGGGGGGCCCTGATGTGGTGGTGTAACCCTTCAGTGTTGAAACCTCAGCGGGTAGTACTGGGTTAAGGCAGAACATCGTAAAGGCTTTGTTATGATCATTCTTTGTGTGGTATGGTTGTATCATGTGGGTAAAGTGCATAATCTCTGCAGAGTGTACAAACTATTTGGATAGCCGTGCTCACGGTATTGAGCAAAGCTCGGGGATTACAGTCAAGGGTTAGTTTAATAAACTGGACAACTAAATGGGATGGCAGGATGCCATGTGGATAATGGAACTTGAATTAGGATGAAACCTTGGTTTATTTGAGAATCATTGAATCTATTTACTGTTATTATTTGTTTTATAGTCTTTTCAATCTATGTAATGTATGTGTTCTCAAATGCTGCTTAGTTGCAAATATACCACTTAGTCATTCCTTTGGAATAAGCCTTGTATATAGTTATGGTAGAGATGCATTCTGTGCACAACTTGTTGAGTACGTGCTGTTGTACTCACCCTTGTTTAACAACCAACAACAGTGGAGGAATCATCACCGTTACTGGAGGAGGACTTTTAGGTGAATACGAGTCACTAGGCCAATCCTTGTCAGTCACCTGTGGTGTGCTGATGGGACATCTACGTCTTTTGCTATATTTTCCGCTGCATTTGTTTAAGTTTACTTCAGCCTAACCCATGTGGCAGAATAATGTAAGAGATCATAAGATCATACACTAGTTACATTAAATAAATGAAGTCTTATTACATTTATCGTTGTGTATGATGTGATGCTTACCGATGTTAAGCTGTGTGCACTAGCATTGATCCTGGGACTAGTGCGGTAAAACACAGTGGATTCGAATGGGTAAATTCGGGACCTTACTGTTGTCCACGTTCCCGAAAGTAATGGGAAGGCGGACCTGGCCCTGGGGCATTAAGCCAGCCCCCGGGGTGACTCTGTAGAAGGGGAACGTCGGGCGGAGCTCTCGTTCCGGGATCTGGAGAGCCCGGAACGCCCTGGGAGACAAGAGGTTCATGGAGCTCCCCCCGTCGATCAGCATGCGCCCAAGCTGCACGTTCTGAACCGTGGGCGAGATGGAAGGTGCCCTAGGTCGGCGGTGCTCGCAGGGTGGTCAGCGTGGCTGAAGGTGATCGGCTCCTCCGACCACCTCAGCGGCCTAGCCGCCCCCGCGCTTAGTACGGCAGCGCAAACTTCCCTCATTAGGATCTTGTACTTCGTGTTTGAGGCGTGGGTGGCTGATCCGCCGTGGATGTAGGCCACCCTATGCTCTGCCTGCTGGAAAGGCAGCTGGGCAGAGTCGTCGCCCTTGTCGTCGTCGTGAGGAGGGCGGTGTTCCCTAAGTCGCTACTCCACCTTCTCGCACACGACCTGGCAATGATCCAAATCGTGTGCATTAGTATTGTGGATAGGGCAGAAGACCTTACCCCTGTTTTCCTGACGATGGTAGTCCTGTCAATCGCGGCGACCGTCCTGCCAATCGCGGCGATCGTCCCGCTGATCATGGCGATCGTCTCGCCGTGGCTTGACGACCTTGTTTCTGCGCTCGGTGGCCAAGACCTAACCGGACTCAGCCGCCGGGCGCTTCTTCTTGTTCGTGGAACTGGGACCTTTCGAGGTCCCGGCCTCGCCTCCACCGCCTGAGCGCACTTGTGCGCCAAGGCGAATAGCTCGGACGTGGTGACGATGTCCCGGGTGGCCATCTTCTCCCGCATCTTGTAGTCTCGCACTCCCCTCCGGAAGGCGATGATGACAGACTGGCCAGAGATCTTGGGGATTGTGTTGCGGCAGTGGCTGAATCACCAGATGAATGCGCGCAACGACTCCCCTCTCTTTTACTCGAGGGCATGGAGGTCATCCTCCACGCCCGACTAGGCGTAGGAGCCCTGGAAGTTGGTGACAAACTGGCCACACAACTCTGCCCACGAGTGCACCGACCCCCTTGGGAGGTTCATCAGCTAAGAACAGGCGGAGCCCGTCAAGACTATCGGGAAATAGTTCGCCATAACCTTCTCAGAGCCGCCGGCAACCTGCACTACCGTGGTGTAGATCTGCAGGAACTCCTCCGGGTTGGTGGTGTCGTCGTACTTCTCGATGGTTGCCGGGCGAAACCTTTCCAGCCACGCGACACGGCGTAGCCGGTTGGAGAACGCCTAGCACCCCACGCCAGGAGAACCACGAGCCCCTGTAACCTCGGCAGAGGTCTGCGTCGGGGCCTTGAGGACTTGGCTCCCACAAGACTCAGAGGAGAAGGTCTCCTCCTTTGTAGAGAAATCGGGGTCACGGGAGGAGACGTCTTCTTCAGGAGCCATCCGCTTGCCGTGGTCCTGCTCCTACGCTTGCGGGTGGTGCAACTTGTCGTGCAAGTCACCACCGCACGCTCGGCGTTGCTCCTCCAAATGAGCCCTAAGATCTTCTCAGGCACTCCCCTCACACCCAAGGGACGCACGAGATGGCTCTGGAGCCGTCGCACAACCCCCGGCGAAAGCGGGGCCTGTGCCTTGAATGCCCTTCCCCTTGCTTCGCCCACCCTGACATGAGCGTTGCTCACTCGGGTGGCTCGAAGCTTGGGTGTGCTCTGCGCCCAACTTCGACCGCGGGATACCAGAGGTACCCGGCTGTTCTGATGCCTCCGCGTGGAGCTAGGCTGCATCCACAAGGCGGGCGATGTCCCGCAGCCATGGCGCTGCCGGGGTGTCGCCCCCCAGCTCCACTGGCGGGTGTTCCAGGAGGAGGCGGGGGCCGCATGCAAGTTTTGGGCCGGCGTGGCCTCCTCCATCGCTAGTCATTGCCGAACTCTTGTGCTCTGCCACGATGAGGCGCCAATACCTTCTGAAGCGTCGGACGGTCCCCACGATGGGGCGTGAAGCCTCCATCTTCACAAATGGTGTAATGATCTACTAAAGAAAGCAACGGTGAAACAGCTACTACCCCCTACAGGCGCTACCTGTCGGCATGTTAGTGCTTGGGACGGATTGGTTGAGTGTATAACCGAGTTTCGGTAGGGGGGTCTTCGCAGCTACGCCACTCTCCGCTCTCTTCTCTACTCTCTTCGCGTGATGAGCAGGACAGGAGACTCAAGAATACATGGGAGCGCACAAGAAACACACAGGATTTACCCAGGTTCGGGCCCCTGATGTGGGTAACAGCCCTATGTCCTGCCTAAGCTCATGTTGCTCTAGTATTCTGCTTGCTCTTCGTTGTGAGCTGATCAACCGAGCGACCTCAGTGATCAGATTTTCCAACCGACCTCTCTTGCCTCATGCACACTAGTACCCTTATATACTCCTGGGACTAGCTAGGGCAGGAAGAGGGAGTAGTTTTACATTAATTACATTGACTGTGTCTAGTCCTGTCTACTCATCGTCCCCTGAGCCTCTTTATCTCGCCAGTATCTTGACGTCTCTGTCTTGGACCGCCCGAGAGGAGGGTTCGGACGTTATGTGATCTAATGCCCGGTACACGCCACACCACCCCCTGCCGGCGGTGTGGATGGAACGGGAGTTGATGAAGCTGGCTCAGTCAGAGGGACAGGTCATCATAGCGTCAGGGATCCACACCCATTTAATGGCCTTCAGGCGCACTGCAACAGCTCCTCACACATTGAATGGCTCCCATGCGCATTTAATGGCTATGATATGTTGTGATCCTGGCGATTGATTCGGGCGGAAGCCTTCTAGCTCCGTCTGCGTGGTCGGCTGGTAATGGGTTGGCTACTCGTCGGGCAGCCACATGGCCTGGTCTTCAGCGGTCGTGATCTGGTTGTCCGGGCCTAGGACCTGGTCGGCCAGTGGCCCGCCGAGCGGCCACGTGTCCTAGTCGCCCGGGCCTGGGACCTGGTCGGCCGCCAAGCTTTCTTCAGTATGTTGAGTCCTTTGCACAGGACCTTCTTCTTTTTGTATCTTGCGTGCGCGGTCCCACCTGGTAGCGGTGGAGAGAGTACCTCGGTGTAGAATACACTGACATACCTGAACTGTCGTAGTCATTCTTGCCCTTCTCCAGCTTAGTGTAGTTTGCCTGAATGTGGTTGAGGCCACCACACTCGAAGCAGGTGATGAAACCACATCTCTCTCTCTCCCTCTCTTGTATGCATGGGAGAATTTTCTAGCTAAGAGGGAATGCTCATTTTCTGGAAAACTCTCTAGATGTTCATTACTCATCTCACAGAGAGCTGAGGGGGAAACACCAAAGGAAATTTCAAAAGTGGTGGGATTGGTGACCAAAGCCATCGACTATAACTTCATCTTGCGAGAGACGATATCAATCCCATGAATTTTGAGTCAAAAATAAAGACCATCAAGAATCAGAGTTGACAGGTCTATGGTGTCTTTGATGGAGGTCACCTTCATCTTCCAAACATAGAGGTCGAGTGCCATAATAAAATAGCATTCTTCTAGTTAGATATGTAGTGCCTATAGCTCAGAGGTCACTCAAAATCTCAATGAAATGACCTAAACACTCGTCCAATGACTCTCTGGTATGCTACTCAAACTTGTTATAGTCACACTTGTATTGGTCTTATCTCACTATCTTGATCTGAGTGGTTCTCTCATGGTAAGCATTGAGGGTCACCCAGATCTAATGGGCAGATCATAGATGAGAGATCCTGTTATACTCAATGCGGCTAAGACCCTGTATGAGGATGTTTTTTGCGTTATCATTGGCCTCAACATTAGCCATATCCTGTTATACTCAGCATTGACGTTCTCATCGGTAGGAACCTCATACGGGTGCTTCACCTACTGCTAGATCATGAAGCCCTAAGCAATGATGTATAACTCTATTCTAGATTTCCAAAAAGGAAAATCCACCCCAAAGAATATTGGAGGCTTGATGAAATACTTGTCCGTCACCATGGTTCTTGAGATAGTCAAGATCTAAAAAGAGTAAAATTGTGCTCTGATACCAATTGAAGAATTGAAAATGCTGATCAGAGGGAAGTGAATGATCACAAACTAATTTTTACCCCAAAGAAACCAACCAAAACCACTCCAAATCAAAGAGGAGCTGAAAAACAAATTTTCTGAGAAATTCACCTGGAGGCCAGCACTCCTGTGCTACAGTACCTCAGTACTACCGTGCTACATTACCAGTAGTGACGATGAACCGTAAAATCAGCATGAGTTCAAGACCAAAATTCCACACAACTTTTGATCGGCTGATTCAACACCCATGAAACTTTGTATGCACCTTTTTATGGATGTCAGGAACCTATTCCAACCTTCAACCGCAAGGATTGATGTTAAAGTTCCAACCTTTTTTTAGTTACCGAGGGATGCGCTAAAACTGGAAAAAAAAAACCAAAAACTTTACCCTGGGCTTGCTCGTGTGGATTTGATGATCAAGATGATCTTAGATAACCTCTCACATAACATAGCAAGTAAGAACACCAGAGAAGCAACCCTCAAACGTGCAAGATCAAGATTTATCTCGAATCCTTCATTTCAAGCAAAAAACCGGTTTCTTAAAAAAATCTCTTGATGATCATGTAAGAGCTTGCCTAGATGATTGAGATATGATCAATAGAGGATTCATCTATCAATCATTTATACCTGACAACACACTATCAAGAGAAAAGGAAATTACCAAGAAAGCTCGAAAACTCAAAAGGAAGGGAAGATCAAAACAAGAGGTAAAGTTTGAGCAATAATTTTGATTTCATTTTAGAGGAAGAAGGTTGATTACAAAACCTCTCATTTGAGGGCAAAACTCTCAAGGTGCACTCACACATACAATAAAATCAAAATTTTTTAGAAACCCTAATCCTTCCTTAGGCTCCAATGCTCACCTCCCTCTACATCTCCTTATATAGAGGAGGCAACCATAACCCTAAAACCTAGACACACAAGTAGATACCATCCACATTTACATGGGCTAAACCGATAACCCAACAAATATAACGGGTTTTGCACTCACACATGCATGTTTCTCAAAGCAGCCCTCATATGACACTCCAATTTACTCCACGAGCCCGAATCAATGTCGATGTGCACTTTGGCTTGACCTAAACCAATTAAGCTACTACCATGGTTTTCCAAACCACCCCGCTCTTTGGTGTTTGATAAATTACCAATTTGCCCCAAAGACCGGTTTTCCTTTGCCTCCAAGCATCACACATGCTTTGACATCCACCATATGGCTCCAATGACTTTCCACCAAGCCTCTCACACATCTGGACTCCCCTGAACCGTCCTAGCTTGCAAACGGGCCTAAGTCACTTGGTGCGCCACATGTCTTTGACCGCTTCACCATGATGGCATCAACTTTCATGACCATTCTGGACCTCAACTCATCCCTGAGTCTAGTTCCAATCCATACCATTGCCTGCCATGTCCATCACCATTGCTTCATGCTTCGGCTCCTTGTCTTCTCGGTTCGCAACCATTTCTCGACACTAGAGGCCAGTAGTACCGCACCCCCGATAATACCATCCCCATGGCCAGTAGCACTGCCCTGGCTGTGCTCAAAATAGCGCACTTCAGAACATAACTACCGCTACTATGTGACGGTAGTACCGCTACCTCGACACTACCGCCACTAGCACGCTGGTAGCTAGTACCGCTCTACTAAAACCTAGAGAATCATCTCTCTGTAAAAAGACTACCGCTCAAATGCCCAGTAACTCCGCAAGGCCGGCACTATCACCAACCTAGACCAGTAGTGCCGCCTGGCCGGCACTATAGCTCCTCCAAGGTCGGTAGTGTCGCCTAACCTGACAATAGTTAAAATTGCTCTAAATTCAAAATTGAATTTAAATCAAACTTAAACCTGAGCACCACATGCTCAAATCAAATCAATAGCTCATCACAATATAGATAGACATCCACGTAGTCTTTCAAGATCCATTTGGGATAGAGTGGATTTGCTAGGAAGACGCATGGTATTTTGCCCAAATACGGATGGGCTCTTCAGAAAGGAAAAATTTGAATGATGCAATTTCTTCATTTTGACGCGTGGCAAACTACAGTAAGGATTATTCACAGTCCATAAAACTGTTCATATGGCTCAATTATAGATCTCTATGTAATCAACTCCCCATTTTTTTTTCTCTACTATGCACAATACCAGCAATATTTTTTTGAAAGAGCAGCACGAGAAGCGCTGCAAATAATATTAATAGGAGGAAAAGGAGGTTGGGTCCTGTTTTTTAGGGAAAAACCGGACCCGTGAAAAAACCTTACAGGTAAACACCACTAACGACTATTACAGGAAAACCACTTAAGACAAGCAAGGAAGAGAAAGGGAGAAAAGGAAAACATAAAAGCGGTAGTCAATTGGATTACAACAAGACTCCTGTCTAAGCCGTCGCTTTCCATGAGAGGGTGTAGCCATAGGACAGCACCGCATCCTTGGTCATAGCGGCCACTTGCTGTGGCGTACTATCCAGGCCTTGGAAAATGCGTCGATTTCTTTCAAGCCATAGATTCCACCAGAAGTACAATAGAAGGCCGTCAAAATCTCTTCTTCTTTCTTTGTCAACTTGGGTTCGAAGTCTTCTCCACCACTTATACACCGATCCCTCTGAGCTCACGTTGTTGGCTTGATCGAAATTCCCCCAATTTGAGAGGTGGCTCCAAACTTGTGTAGTGAAGGGGCAGTCCTTACAGATGTGAGTTGGAGTTTCCTGTTGGCCGTTGCAAAGGCAGCAGGTTGCATTGCATGGCCACCCTTTCTTGAGCATGTTGTCCGCTGTTAAAATTTTATTGTGAAGTAATGTCCATGCGAAGAAACGACATTTAGGTTCGGCTCTCGCTTTCCATATGTGGCTCATCTTCATCTTACAGTATACCGAGTGGAATTGGATGAGGTAGGCACTCTGTGTTGTGTATTGTCCATCCGCGGTCCAACGCCAGTTTATTTGGTCCTCGTTTTCTTCATCTCGTGATTCTTCCTATTGCTTCATAAAGGGTCACGAACTCCCGATTTCTCTTCAGAGCTCACCGGGGTGCAAAAGCGGATCCAGTATTTGTTTTTCAGGGCACAGTGTACGGAGATATTCTTCCTTCTTGCAAGTTGGAAAAGATTAGGTGCCATGTTTTTTGGCGCTTGACCATCCACCCAACTTGATCTCCAGAAATCTGCGAGCTTACCATTTCCTATGGTGACCACCGTTGATGCGTTGAAGAGAGAAACATCAGTTTTATCGCAAGGCAAGTCAAGTCCCGTCCAGGCCCTCCCATTACTTTTCCATTTGAACCAGAGCCACCGTAGCCTAAGCGCTCTGGCGAAGCGTTCCAGATTTTTGATGCCAAGACCCCCTTTGTTTTTTGGCAGACAGGTGGTCTGCCATTTGATCAAGCAATGCCCTCCACGCAATGTGCGGATCTTTTCCTCTCGAGAAAGCTTCTTCTAAGTTTATCGATGCAACTAAACAGCCATTTTGAGCCGGAAGAGCGGTCATGTGATAAATTGGTTGAGATGTTAAACTGACTTAATCGAGTCTCCTTCGGTAGTGGAAAGTAGTTTGCCTTTCCACCCATAAGCCATTTGCTTATTTTATCAATGAGGGCTGGGTTTCAGCCCTCCTAAAATTGTCGATGTGTAGTGGCGGGCGAGGTATTTCCACAGGAACCTTGACAGTTTTCCGGGGAAAGTATTCAGTAACACTTGCAAGAGGTCCTCGTGGCATCGTATAGGGTAAATTTCTGTTTTGGAGATGTTGATTTTTAGACCTGAGCATTCCCCAAATATATGTAGTATGCGTGTAAGGGCACTCAGCTCTTCCACATCAGCATTTAAAAATATGGCTGCGTCATCTGCGTAAAGGGAGCATCGTAACCTCGCTTTTGCCGGAAGCACCGGTTTGAGAACACCCTGATCCGCCGCCAGCTCGAGCAATCTTTGAAGGGGATCAATGGCGAGGATGAAAAGTAGGGGGGATAAAGGGTCCCCCTGTCTTACGCCTCTCACATGACTAATTGGTTCCGTCGGTTGGCCATTGATCAAGATCCTCGAAGATGACGTCCTGAGGACTGCCGCCACCCATTCACGCCACCTATTGCCAAACCCTAGGGCACAAAGTACGTCGAGTAGATCGCCCGGTTTATCGAGTCAAAGCTTTGGAGATATCAAGCAATGAATAGCGCCGCTTCGGTCTTTGTGCAAATTGTCTGCAAACTCCTTGAACATAGAGGAAGTTGTCGTGGATGCATCTCTTTTTTATGAAAGCGTTCTGTGAGGTTGAGACCAGCTCTTCAAGTTTTGGTGCAAGCCTATTTGCAAGAATTTTGGTGATGATCTTCATGAAACTATTGATAAGACTAATTGGCCTAAAACCCTCTAATTTGTCCACATTTTCTTTTTTTGGGAGAAGAATAATATGTGCATCATTCAACTTATGCAGGTGTTCGTGGCGGAGAATGAAGAAGTCCTTGATTGCTTCCACCAGGTCAGTTTTGATGATGTGGATGCATTTTTTGTAGAAGAGACCGATGTATCCATCAGGCCCAGGAGCTTTTTGCGTCGGTAACTCCTTAATGGTGTTGATGACTTCGTCGTCAGTGATCTGGCACTCAAGATCACTGAGGTCCCTTGCCATGTAGCCTAAGGATTCCCAATGAAGCACTTTTCCCCTCGTTTCGTGATCCCCCAGCACCTTCTTGAAATATTGGTATGCTTCATTTAGCTTTTCTTGTTGCTTGAACGTTACTCCGCCTTCCCTTTTAAGTACACGAATGAAATTTCTCTGGCGTCTTGAGCTGGCCATCAAATGGAAAAAACGAGTGTTGGCATCCCCCAGCTTGATTTTGGTTAGCCTTGAGTGTTGTCTTGCCCTGGCTTTCTTTATCGCCGTCACGCCAAGCAGTTTGTGTTTTAGGATTCTCCGCAGCTCCACTTCATTGCTTGATAACATACGTCTTTCTTGTGTGCATTCTAGGATCTCGATTGTAACCTGGATCAAAGCTGATTTTAACGCTAGTTCCGCAATTATATTCCTCCTCCAAAATTTAAGCGCCTTAGCCGTTCTGCTCATTTTGACGTATAGCCTTAGCAGTGCGTCCGCGTGATGGACTGGCTGCGTCCATGACTGCGCCACTGTTTCTTGGAACCCCAGCATGTCAACCCAGTAGGACTCAAAACGGAAACCCTTGAAGAATTGGAAGGTTGTATTTCCTTGCATGAGAAGCGGGCAATGATCCGATGTCATGGTTGGCATTGCGCACAGGTCGGCATTTGGGAAGGATTCATTCCATTCAGTTGTGGCCAAGAAACGATCTATTCTTGTCATTGTGGGCTGCTCCTGCTCATTTGTCCATGTGAAACGTCTCCCATGTAGATCAAGCTTCAATAGCTGCAGTCTGTTTATAACTTGGTTGAAAAGTTGCATCATTCTTCTACTTGTGGAGCCTCTGTTCTTCTCACTAGCTTGTCTGATCAGATTGAAGTCCCCTAATATCAACCAACTTTGTAGTACCGTACCTTGCAACGCTTCCAGTTCATTGAGAAAATCCCTCTTCTCCTGAACCGATTGTGGGCCGTAAACACCGGTGATGTCCCAAGACAACGCATCACATCTGGAGCTTAGCGTCGCCGTGATTGTATTAGTTGTGGTTCTAGGGTTTTGGAGGTCGTACAGGTCATCCGAGACCGCAAGCAGAATGCCCCCCGAGGTACCATTGGACGGCAACCAAATGGCCTGCTTGGCTAATCTCGCACCCACGGTTTCAATTAGCAATCCTGTGGACCAGCTGGCTATTTTCGTTTCTTGGAGACAAACAATAGTAGCGCCAGTTGACCGAATAAGCTGTCTGGTGCTCTCCCTTTTTATTGGGTTGTTTAAACCCCTAACATTCCAAGATAAAACAGTACAATTGTTAGCCATACGGAGGATGAATAGCCACCACCGCTACTATCAGTACAGAGTTGATCCTGCGGCAACGATATGGGGGTCCAAAACAGCCAGTCCGCACAGAAGAAACCCCATTGGAGCCTGGTCGGGGCCGAAGACAGCACGTCTAAAGGGTTGGGCACCCTTCGTAGCCCCTGGCGCCCAGTTTGTACCCCAGAAAGCATGCAGCGAAACCCATAACACAGAACATGGCTGAACGTGCAGAACAGAACTTGGCAAAGTCCTGGATCCAGACTAACAAGGGTAATAAACTGACATAGCACGAGACTCATATTGCAGTACATAGCTTGCAACAGAACACAAAACACTGGAGCTGGCATAGTTCGATACATCTTGGCATGGCACAATTCCGACAGCCAGACACAACACACATAACCCGACCAGGGCACATAACGGACAGCCTTGCACCACACCTCTGACCTGACTGGAACATACAACCGACAAACTTGCACAATACAGCTAACGTTCCTGATACATATGACCGACAACTTAGCGCAATACACTAACACACCGGTAGGATGAATTGTGGAGCTGGTAGGCATTATGAAGCAACCATCTACGATGGGGTGAACCACTTTAGCAACTTCAGTTGTGGCTGGAAACAGGCCAGGATGTAATTGCGACAACTCATTTAGCGTCATGAGAAGAAAATGCAATACCCCCTCGCTCTGTAGGCACGGCCCCGTCTCACGCATCCAGTCGCAGTTCGGCTGTGGTTGTTTGCTTTTTGCTTTTATGCTTGGTCTTGGCGTGATTCACCAGCTCCAGTATCGCGTCCGTCTTTTCCTTGTTCAAAGGCTTTTCGAAGGAGGAAGCCAGCTGCTGAAATAAATCATCATGTGAGCATTCTTTTGTTGTGTTGTTATTCTGTGTTTGTGGGGATGGACTTTTAAGCTTTGATAACAGTAGCTCTTGAGCTAACTGAATTGGACCTTTATTGGCTCCGAATCTTGCTATCTTTTTTGCTGCTAACCTGGAGCTTTTTCTAAGTGTGTATCCTCTGGAGGTTGTCCCTTGACTCTCCGAACTGGAGTGATGCAATCTGTTGGTACATGGGGGGGTAAGAAGTATGGGGACTACTGGGTTATGTGAGACGGCGCTAATAAACTCTTCTATCCCTGGCCGGTTATTTGGTGTAGTCATCACCGGACCCATCGTGCTCTGGCCCGAAGGCGAAGCGGGTTTTGATGATGCCGGAGGGCTTTCCGGCATACTTGCTTCTGGAGACACCTGGAAAACCTGTTGTGATGCAATTGGAGACAAGGTTACAGGAACTAAGGCTTCTTGGGCATTAGTTACTGTCGTTGGGATTTCGGCCAGCTCAGTGGTTGGTGCATTATTTTCAACAGGTGATGGCTGTGGCGTCGGTGTGTGCATGATCTGAGGCTGCTGCGTTACCAGGTGCATATATTGCGACTGCTGCGGTACCATGTGCTCCGCGGGTGTCTTTGGTGATGCCTGTGGCCCGCTGTGATGCGGCTGCCGGTCCGAGACGGGCCTGGCCTCGCCATCTTCCGACTGAGTGTCTATTGGGGGGTCAGGTGGTAAGTTAGCCAAGTGTACCGGCGAACTAGAAGTTTCTGACTCAAAGTGGGCTTGCGAGGGCGCGACCAGTAACACATCCACTTGCGAGGGTACAGGATTAGGAACTACATTACCACTAACAAGGGGACTAGCTTGGACCGATTCAGAGTGAAGAGGTGGGACAGAACTCGGACGTACCTGCACTCCCAGCTTGGAGTGCGCGGGTGAGGGTCGGCCCAGCCTCTGGTCCACCGGTGAGGGGTGAACCACTCCAGCTCCACGACTCATCCTCTTGTGCGGCTGCACTGGTGGATCAGCAAAGGAGACTTTCTTGGTGCTTGTTCGCCGGTCCCTTGGTAGCCTGGTGGTGGACATAAGACTCCTTGACGCGTGCTGCAGCCCGTGAAGATGACGTCGGAAGCGTCGTGTAGATGACCCAGCGATACCCCGCCATGACCCGCTGTGGCGGTCCTCATCGTCCCCTCTGCATCTCGCCTCACGGGCCCAGCTGGACAAGCTGCGGAGCCTGCGAGCACTGCAATGACGGTCGTCACGGCTGTGGTCGTCGTCGTCGTCATCATGTCGGCGGCGATGCCCATATTCTCTGATTCCGCCTTGCTCCATTCGGCCCCTTCTTTCCCCGACTTCATCCGGAGTGCCGTAGGACCAAACAAATTTACGTCGCTGCTTGCAATTGGGGAGACCTCCGAAGCCACTACGTCCCCGTAGGAAGGACAGATCTTCAACCACCTCCAAGTGATTGCGTAAGATGAAGACCTGCCACGCTTGAAATCCGTTGGTTCATCGTAGCGGATGTCCGCCAGAGGGAGCGGGACATTGGTTGGTGGGAGCTCTCTGTCCGGCTCAATGACAGTGAGGGCGACCTCCTTCGGGATTTCATTCGGGTCCGAGCACCACGCCCAGAGGTCGAATGACCGAGTACGCTCGCGGCGCCTGGTGCGTTCTTGAACATAGTGGATGGCGCAGCAACCTCCCAAAGCCCTCGCCACGACGTCTTCACTCCAGCAGTGCACCGGGACCCCTTCAACTTTGATCTTGACGCGGAACTCGAAGTTGACGTTCGAGGCGTAGCGGTGCTCGGACCAGGCCGCCATACTGAATTGACGACCACGGTACGGCACCACCGCAGCGCTGATCACCCTCCTCCGTGTCGCCGGGTCGGAGAAAATGATGAGGAACTGTTCGGGGAAGTGTTTAAGCAGTTGGAAGTCGCCGTGGCCGAGGTTGAAGCGATCGCGTAGCATATCTCCCAGCGTGTACGACTCGACGTCGTGACTGTTCCCGTCATACCAGCAAACAGCCGCCCGGTCGACGAGCTCGTCACGTTTGCGCTTGATAGCGCCAGTGGCGGAGATCGCGCAGTAGGCCTTGGTCGGCCTAGCCCTGGGGTCACCTGGATATCTGGCCATGGGGCACTTCTGTAGGAGAACGTCGCGGAAGGATTTGGAGGTGGACTGTTGAAAGCTGGAGGTGGACTGTTGAAGGCTGGAGGAGCTGAAGGTTGAAGGATGATTCATCTGGGCGCTTGGCCAGGGCTGAACTTTTGAAGCCCGAGCATCAGCACTACCTCTCAGGCATTGAAGAGCCCTATGCCCCAAACGGAAGCATTTCCAGCACCTCACCGGGGCTTTGCAGTAGCCAGCGAAGTGGTCTGGTGAGAAGCAATTGAAGCATTTCCCGCTGAGTTTCTGTTTGAAGAAAGCAGTTCCAGAGAGTCGATGGAGAGGTTGTGCTGGGCTGCCCGCTCGGGGTGAGTGTGTCTGACTTTTTCTCCACCAATGCCTCGGCAATACACGATTCCATCCGTCTGCTTCCTCCTCTGGCACCCTGGACTTCAATGCGTTGCTCTCATGGCGAGGCCAGTCATTCAAACGGCTTCCTTCTCCCAGCTCGAGATGGGCAGCTCTGAATTGTTGCCTTGATTCATCCTGGTGCCCTTTGCCCGTGCTATGACTTGCGTCTTCTTCTTGAATTTCCTTCCCTTTGCGAGAGGCTGGAGTGCACTGCCCCAGGGACTTCCCTTCAGATTGCGGTCTTGAAAGCTTCCCTGCGCCTTGGACATCAATGCCATAGCTGTGCTGTGGTTGAGGGCTGCAGCGACTTGACTTCTCATCCCCGGAAGTCGTGCGCAACCCTAGCGCCATAATGCCTCTGAGCTCTGGCGGCGGACGAAGCGAAGCATCTGCTTTCAGTGGAAGGGTCTTTTATGTACACTTTGCGGATCAACCGAAGAAACCAGCAGATCTGGCGCTGCACTCCCGGAACCCACCGCGCCGCTTTGCCCGCCTGGTCCCTCCGGGGCTTGGTCCTCAAACCGGTCGCAGGTCGATTCCTTCCGTGGAGGTGGAGCAGCAGCATACGGGGAGTTCGGATCCGGAAGAGATTTGGTTGATTTAGTGGGGGATTTGGCTAGATCTGGCTCAGATGTATGGTAGGGGGTGGGGGGTGGCGGCGGGTGGAGGAGGGGGGGAGGAGGGGGCTGAAGGGACGACATTTTTCAAAGTTTATACCAGCAATATTTGAGTTCGAGAAAATTAAAATTTGTATTTATCATTATTATTACACAATGTTCCATTTGAAAAGCTAATGCACCCAGTTGGTTTACTGCAGGTCTTTTCCTGTTAGAAATTATGGTTGAGCGGCTCCTACATTTATGTGAAAGTAATGTCACATTGATCTCTCTGCACAGACTACAGGAGAGCCTTCTGCTTTCTCATGTCTGATTCATGGAGATACTCCAATTGAACGGGGGACATATATATGTATGCCAACAGCTACGTACGACCTTAAATGGCCGCATTGTATCAATAAAATATGAGAGCTCAGGAATCAATCGTGTATGAGTGTAGTAGAGGGCGAGAGATGGCAGCGCACTTACAGCAAGCCATAGTTGCTTGCCAAGGCATAGCCTGTGCATGATTTACAGGCGAGACATAACAAATTAATTACTTAGCATTATGCTGCATTGGTACTTAGGCTATAGGCTTGGGAGGTTTTGGGAGAAAACACTCAGCCTACCTGGAAAAAAAAAGGAACACTGACGCAAACCTTGATCAGAAAACACAACAGGATACAGTACTGCAAAATAAAAGTTGCATTGGCACAATTCTATAGCTTATAAGGATGCGAATTCAACTTATTTTCGTACGTCAGTGCAAATTGATAATTTCAACCTTGGCACTAACGAGACCAAATTTTTCTGCCTAACCGGGTGGGTTGTCTGGGTTGCCGATTTAACCAAACCAGTCAGGAGTGAACGAGGAATTTAAACTAAAATCCCAATTCATTCACGTGAATGGACCGGAATTGTTGCATAGCCAAACGAGGTCTTAGAGTATTTGTCCTGTCGGCCGATGCCTTTTTATTCAGTTCCGGAAACATGGGAGCGATGCAGAAAAACAGTCATGGACTAATGACCTTTCCTGCATATTTTTCCGAAAAGAAATGGACCTTCCCATCATGATTGCACGGGCAAAGAGTACCCCTAGACTTACAAAATCCGAGCAAAGGCTTCAATAGGTGTATATATGAGAGCAGGAGTATTTACAGTGCAAAGATGGTTGCGGGCTGAGGTTAACAACTACAACTAGCGAGTTGGCGAATCACGTGATCAATCAGGCAGCCACAGTAAAGAACACGACCATGACTTCCTTGTGTCACACTATAGGCTCAAGAGGCATCAGGAATTTAATTGTCTTTTCTTCTTGTTTTCAATAATCGACGCAGTTGGTTCATGGTCCATTCGTTAGTTCACAATGCGTGGCGTCAGACAATATACCAACTACCAAGGACTAAAAGTTTCCCAATTTCTATGTCTTTTACGCAATGTTTCCCTAGCGGCGTCTAGTTGTTAGGCTGCATCCTCCCTCCCGTCTAGCATATTTATCTCGTCTAGGCAACCACCTAGCCTGTCTAATCAGCAATTAGACATTAAATGTCGATGTGCTACCCATCTAGCGCTTATTAGAGCAACTCCAGCAACGCTCTCCAAATCTCATTCTCCAAAAGCCACTTTTACAGAACTCTCCAAAAAAATGCCTCTCCATATCTCCTCCCTCTCCAATAGCACTCTCCATATCACACTTCCTATCTTCTCTCTCCTATATTCTAATCATATTCCACATAACAGACATAACAGCAACCGTTTTTTTTACCGATACATTCAAACAACTATATTTAAATACGGGAATTTAAAAATTAAAATTTATTGTGACGATCACATTGTAAATTCGAATGTCTATATTTGAACGTGGGAGTTTTAAATTTGAATTTTTCTGTAACGGTTATGTTGTAATGGTGATTATTAAAATTATTGTACTGAGTGAGTCATGTCGTAACGGTCGTCGCAACGGCTATATTCTAACGGTCATCTTAACGGCTATATTCTAACGGTCATCTTAACGGCCACATTATTCTCGTCTATATATAGATACCCATTTGCAGTTCAATGTTCTGCACATTTCAAGTTGTTCACCACCTACAATATCAGAATGAGTCGTCGAAACTTAGTCTCACAATGTCTCTCGGAAGATGAGGAGTCCGATAGAAATAGTGAGTACGTATTTCTTCTTACAACAGGATACCTAGCACACATGGAAGATCAAGGTGTGAATCTTCCACTCCATGGCGGTTCGACTCCTGGCCGTCAAATCGTTCATCGCAATAGGCAAGAAGGACATGCTAGACTGTTTCAGGACTATTTTGCTGATCCTCCTATCTATGGCCCGTCCTTCTTTCGACGCAGGTTTAGAATTATTCGTTATTTATTTCTTCGCATATTTTGTTGATCATACTATCTACAGCTGAACCTTCTTTTCGACACAGGTTTCGAATGAATCGTCCTTTATTTCTTCGCATATTGCATGCTGTAGAAGCACATGATAATTATTTTGTGCAGAAGAGGAATTGTGCTGGAAATCTTGGGTTATCTTGTTTGCAGAAGGTAACCGCAGCATTTCGGATGTTAGCTTACGGAGTAGCAGCAGATGCTATTGATGATTATGTGCGGATTGGAGAAAGTACTGCTATAGAGAGCTTGAAAAGGTTTGTGAAAGCTATTATTGAAATATTTGGACATGAGTATTTAAGATCTCCAAATGAGAATGATACTGCTAGATTACTTGCAATTGGTGAGGAAAGAGGTTTTCCAGAATGCTAGGGAGCATAGATTGCATGCATTGAAGTGGAAAAATTGCCTGCAAAGATGGCAAGGCATGTATCTTGGTCATATTCACGAGCCAACAATCATTCTAGAAGCCGTTGCTTCCCAAGATCTTTGGATATGGCATGCTTTTTTTGGTTTACCAGGGTCTCACAATGATATTAATGTTCTTCACCGGTCCCCTCTCTCTGCTAAGTTAGCTGAAGGGCATGCTCCAGAAGTGAATTATACTGTGAATGGTCACAACTATACAATGGGATACTATCTTGCAGATGGAATATATCCTTCATGGGCAACATTTGTGAAGACAATACCAGCTCCACAAGGAATAAGAAAAACATTTTGCAAAAGCTCAGAATCGCTTAGGAAGGATGTGGAGCGAGCATTTGGAGTTTTACAAGCGCTTTTGCAATTGTTCGTGGACCACTGCGTTTTGGTATCAAGAAACACTTGAGATATCATGACAAGATGCATCATCATGCATAACATGATAATTGAAGATGAGCGGGATGGAGGTCCAGTTGACTACATTTACGATGCAATGGGAGAAGATGTTGCAGTCTCCCATGAAAGAACACCTGAGCTTTCTGAGTTTATTCAAACTCATCAATCTATCAGAAATAGAAAAGCTCACTCTCAGCTTCAAGAAGATCTAGTCGAGCACTTATGGCGCCATTATGGAGCGATGTAGGCGAGCACATGATGTATTACTTTATGCAGTTTAACTATGATGTACTACTTTATGCACTTCAACTAAGATGTAGCAGTTTATGCACTTCAACTATGAATTTGTATGGACATGCACCCATTTTTTTACCAGTAAATTCAAACAGCTAAATTTGAATGCAAGAAATTTAAATCCGAAATAGTGCATACATATATTCTACCATAGCATAGTTTAGTAGCACAAAAGGTTGCAACAAAGTAGTTCATACATCATAACTAGTGCTCAACCAGACCTATTACATCTTCGAGCCATGATATCATTCTGCAAGGACAAGTAGTATTGTTGTTGTGGCCCACTGAAGCGACTAGCGTCAATGCTCATAATTCTCTCTTCTTCGACCATTCTCTTCAATTCAACCTCATTTTTTTATCTCAATCCTCTCCTGTTCTAGCGCAAACGCTCGTGCGTATCGCTCTTCCTTCTTCTGCTCTTTCACAAGCTCCATTTCTTTCATTTCTTTCCTAAAGTTCTCCAATGCTTCCATGTAGAGTGAACCTGTTGCACCACTCTCAGCTGAAGCTTTACCGCGGCGTAACCGCTTTTTCTCGGCCTTCCTACCAGTTGGCCTTTTGAGTTCATCAACTTCTGCAGTAGGAGTATCTTCATGAGAATGACTTGCATTAGAGCTTATAGGACTAGAACTACCCGGAGAAGCATTAGATGATGTTTTCTGCTTTTTCTGAGATAAATGACCAGCCCACTTTGGATGGTGTTGTAATATATTCCAGCAATGCAAGTATGCAAATACTCTCCCTTCTTCTTCTTGATATAATGTTTTAGCTTGGACAATCTGTAGAAAGCACTGATACGTTATTAACACGGACACAACATATATAGCTATAATAAAAAAAAGGACATGAACCAACCTTATCCTGCTCGGTTATCCCGCTTTGCCTTCTACGCTCAATGCGGTCATAACATCCACAAAACTTGTTTACATGTTCTTGAATAGATGACCATCGGTGCATAAGTGAATTCTGAGTACGATCCGAATTGAAATTCTTGTTCTCGTGGAAGTAAGTATGTATTCTACTCCAATATGTGGTACGAGTTTGTTGGGTACCTTGCACTGGATCCAAACTAACATTCAGCCATGCCGATACCAACATATTATCTTCATTCTCCGTGAAATTTTTTGATCTTTTATTGTGAGCTCTCGGCTGGGGACTGGAAGTGTCTACTGGAGAAGCCTGCTCCCCAATTGGGCTTTCATCCCAACCTATTTCACTTCCCCCCTCACGCAACAGACGAGTGTAGAAGTCATCCATATTTCACAAGCTGTACAAGTAGATATACGCAACAACAAATGTAAAAGTAGGAAACATCTTAATGTACTTATTAAGCAAATATGCATAACAAGACATGTAACAGTATGACACGTCTTCAAATACTAAACATTAATAGGTCTTAAAAGCATAACACAAATACCACTAGTCACTAGACTCGATACTTTCATCCTCTCTAAACTGATGATCATCACGTTTACCCGAGTCATCGGTCTCGTAGTCGTATGGACGCAACTGCTCGTAGTCTTCTTCTTCATGTGGATCGACAACGTCTGGTGCCAGCAAGTCTTCTGCTTGTATGACAAGGTCATCAAGCCGGCGAGCAGTGTCTTCGATCGCAAGCAAGACTCGGTTGAGTTCATTCGCGCGTTTGTTTGAGAAAGGAGAAAAATTATCATTCACTATGTTCTTAATATCACATGAGATTTTCTCTATGTGATTAATTGTCCAAGCATGCACTTCACTGAGTTTCTTCGAATCTTTATCCATCTATATGCAAGTAAATAGAACACTAAGACATAGCTGTGTAATGCACATAGGAAATATACAAGACTACATGAGGCAGAATCTAGGAGCTTAGAAGATTGACTTACTGTATCCAACGATTCAGCACAAAGATCAGAAAACTTAGAAGAGCGACAAACTTCAATTCCTTCAGGTAAATCGATGGAGTCTCGTTTGTTGGTAAGATCCCAAAGCGCTCAAGTGATCAATCCAGCAGCATACTAATCAGGTAAGACAAAAAAAACAATAGACCTGTTATATCAGTTGGTAAAATTTTAAACTAAATCAACAGAGGAAATCATGAAAAAGAAAAAGATCTGTTGATGCATGACAAACAAACAACCTAGCTCAACATGCAAATTTGATCCAACTCTGCTAAATCTAACCATACCTGCCTTTTTTTTCAATTATTTCAAACATGACAGACGACAGATGGTGTGTTCCCCTCACAAAGAGTTATTGAACTTTTTCCTTACCCCAACATTATTTTCAGTCCCCACGACTTTTTACCTCAAAAGGCTTCAGTTTGTCAACTTTTCCAGTGAAATTCATTCATTTGGTCCAGAGCCTGCAAATCTAAACCATTGAACTCCATCAGGCCGATAGTATAATTCAGGAATAAAATCCATCACCCGCAACATTCTATGTTTCATGCATTCAATTTATCCGGCACAGCGCAAACAAAACCAAGATGCTACCATAAGAACTCCATCAGGCCGATAGCATAATTCAACTCAAAAATCTCCTAACTTCTCACAATAGAAATAACTCAACAGTGAAAAGGATACAAACTTGCGATTTTAAATGAAACTAAACCATTGAACTATTTGGATAAGAAAACATAATTCATGACTCCCACTTATGATGAGGGACTGAATCTAATTAAGCAGTCAGAAACCTGTATAGTTAAAACATCATAACCAATCAGTTTAAAGCTTCTAGGAGTGGCCGAATTCAAGAGTGTGCCGCATGATGCACTGATAACAAACATCAGGACCCTACAACTCTACATGGAGAAGACAAATTCCAATGTCCGACAGAAGCAAGAAACTGAACAATCCAATGGATCGAAAGCTAGACAGATTTGCCACCTAAAAAACAATCCAAGAGAATAACAACCTTCTCTGGTTTTCCCCTATTAACCATCCAGAGCCAACCAACAAGTCTTAATTAATTTCCCCCTCATTTTCTTTGCCCCAAATGCCAATCAAAATATTCAACACATTATTTTGCTAAGTAAATGGCTTCCAAGCTTAAAGATGCATGACTTCATGTAATCTAGAAATTTTTACAAGGATCTTGCACACTTAACTACAGAAAGTAACTCAAGGCAAATGGATGCATATTGTGGATTTCACCGGGGATGGAGTCGAGCTTCACCGACCTTGTAGCTTCGAGTCAAGCTTCACGGATCTCGTAGCTTCGAGTGGACCTGATCCTGCGCTGGATTCAACGGGGGATGGAGCGCTCCAAGATACTCACCTCTGAATCAAAGAAGCCAACAAATCCTATCAAACAAGGTTTTCTTTCGGATCCAACAGATCCCACATATGCAACAAGAGTAAATCTGTAGAAATGCATACCAATTTCTAGCTATTCTTCCTCCAATTCGTCAGATCTTCCCAGGCCAAGAATTCATCAGATCTACCAGGCGTCAGATCTACCAGGATTGGAAAAAATCATGGCTCGTTCGAGAAGCACCACAAATCCATCGGGAAGGGGAACACGAACCTTGCCGAGATGTGCACGAAGACGAAGACTGCGCCGCCTCTTGCTCTTCTTCCCGGTGCTGCCGCCGTCTCTCGCCGGATAGCGACGGAGCTGTGCCTTCCGGTGCTGCTGCCTTCTCTACTTGGATAGCGAATGACCCGTGCCCCCCGGTGTTGCCGCCTTCTCTGCTTGGCGAGCGAAGGAGCCTTGCCGAGTCTCAGCGGTCGCGCGAATGGACTCCTGCCGTTGCTCTCGCCGGATAGCGAGCGGAGAGAGGCTCGGCAAATGTAGCGAGTCTCTCTCCGCTCGCCAAATTTACCGAGCCGACTGGCGAGGCTGCTGGAGCGCCAAAAAACGAGTCGTTCGCCAAAAAATGGAGATAGCGAGCGGGATACCAAGACTGCTGGAGCTGCTCTTAGTGCCTAGGAATTAAACGCTGCTTTTTACGTGCATTGTTTTGATGGACCATCCCAACATTCAAGCGAAACCAAATTTGCAATTATACTCTGGCAACGTGTATGCATGAACAGGGACAAAAACTATCACGGAAACACGACGATTACCGTGTTTACTGCTGGGCTCGGTTGAAGTATATTGTTCGCCTTTACTCAAAACTATAATACCACATTTATTCAACCAAGGCCACATATTGCCTACGTCAACAAGTGAAGCTAACATGAGACGAGAAAAGATGTAACACATGCGAAGCTAGATGGGGTATTTTTCAACAAAAAAAAAGAGAGAGCAAATTTTACAAAAAAAAAATACACGTATATTGCCAAAACTATCTAAAAACTACACTTTTAAAAATTCGTTTAGCAAAACACAAAATTTAGTAACTAAACTGCACATCCGTCGACTCCCCTTCTCTTGATAGGGCGCGGGCCCACCTACCAGCCTCACACGCCTCATCTCCCCGTTAGCCCAAGCCTGACTGGGCACGCCACGCAAGCACCTGACCGACCACCTGATTGGACCGCCTCCTCTTTTTATTCTCATGCACCTAGATCCATTTTTCTAGCCACATTTACATGATGCATCGGTACGGCGAGTTGAGCTCACATGGCAATTTTAATGTGCCCCGTCGCTAAAGCAAAATCCGGTAAGAAGTACTGACAATGTTCGTAAACCATTTTATCTGAATGAACAAGAACTCTGCAGGATTGTTTGACAACTTGCATTTATCTGAATCACCGTGTGAGTTCATTTCATATCAAGCCAAGCTCCACTTTGCAATTGACTCCCAGCAGTTCAACGTGACTGGCATGTAGGCAGTGATCAGCCGCAGAGTGGCAGAGATATGCTCCATCGTAAGTCGATCTTTAACCAGTTTGAGTAATGCGCGTTCGGTGCGTGGTTAATGGCGACCCTAAAGGCAGCAGATCGAAGATATCAGCTGAAAGGCCATCAAGAAGTTTGCGTCTTCGAGAGTGAGCAGTAATTACTCTTACTACACCATGATTTTTCGAGCGGGTATTTCATTAAACAGAATAAGAGCCATACATCTCTGATGATCAACGTCAGCGTAGAACACTTAGCAAACAAGATAATGTTATTAGCTGCATGGGGATCGAATAGTGATCAATGGGAGTGCCATGCAAAAGACAACGACGACTTCTTCGTTAATTAGGAGCAGATCATGGGCTTCGGAGGCGTCAGGAACTTAGCGATGCTGAAAGATCATTTCCTGGTGGACTAAAAATGGAGTAGAGACGTGCTGCGCGCGCTTCTACCGCTCAGGCGCTTCAGTATGTGCTGCTGTCAGGAAACATTGTGCTCCTGGTTTATGCATGGTGGACCAAAAGTGCAGCAGATCAATGCATCGGAGACCTTTCACAGTTTCCTCCACCCACTATTTCCAAAGCTTTTGTGAGTTCAACTTACGCTCAAAATTTGGATGGGAGTGTTTGGAGTTTACAGGCTTGGTTCAAATAGTATTCTTTATAGATCTTAGAAATCTCAAAGGCTCACTCAAAGGTCAAAATTTTAGTATCATATTGCTAGTCCCGGTAGGAAAAATTAACTTATAAGGTAAAATTGGTCTTGTCTAGTTGAAGCAAGTAAAAGAAGACTACAAGCAATTGCTCGCTTGCCTCGCCATCACCTGCTCGCCCTCATACCCATCTGCGTATGGTGCGATGATTCCGGGTCCGATTGTGTGTGAAGATGATGCAATTTATTTGCAGCTCGTAACCGTGCATGATGACATGACATATCTTTGTGTTACAATTTGGAAATGATGAGAACGGTTCAAACCGAACGGTTGAATCAGGTTAATTTCCAATTTTATTACGCGGTGATTTGTTTTCCTTTCGAGCTAGTGGGTGGCTACCTTGTAACCGAGAACGATGACATGGCATATCTATGTGTGACAATTTTATTTACTTTTTCTGTCAACTAGGGGTAGCTTCATAATTTAGAATCTCCCTTGTAATCTAATTTTGATCAATAAAGTTGCGTTTCACCGATTGTTGATCTTCCTTGATTACGTCAGGTTTGGTTTTCTCCGATCTTGTTGTGCATCGTCTTTTTCGGAAAAATCTACCTTTTATCAATCATCTAATCAGCCCTAATCGGTTGCTTAAACTTGTTGTTACTCTTGATTTAATTGGCTTTTTATAGCTGTTTAGATCTTTGCCAATTGTCACATTATGTTGGCTTTGAACGTATATTTTTCATCTCTATATCTTTCCGATTGCATGATCAAATCGGCTGACACGTCTCGAGCCTTATTGAACCCGACGTTCTCGTGTGTTTAAGCTAACCAATCCGTTGTCACATTTTTCAGCTCAATAGCCCCATGGAAGTACAAATTCATCAACAAGCGGAGGGTGCATTCTTGGTCTTAGATCTTCAATCCACTTTGCATCTCTCTCAGTTGCGAAGTACAAATTACTTCAATCAGTAGTGAACCCAAAGGCCACAAACTGAAAGATGGCGGTCCAGGCAAGTGCCGCTGCGTGCCGTGGAGATGGCAATACTGACCGGAAAATCTCCATCGAACGGCCAGGAGCTGACATAGAATTAGGGTCTGTTTGGCAACAAGGTTTTTTCATAGTTTCTAGGCAAAACCATGATTTTAGAGAAAAACTCTATTTTAGAAACCATGAGGTGTTTGGTAGCCCTTCAAAAAACTCTGTTTTAAAAACCATGGTTTTCACAAAACCATAGTTTTTTCTCTGTTTTGGAAACTTTGGTCTTAGGCAAATTTTTCTGAGCGTTGGCACCAAAACAACTCCCAAAACTTTGTAGCCAAACAGTTGAGAGTTCCAAGAAAAACCACAGTTTTAATGGGGTTTGGTAAAACCATGTTTTTTATGCCAAGACAATTCCCAAACCATAGTTTTGCAAAACCATATTTTTACAAAATCTTGTTGCCAAACAGGGCCTCAATGCAGGCGAGCTGCGCTGCTAAGTTAACCAAACCAACACGTCCACACCGATTGTTAGTAATCCTTCTGTCATGTAATTTCAGCTAGCGTTTATAATGTTAGTTCATTATGAAAGGTTTTTTTTGGAATAGCATAGGTCTTTCAGACTTGGCTAAATTTCGTTATATTGCGGAAGCTGTCAAAGAAAACAATTTAGACTTTCTAGCTATAATGGAAACGGGAAAACGGGCTATGTCCAAAACGAATTTAACACGGCTTTCTGGAGGTGTGGATTTCGTTTGGCATTGTTTACCACCTAGAGGGAGGTCGGGTGGTATTCTTCTAGGTATTAAGGTAGCAGCATTTGATTTATTATCTGTTGTTGAAGGGGAATTTTTCATTAAATTCCATCTAAGCAATAGGTCGGATAAATTCAAATGGTTTCTTATGGCAGTTTATGGGCCGGCCCAGGAAGACTTCAAACCAGCTTTTCTGGCGGAACTTGTAAGAACCTGCCAACATAATTATCTGCCAACTTTGATTGGGGGGGATTTCAACATAATGCGGTTTAGTAAGGAGAAAAATAATGATAGGTTTAATGAGCATTGGCCTTTCTTATTTAATGCCGTGATTGATAACTTTGATCTAAGGGAGATTGATCTAGTTGGTCGTCAATTCACGTGGGCAAACTCCTTACCTAATCCTACGTATGAAAAATTAGATAGAGTGCTCTTGTCTACAGAATGGGAGTTTAAATTCCCGCTTGTCTCTGTTCGTGCTTTGGATAGAGGTATCTCGGATCATACCCCTCTCCTGCTTGATACTGGTATATCGGCTTTTTCGGGGAACTCTAGACCTTTCAGGTTTGAGTTGCTTTGGTTTGAAAGAGAGGATTTTTATGATAAGGTAGTCGAAATCTGGAATAAACCTGTGAGAGGGAAGAACTCTGTCCAGCGTTGGAACCGCAAATTGGGTGCTTTGCGAAGGTTCCTACGTGGATGGGCATCCCATTCTAATGGAGAATACAAACAAAAGAAATCCAATCTCTTGTCGATTATCGGTAAGTTGGATATAGTCTGGCGAGGAGGATTTGACCGAGATCGGCGAGAATGTCCGCTCGAGGCTCGGAGAATCTTGCCAGTCTTCTTCGGGAAGAAGAAATCAAATATTTCCAGCGGGCTAAAGTGAAAAATGTCCAATTAGGAGACAATAATACCAGATTCTTTCATTTAATTGCCAATGGCAAACACAGGAAGAAGCAGATTTTCTCACTTGATCATGATAATGGGAAAATCGAAGGACAGGCTAATCTAAAAAATTATATTACCAAGTTCTACAGAGAATTATTTGGTGATCCTGAGGAGAATCTGTTGAGTTTAGATGAGGAAGTAGTTCATGATTTGATGAGGGTTTCGCAGACAGAAAACGAACTGTTAACGGCTCAATTCTCTGAGAGCGAAGTTAAAAATGCTATTTTTCAGATGGAAAATAACAAGGCTCCTGGTCCTGATGGCTTCCCTGTTGAATTTTACAAAAAATTCTGGGAAGTTATCAAAGGGGATTTTCTGTCAATGTTTCTCGATCTTCATGTTGGGGGTATTCCTCTCTTTAGTCTGAACTTTGGTGTCATCACCCTAGTGCCAAAAGTTCATGAGGCTAATATTATTCAGCAATTCAGGCCTATTTGTCTTCTGAATGTGAGTTTTAAAATATTCACGAAAGTTGCCACAAATAGATTAAATCTGGTTACGAATAAAATTGTAAACCCAACCCAAACAGCTTTCATGCGAGGTCGTAATATCCTTGAGGGGGTCATCATATTGCATGAAACTTTGCATAAGATACATCGAAAAAAGCTTAGTGGAGTCATATTTAAAATCGATTTCGAGAAGGCTTATGATAAAGTAAAGTGGCCTTTCTTGCTGCAAGCCTTACGAATGAAAGGTTTCTCACCTAAGTGGATATCTTGGGTACTGTCTTTTATTTCGGGAGGTAGTGTGGCGGTAAATATTAATGGGGAGATTGGTAGGTTCTTTCAAACAAAGAAGGGGCTTCGACAGG
The DNA here is from genome assembly GCA_036346375.1 of Guadua angustifolia. Lineage (NCBI taxonomy): Eukaryota > Viridiplantae > Streptophyta > Magnoliopsida > Poales > Poaceae > Guadua > Guadua angustifolia. The sequence goes on along the minus strand of CM070506.1, from coordinate 28,904,064 downwards.
GAGATCCGTTGTCGCCCATCTTGTTTAATATTGTTGCGGATATGCTATCAATCTTGATTGATAGGGCTAAGACACAGGGTCAGGTGGGTGGGATAGTGCCTCATTTAATTGATGACGGTTTATCTATCCTTCAATACGCAGATGATACCATTCTTTTGATGGAAGATGATCTTGAGAAAGCGCGCAATATGAAATTATTGCTTTGTGCTTTTGAGCAAGCATCAGGTCTCAAAATTAATTTTCACAAAAGTGAGTTGTTCTGCTTTGGAGAGGCCCAAGGTTCTTTAGAACAGTATAAGGAATTGTTTGGTTGTAAACATGGAACTCTTCCGCTTAAATACCTTGGTATCCCTATTCACTTTCGAAAGTTACACAAATCCGACTGGAATCTGGTTCAGGAACGCTTGGAGAAGCGGCTTAGTAGTTGGAAAGGAAAAAATCTGTCGGTGGGAGGTAGACTGACTATGATTAATTCAGTTCTAAGTAGCCTGCCAATGTATATGATGTCCTTTTTTGGGATTCCGAAAGGTGTTCTTAAAAAACTGGATTTTTTTAGATCGCGGTTCTTCTGGCAAGGGGATGAGCATAAGAAAAAATATCGTCTTGCTAGGTGGCACACTTTATGTCAGCCCAAGGATCAAGGAGGTCTGGGGATTCATGACTTAAGTATTAAGAATGTTGCTCTTCTAAGTAAATGGCTATTTAAACTATTAACATCAGAGGGTACCTGGCAACAGATGCTTCGAAATAAATATTTAGGGTCCAAGTCAATCGGGCAAGTTGAGTGGAAACCAGGAGACTCACATTTTTGGTCCAGCTTAATGAAGGTCAAGCATGAATTCTTACGCTTTGGTACCTTTAAAATTAATAATGGATCACAGGTGAGGTTCTGGGAGGATGCTTGGCTTGGAAATCACCCTCTTAAAGATCAATACCCTGGATTGTATAGTATAGTTAGAAAGAAGGATGCAACCATTGCTGAAGTTTTAGCATCTTCACAACCAAACATTTCCTGGAGAAGATCGCTGATTGGACCTAAGTTAGTGGCGTGGCAGGCGCTATCAGCACGAATCGCTAACATTAATCTGACGCAGAATGATGATGAATTCTACTGGAAGCTGTGCCAAAATGGGCAATTCTCGGTGAAATCCCATTATCATGCCTTGATTAAACGTCAAGTGCCAAACTTAAATAAAAGATTATGGAAGCTTAAAGTCCCATTAAGAATCAAGGTGTTCCTTTGGTATCTTAGGAATGGAGTGATTCTTACCAAAGATAATTTAGCAAAGCGGAATTGGCAAGGGAGTAGAACATGTTGCTTTTGTTCCAAATATGAGACAATTAAGCATTTGTTTTTCGACTGTCGTTTCGCACGAATGGTTTGGTTCTTCATATTCTTGGCATTTGGTGTATCTAGTCCAACAAATGTAGCTAATATGTTTGGAAGTTGGCTTGATAGTTTCGATAAGAATAGTAGAAACTTCGCTCTTCTTGGTGCTACAGCTACGTGTTGGGCTATTTGGTTAAACAGAAATGTTATAGTATTTCAAAAGAAAATCTTTTCTTCTCCATTGCAGGTTATTTTTGCTATTACACACTGGCTCCGTACGTGGGCTGTATTGCACAAGGTGGAGGTGCGAACTACTTTGGTGGAGGCTACTCATGGTTTGGTTCGAGTGGCCAAGGACTTTTATTCCCGGGCGCATGGGTGGCGGTCTAGTCTTAGGATTGATAGTCACTAGTGTGTGCGTTTTATCTTTTCTTATTGTTTGGCCGTGTGCTTAATTAAGCAGAGGCCGGAAGTAATTTCAAGGACTTGTATTGTCTCGATGTAAGCTTCTTGAAATTAATAAAGATCTTCCTTTATCAAAAAAAAAAATTTCAGCTAGCGTTTGGGCCAAGCGCCCAAAGCCATCCCATATCTGTTCACCCGGTTTTGGAGATGAGGAAGCGCCCAAGTGGTGCAGCGAACAAACCCTATACGTGGTTGCACGGAAAAAGAATCCTTGCCTTATAAAGATCTCAGCGAAGGCGTCGATCAATTCAAAGTGTAGGTAGGAGAGCTAGCCCTGTTCTTGTTGGAAGCATGTGAGGGTACCAGCTAGCAACCTGATGATCAATCTGCTGGTCAATCAGGCTGCCGCCAGCAAAATACTACCATGCATGACTGCCTTCCTTGTTGTGGGTAGAACTAGAATCACAGTCTTGAGAGGCATCGGTAAAGTTATGCATGTCAAATATTTCTTCTTGGGCGGCTGATTGGCTTTTCATACCGAGTCGCGAGAGGGGCATGCCTTCAACGCAAGGTGGATGTTGTTCGACGATGCAATTTAGGAACTTTGTATATCGACCGACTTAGCCATGGAGAGGGGCTATTGGCTCCATAGTTCGTTCGTTCGAACAAGCGGAGGAAATATTGGCAAATAGAATGCCATTTTTTTTCATTATTGTAGCTTGCTCTCTCTCCTTGAATGTTGTTTTTCTTTGTTTACATTTTAAGGTACGCCACCTTTTCTTTTGGCTGTCCCTCACGCTTGATCTAACGGCTAAGATTTAACATGGTGGTCTATTACTTCCTAGGGGCCTGCAGCTAGCTAACATCCATTTCATTCCAAAGCGTTGTAAAGGACACTGGATTTATGATTTGCTACTAATAATCACTTTCCTTTTGCTAAGAGCACGTACAGTAGTAGAGACGAATGTTGCCTATATAATCTTCCATGTCATTTAAATATAAAACTAAAGATAACTTTTATAATACATGGCATTTTAAAGTTATCGCTATGAAATCTTATAATCCTTTAATTATGGTATGAAAAGGTGTCATTGTAAACAATAACACATATAATGGTGTTTATGTTGTTTATATTGTCGTCTCTTTATGAAGAGACAGCTATACCCTCTCTCCTCCGTATAAGCAAAAATCTTACGTGATAAAGTATATAGATAGCTGACGTCGTACCATAGTCTATGCCCTAAGAGATCAACAGGGGCGGAGACAGGCCTCATGGCCCGAGACCTGGCATAGAAAACACATATAAAATATATTAAAAAAATAAGCAAAATTATAGATTAGTCTAAAAAGTTATGGCCTGGTCCGAGGCTTATATCTGGGCTAGCTCCGCCCCTGCTAAGAGACATAGCTAATTGAGCAACAATCTTATTACATCTAGGCCAATCTACGACTACTGCTAATATGCGTAACTGTGTATTTCAGTCCAAACAGAGACGAATTCATCATGCACATTGCACAGTGATCTAAAACAAAAGGTTAAGAAATTTTCAGAGCAATTAGTCCCGCGATCGAAGGGTTTACTAGAGAGCTTTTTTCCTGAAAATTATGGCTGCACGGCTCCTGCGGCATTATACTAATATTTCTACAGTAGGAAGCCAAGTGCTCTGTGAAGTTCGAGTTATGAATACTGTTACATGATTGTACGAAACAAATACTATGCCACAAATTATGGCTTTAAAAGGTAGCCACGGTAGGAAGATGAGAGCTCAAAAATGAGTAGCATGGCTGTGGTGGTCTTCCTATCCTACCTGAGAGCTGAGAGGCACAAACAGGAAACCAAGTTAATTAGGCACAGCACTACTTTGCATCTCTACTTGAGCTCTAGGATTGGGAGGTGTTGGGAGCTCAGTTGCGTCGAAATCGTTCATCATCACTTGATCAGCTTGAATGTGGTGACCCTTGAATTGTGGTCCGAAGTTGAGTGAGCTAATCAGGTAATTTCAGGGGATTCTATCTTCTCGATGTAATTTTCTTAAAATTAATAAAAAAAACTTCCATTTTCAAAAAAGAAAAACAGATATTCAGATCTTGATCCGAAACAGACCAGGTATATATGTATGCAAATAAATGTTTATTACCAATTATATAAAAAAATTTGATAATGCTACAACAATTGAGTATTAACAAGTTAGGGCATCAATATGCTACATGTTTGAGATTTTTCTTTCATGTGATATTAGCTTCGACTTAGACAAGAGCAAACAGAAGTAAGAATTACGTATTGGTTTTCTCCCCCTAAACCGATCCATTTTCCTTTTTGCAGTTTTAAAGTTCTAGTATTTTAATAAAAATTATGTATGTAATGTAACCTACAAATATTATGTAACATCACAGCACCACAAGTGTTCAGAATGTCTCCACAGGCCATCTATCTTTCTCTAAAGTTAAACAATTTTTACCCAGAATTTCAGTAGCAACTTCTTAAAATACTTCTCATAAATGGTATATAATATCAAACAAGAACTGAATAACCATAAGAAATATAAAGATTGAACATTCATATAGAATTAAAATCACGTGTCAAAGAATGCTTGAGACCACACGCTCTAGAACGCCCGGGAATCATTGTACCTTTGGCAATGACAACAAATAAATAATATTCAAGTTAAATCAAGTTATTTCAACACTAAAATAATAATAATAATAACAACAACAACAACAATAACAACAACAAATAACAGTGTTGGGGAGAAGACTGCGCACGACCTGTGCCATCGGGAGCGGGTGGGAGGCCGCAAAGCCCCACTTCACGCCCACCTCGGCAGTTGGGAGCCCAAATGGCTGAATGGGAGTCAGAAGCTCGTAACGGAAGGGAGGCGATGGTGGCGACACCGCAGGTTCGCGAATCGCGACACTGGGGTAGGGTTAGCCGACCGAGTGGGGAATTGAAGTCGAAAAATGAACAGTGGGGTTAGCCGAGCAGGGTGCAGGCTCGGTTTATTCACTTTCCATACTTACAAAATCGAACTGTACATCGAAAACAGAATGGTATCAAAATAAAAACCAAATAATTAATCAAAACCTGAAAAAATCGGTTTTTTTTATTCGGTTCGTTCAATTTTTCAGTTTCGGTTAAAAATTGCCCATCCCTAACAAAAATTGTGGCTGAAATGCATACAGTACTATGCAGAAATTAGCTGTCGCTCAATTATAGACTATGTCAGATCATCAGGCATATAGTTGCACACCTTTTACCTTTACATTAATTCTTGGTTAGGGCCGCCTCCGTGTATATATAGAGAGCGTATAAAAGGTACACTGGAGCTATCAAATATTCAAATGTGCAATGCGCATGAAGTTGTGACCTGTGACCAAGAATCATCTTGTAGAAAACACATAGGCCAAAAATATTCCTGGACTTATAAATCCCAACGGAAAGCATCAACAAAGTGTATTTTTTTTTAGATAAAGAATTAAAATCCGGTCTCTGCCAAAGCACACAACCGAGTTCGTACAAATATCATATCCAAATATCTATAATGTAAAATGGCAAAAAAGATCCGGAATTTAAAAGCCTAATCTATAATTGCTTCTTCATTCATTCTTGGCGAAGATGTGCAATGTCACAATCTCCAAAGCCCTACTTGCCTGTCGGATCTTCTCCCTGTTGTTTTCATGCTGCAATAGTGCCCAAAACCGCAGCCAATATGTTCCTCTGAAGATAACCTGCATGAAAGTAGAATGTTTGTTTTTCTCAAATATGGTATCATTGCGTGTACACCAAATAGCCCATAACATGGCCACACCCCCGACAAGAATCAATTTTTGAACATCCTTCGCAATGCCTGTTAACCAATGACCAAGCATATTGGAAATGGATTTGGGCGGTGATAAACCAGTAGCTATATACACAACTCGCCAAATAGCTTTTGAGTGTTGGCAATCAAAAAATAGATGTCTTATTGTTTCATTACAATTACAGAAACAACATTTCTGATTCCCATACCAATTTCTTTTAGCTAGATTATCCTTTGTTAAAATTACACCGCGTTGTAAATACCAAAGAAAAATTTTAATTTTCAAAGGGATTTTCAACTTCCAAATAAATTTACAATTGTAAGGAATATTCTTATTCATACAATAGCTGTACATAGATCGGACAGAGAACTGTCCATGTTTATGTAAATCCTAGTTAAAAATATCCCTTCGAACGGTAAGCTGACAATTAGCCAATTTTGCTACTAAATTGTACCATGCAATCAATTTGTTCCCTGTTAATATTCTGCGGAAGTTAATTTTTGGTGGCATCTGAGTCATAACCTTTGCCACTGCAATATGGGGGTAATGAGCAATGTTATACAAACTTGGAAATTGAACCTTTAGTGGCGTAGAATCTATCCAAGTGTCATCCCAAAACCTAGTTTGTGAACTATCTCTTATCCGAAAGGATCCACATCCTAGGAAATCATCTTTAATTTTTAAAAGTCCTTTCCAAAAATGTGAATCACCGGGTTTAACATGCACTTGGGACAAGCATTTGGAACTTAGATACTTATTTGTAAGTAAGGTCTGCCAGATCCCATCCTCATTCAACAGCTTAAATAACCATTTGCTTAGGAGACATTTATTCTTAATCTGTAGATCGACAATACCCAAACCTCCTTGGTCTTTAGGACGATACAGTATATCCCACTTAGCAAGGCGATATTTGCTCTTATGATTATTACCTTGCAAAAAAAACCTCGATCGATAGACATTCAGTCTTTGTAGAACACCCTTGGGAATTTCAAAAATAGACATCATAAACATAGGTAAACTGCTTAGTACAGAATTTAGTAGTACAAGTCTACCCCCATAGGAAAGGTGTTTGGCCTTCCAAGTACTTAGTTTTCTTTTAAATCGATCCTCAATTACACCCCAATCCGCATTACGGAGTTTGTGATAGTGCATCGGAATCCCTAAGTATCTGAATGGATATGATCCTATACCACACCCAAATAAGTCAGTATAAACCTGCTCATGTTGTCGAGCTTCACCAAAGCAAAAAATCTCACTTTTATGAAAGTTAATTTTTAGCCCCGATAATTGTTCGAACACGCAAAGCAAAAGCTTCATGTTTTTAGTTTGCTCAATATCATGATCCATAAAAAGGATAGTATCATCTGCATACTGTAAGATCGATAAGCCATCCTCTATAAGATGAGGAATAACTCCTCGAATCTGACCATCCTCTTTCGCTCGCTTAATCAGAATTGCTAGCATGTCTGCCACAATATTGAATAGTATTGGGGACATGGGATCACCCTGCCTGAGCCCTTTTTTGGTTTGGAAATAATATCCAATATCATCATTAACTTTAATGCCCACACTACCGCCAACGACAAAAAGTCTGATCCAGGAACACCATTGGTGGCCGAATCCCTTCATGCGAAGTGTTTGTTGAAGAAAAGTCCATTTAACCTTATCATAAGCCTTTTCGAAATCAAGTTTCAATAACACTCCATTAAGCTTCTTAGAATACAATTCATGGATAGTTTCATGTAATATCACTACACCTTCCATAATATTACGGCCCGGCATGAAAGTGGTTTGTGTGGGTCGTACGACTTTGTTGGCCACCCCCATGATTCTATTTGTAGCAACTTTTGTGAATATTTTGAAACTCACATTGAGCAAACAGATGGGTCTGTATTGTTGTATTTTTGTTGCCTCTTTAATTTTTGGAAGAAGCGTAATTATTCCAAAATTGAGGCTAAACAGAGGTAAGTTTCCATGATAGAAATCATTAAACAACGCCATCAGATCCCCTTTAATAATATCCCAAAAAACCTGATAAAATTCAGCTAGAAATCCATCAAGACCAGGTGCTTTATTATGTTCCATTTGGAAAACCGCCTCTCTAACCTCTTTTTCAGTAAATTGTTCAATGAGGATGGCATTTTCCTCATTGGATACCTCAGGCAAATCATGATTATGAGTCTCCATCAGACTAAAATTATTTTCTTCTGACGGTCCAAACTGGCCTTTATAATAGTTTGTAACATGCGCTTTTAGTTCGGCCTCACCTACTATTATGCCATCTTCATGCTCTAATTGGAAAATGTGCTGCTTTCTGTGTTTGCTATTAGCAACCAAATGAAAATATTGAGTGTTATCATCACCCTCTAAAAGGTCTTTTGTTTTAGCTCTCTCATACCATTTAATTTCCTCTTCCCTCAACAGATTCACCACTCTATCCTTGAGGTAATTCTTCAAGTTTAGTTCATGGTCTGAGAGAGTGCTATGTTCTGCCTTCTTATCAAGGGCATCGATTATGGAAATAATTTTTCTCTTCTCCTTCTATCAACAAAGTGTATGTGCGCAAGAGTGGTATTCTTGGTGCAAGCTGAGGCTACCAACTATATATATCACGTGAATAAGTAGGCCTGGCGCTGCTTTCTTTGTCGAGCCTGCGCCATAGGCTTGGGATGTATTAGGAATATATATATGTCAAATAGCTTTGTGGGTGCTATTTCAGTCTGTCTCTGACGCACTAGAGATTTTTCGTAAACTAGAAGCACGGAGCTTGGCAGTAAGGAAGCGTGGTTTTCTTCTGAATTTTCACATTTATGCAACTACTTCACAGTCCACAAGTGAAATGTTCGGAAGTCTCACTCAGTGTTCCATGTCAACATCTCATACTACTTCATTTGCCAGCACATTTGCAAGGACACAATTTGAAGAGGCCAGCAAGATCAACTCCGTTTGTTCCAGCCACATCCTTCTAGCATGGGGCACTTCAAACAAAACATGATGATGTGTTTGTTGAGCTTACTGAATATTATTCAGTATAAGTTAATTTCCACCCACCGTCTGAGTATGTATTTGCTGGAACCTGTCGCACTGTCTAGCTACAAATTATGGTAGGACGGGCTCCCATACTTTTTACATGTGTATAATAATAGCAGAGCCACATGCTCTCTCATGCATGTTCGAGTCCAAGCTGCAACATGTTACTAGCTAGTAGCTACCAACTGATGGATGTATCCAGCAAAAAGTGATAACATTAGAGGTGGATTAATCGTAGGCTTTGGAGGCATCAGGAACATAGCTGCCCTTTTCCACAGAACAAGGGACTAAGAGCGAATTTTCACATGGTCGATCCACACAGTCGGCCGTTCTTTGATTCATCCAGTGGTAGCTTTGGAAAAAAAAAAGAGGGGGGGGGGCATCATATTGGCTGCACCGTATGTCTGGCAGGAGGCAAAGCCGGTAAGTCATGCGTGTTTCTTGGTAAAAGACTGGCATAGTTTCCTTTCTTGTCTTAGTTTCAAACTTTCATACCGACGCAACGCAAGCTGTTCAAAGCTTCTTCTCTGCATTTTACGGGATTTCCCGGGCATCGCAATGTTACTTTGTCGAAGACCTTCGCAATTTCAATCACTTCTTATATTATAGGGGTCTCTTTGAAACGTGGGATTTATCTTGGATCATGTGGGAATTGAACTGTTTCCTGTAAAAATCCTACGAAATTTCCTGGTTCCAAAACGCCCTAAACCTCTTTAGCATCTGGACTCAGTTTTTATTTCCCAAAAAATGGCTTACTGAAAACCATTTTTTTTCTTTAATTGGAGGTAAGTAGACTGTAGTCTGTAAGCTTACATAATTACATTTTCACTTCCTCCCACGTAGAGAGCTTAGAACAGTTTCGACCAAGCAAAAATAGTACCCAACTATCTCCAACGTCCCTATGAAGTATAAACCATCAAGCTGATTGCCATTTGGCTCTTTTGTAGCGTTGTTGCTTCGTAGCCCAATATGTGTTCATTGTTCATCAGTTGAATATTTGGCAGCATGTGTTCACATATGATGTATGTGTCATTAAGAATTTAGTTATGCATATTTAAAAATGATTCAGAGAATTATACCGTGCGTAGTTGCAAACTGGTTAGAAAAATTAGAAAAGATCGAATGTAAAGAATTACAATGTATATGATTTCGAGTACTCTCGATAGAAAAGTTGGAGGATGATAAGATTGCCTCTGAACTCTCAGGTATCTCATCTAGCACTGGTGCACAATGTTTCTGTAATCCTGTTTGTACGATCCTATGCTTCTAATGCAAAGGAAAGGCAAAAAAAATGAAGTGTGGCCGTGGTGTATCAGTGTCAAAAGTACTCTGTAGTCTGTACTGTACAGGGATGAGAGGTAAAGATACACTTGGTATGGACGGTCTCTCACTATTGCACGAATGATAAACCTAGACTGAATTGTAGCAAGTGGCAAAGTAGACGATTAAAAGATAGTAAGTAGTACTGCCAATAGGAACTGAGGTTAATAGGTAGCTTGGGAGAGAAACAATCAGCCTAGAGGGTGTCCCAGGCCCCCAGCCTCCCGGGTAAAAGGCCTTTGACAACTTCTTCGGCAATAGTAGAGTACAGGCTTATGAGGAATCAGAAATTTAACCGTAACAGTGAAGGAGTTGGGTGGGGCTAACTTAGGGCAATGTTCTTTAATTTGGTAGTGGGAATGCAATTAAAAGGTAATTTTTTTACAGGATTAGCTCGTAATCTGTTTTCGTTCTTTTTAGTGCCGGAGTACTCTAGGTTGGTGTTTATTATGCAATCTTGCCTGCTGTTTTAGCTTACTTCGTGAGCTATTGTTCTGTGTTGCGACCGCTTGCATGTTAAGACAGGCCAACTGGTGTTTTCTTTAGGTGTTCCTAGAACTTCCCCATTAATTTGATTTTTTGCTTTATTGATCCAATGTGTTTTCTTCTGAGTAATTATAATCATGCTGAGTTCCACCACAGGTGCCATCTCTCTTTTTTTCATCTTTTGTTAGGAACCCAATTACCCAGCGTGAGTTTCTCCTTTCTATTGATGAAATTAATTTGTCCTCTAATGCGTCACAGGTTTCACTAATCGCATTTAAACTTCATAACGGCTGTTTCTTGATGCTAAAGTGTGAATAAGAGGAGAATGATGCATGGTAGACTTCAGTTATCTCAACCACGTGCACAACCATATTGACGCTCTTGTCCAATATAATCTACTAAAAACTCTTTCAACATTCTCGTACTACACTGGCAGATTGATTTTTCAATATGTTTATTAGAATGGTATGCGTTGTCTCATCAGCTCACCAAGTGAGTGTTTCCTCTATTTGCTCGACAATCGGGTTATTTTCATGCAAATTACAACTGAAACTTCATGAATTTAAGTCCATAGTGTAGGGAGATAATAAGCTCCTGGCACAATTGCACATCTGTGGTACTACTTGAGCGGCAGGACAGTAATAGAAACAAAGGCTAGCTGTCTACACTGGAGTTCACTGAACCTGTTTAAGCTGCTAGTGTAGTATTAGAATGTTGTATTGGTTGCAATTAAGACATTAAAGAAAAATTGCAGTAAGGATTGCCTGATGAAGAAACTGGGGCTGAATTGAAATCAACGTTGCAGAACAAATTTGGCGTCACTTGAAATTCATGTCACTTCAAACAACATTGAATTCAGCTTGACACATGGCAACAACTGAAGCTACAATTTAAGTTATGGCCTGGTTATGGAAATCATTCTCTCATGGTTCCACGGCCAAATAAGTCTGTCTTACATATATCGGGTAGCATAACAGAGGGTGCCAGGAGACAATGACGCTAGGAAGTATGTATATGTGAAAGAAGGCAGTACTCACAACGCAACTAAGCTACCGTCTAGCATAGGGAATCATTGGCTTAGCAGTGGTCCACACAGTAAAAATATGATGACTTCTTCGTTAGTAGAACACCAGTGATGAGTGAGGCAGCTCTGTCGTCAGTAGTACAATGTAGGCTTAGGAGATATCAGGAATTCAACTACATCTACAAATCATATCTCTGGCATATTGTCGCATCACAGCCGTGTGTTCAAATTTGGCAGTAGTGATTCAACCGAGCAGTAGGTCTTTACTACGGTTATCTTATGTTCTAGTTTGCCTGCTGTCTTAATAATCCAGATGTCTGCTGCCTTGATAATCCAGATGGGTGTTTGTTTACATGCCCAACATTTGGCATCTTGCTGCTCTTGTCAAACTCTTTGACATATATAGTTTCCCATCAATTTGGCACACTTGAATTTACTGGTGGAGGATCGACGCAAAGCTCGGTTGGTTCAAGAGTTGTGGTGCTCTCGAGAGGTCGCGTGTTCGACTCGTGGGCCACACAGAGCCAAGTGCATGTGTGCGTGGGTGTGTATATGTGTTTGTAGCTTGGCAGATGTTGTCCTTCTTTAATAAAATGCCAGAGCTCTGGCCAATTTAAAAATAAAAAATAAAAAAAGTTTACTGGTGTGCATTACTATATGTTTGAGAACCCGTAATCCCGTATTGAAATATGTTATTTATCTCTTCAGTCTGCCAAGACTGTTTTTTTCTTCTAAGTACTCAACATTTGGTTTTGGGTTGTCTGTACAGATTACAACTAAGTTTACCCATAAACATTTCTTCTTCTTTTGTTTGAAACTCAGGCAGAAGTACTGCCCTTTTATTGAAAGAAGCGAGTACTGCACGTCAGTTCCCCATCAGAATCAGGGCAAACAACAACGCAAATTTACAGGCTGCTACGCCAAACAAACCGACCGTAGCAACCACGAGAGAGAGGAAAATTTCATGAATCAACTAGCGCCTATGAACAATTCAACAGGGTCAATAGCAAGGATCGTCAGAATTTACAAACTCAAGCACAAACCGTGATGAAATTTGTAAAAGCTCCAAGCAACACACCTGTGGTGTTGTACTCGTAGTTTAGTACTACATGTGCTACCCTTCTTCAATAGAAGCAAGTGCTGTCTGCAGTGGTTTTCACTGTGTAAGATCATGTGATGAAAAATTGGTTGAATGGTGAAATTGGCATTGTAAAGTGATTTTGATTATGGCATGTGTGCTATGTTAAGATGATTATCATGCTGGTGATAGCATGATGGAGTTTGCTTGATGCAATGCACTCATGTGAGTGGTTGCATGGGTTGTTTTTGAGGCAAGTGGTGGACTTGTGCTCAAATGATCGTTTGTTTATGCTGGTGATAGCATAATGGTTTTGTTTAATGCAATGCACTCGTGTGAGTGGTTGCATGGATTAATCTTGAGTCAAGTCATGGACTTGTGCTCGGACGCGTTGTTTGTTACTTCATGTGCAGGTGTTGCTCGAGGGCGAATGTGGTCGATGACGGGACCGGAACTAGGTTCATGGAGGAACTGAGGTTCGAGACTAGGTTCAGGGAGGAATCGAGGTCTTGGTGGTCAAGGATGTCATGCGGGACGTTCGGGCTAGAGAACATGCATGTGAAGGCTGGTTAGTCACGTATGTGCAAAGCAGGGTCGTACATACGTGCAAGAGTTGTTTTGGCCACGTTGGGCCAAGTTGAGATGTATCTGAGACTCTTTCCATGTTGGAAGTGGAGTTGTATTCAATCTCTTTGTGGTTGCTCTGTATAAATAGGGGGAGGTGTCCCCTGTTTATTCTTGAGCGTTCAGGTACTAGGGTTTGTACTCTTGTGTTGGAGTACTTTAGACAATGAAATAAAAATCAATCTTCCAGAGAGCTACTTCTTGCGTCTGTGATTTGCTCTTGGCTTCGACATAGTTGATCGATCGCTTGAAGTCTTGTTCATCATAGCAGTCACGAAGTTCATCACGGAGTTTCGGTTCTTTGCAAAGGTATCATCTTGCGAAGGTAATATCTTTTGATCCGTAGATCCGATCGGATTGATTCTTCTTTTGTTCACTTCGGAATTGAGTCTAGTTTATACAGTTAAAATTTCAAATCAATCCAACGGTTAGATCTTCAGTAATTTGTGGTCGCCCAGATTGATGTCCTGCTCGCCCGATTGCTCGCGTGGTCGCCCGGATTTAATCATCTTGCGAAGGACATAACTTTAGATCCGTAGATCCGATTGACTTGATGCTTTTTGTGTAGCTTCATAATTGAGTCTAGTTTCTACAGTTAAAATTTCACGTCAATCCAACGGCTAGATCTTCGGGATTTTCTATTTTAGTAGACGTATATCGGTCTGCTCGCCTAGACTGTGCGCGTGGTCGCCCAACTGTTCACGTGGTCGCCCAACCTGCTCGCCCAAGTGCCAAACTGCTCGCCCAAGTGCCCAACCTGCTCGCCCAAGTGCCAAACCGCTCGCCCAAGTGCCCAACCTGCTCGCCCAAGTGTCCTCTTGCTTTCGCCCAAGTGTTCTCTTGCTCGCCCAAGTGTCCTCTTGGTCGTCCGGTGCCCTACCTTTCGCCAGTACCCAAACTGTCGCCTAAGTGTCTTCATCGTCGCCTAAGTGCTCTCTTGATCGCCAGCCTTCTAAACCGTCTCTCAAGCAATTTGAGTTTGAATTGGGGTGGTTTAAAAAGTCTAAAAATAAGCTTTTAGGTTCCGCGCAATCATTCACCCCCCCCCTCTGATTGACGCCATCCGATCCTACAAGTGGTATCAGAGCAAGGTTGAGGTATGGCGTCAGATAAGTATGTTAATCGTCCTCCTATGTTTAATGATTCAAATTTTCCTTACTGAAAAAGTCGCATGCAATCCTATATTGAAGCTCAAGGTAATGATGTTTGGCGCAAAGTTTCTCTCGCATATGATGTTCTGATATAGTCACTAATGATAATAAAGCGGATGTTGATTTAAATGCTAAAGCTAAAAACTTGATTTTTCAAGGAATCTCGAAAAAAGAATTTGATCGAGTTTCTCATTTACGTTCTGCACATTCAGTTTGGAAGACATTATGTGACTATCATGAAGGTTCAACTAAAATTAAGAAAGTGCGCAAAAATATTTACCAAAAGGACTTTTCGATTTTGTAATGAGACCAGGTGAATCAATTGATGATCTTTACTCTCGATTTGAGAAAATCTTGTGCAATTTGCGTGGTGTTGGAGTTAACAATTCAAGAGAGGAGAATGCTAGTAAGATTTTGAGATCTCGACTCTGAATGTCGCATGGTTGTTACTTGCAATCAATCAAAGCTGTTGATTTGGATACATTGACCATGGATGATCTCAGATTCTAGGTTGAAAACTTATGAGATGGATTCTTTATCACCTAGAGCTGATAAAACCTCTACACATGCACTTGTTGCTAACCCCAGCACGTCTTCTGGATTACCATCTTCTGTCTCCTTGTCTGCATTAGCTTCTTTTTCAGATGAACAGTTTGAGATGCTCCCTGAAGAAGATCTTGTACTCATTTCTTCACGCGCTGTCAAAGCACTCAACAATGTGAGGATGAGGAGGCGTGGAGGTACTACTTCAGGGTCTTTCAACTGCTTTGAGTGTGGTCTTCCCGGGCATATCAAAGCAAATTGTCCTAAGTTGAAAAAGAAGGAAGAAAGGAGCCACAGACAACGCAGGCTCAAGACGTACTACTCCTAGGCGTTCCAATTTTCGAAAAGTCGCTAAGAAAGTCTTAGCTGTCTTGGAGGAGTGTGATCTTAGTGATGTGGACTTTGAGAGTGACAATAAGCCACGGGACAAGAAGGGAGATATCGATGATGACTTCACCGGCATGTGCTTTATGGCTAAAAGGGATAGTGACAATGATTCGATTTTGATGAGGTAGGACCTTCTTATGATGAACTTGAGTATGCTATGGTTAAATTAGCTTCGAACTTAAAAATCTAAGAAGGCTCTTAAAGAAAAAGATCTAGAAATTGATAGTTCTAATTCGAAATTGCAAGGCTTAGATCTTTGATTCTCGATGATGATGCACGTAAGTCATGTGACTTAATTCACAATGAGCTTGTTTCACTTAGGAAAGAATATGCTTCTCTGTTAAAGAAAGATAGGAAAATGAGAAACAAATGAAAAATGCTAATTTGTTCAACCATTGATCTACATGATTCAACTTCTTGTTCAAAATGCTCCATATTGAATTGAAGTTGCATGATGCAAATGCTAGAGTTTTTCAAATAACAGATGCCTTGCTCACTCATGAAGTTCTTTCCTGCTCAAATTGTCGAAAACAGAAAGGAATAGTGGACGTTCCCTGTAACAATTGTTTAACTCTGTCTAGAAAGGTTGATTACTTGGAAAAATCATTAGAACGTTTCACTAAAGGAAAGAAAAACCTAAACATGATTTTGGATCAATCAAAAGTCAGCACTCATAACAAAGGTTTAGGTTTTGATTCTTATGCTCATCATAAAACACATGTTCCCACTGTTGTCAAAGTTCTTGAAAGTGGAAAGTTTGAAATTGCAAATGAGCCTAAGAAAACTGTCTTTAAATCTGTGAATTTTATCTTCTCTCGTGATGAATGCAAATGTTGCTTCTACTTCTAAAGTTAAACATTCATTAAGTACACTTGCACTCATTGTGGTAGAGATGGACATCTAGTAGATTTTTGCTTCAGCTAGCCAAACAATGAAGCAAGAAAAAGCTAAGGCTAGGTCTAATTTCAGACAGCACGCTTTACTCATTATGTGCCTAAGGTGATGCGAACACCTTTTGTTGCAAGAAACACGAGAAAAAGCAAAACTGATTTTGTATACAAGTATACTCGTCTTTGTGCCTACTTGTCGTGTGTCTCAAAGGTTGGGTTCCTAAATGTCTTTTATCTAACCCCAAGATCGAGACATCGACATTCTCTTTGTGTAGGTCAGAAAGAGAGGAAGGAGAACATATGGTTCATAGATTACGGATGTTCAAGACATATGACCGGTGATTCAAAATGGTTCTCCTCCCTCACACAAAGTTCAGTGATGAGGTCATCACTTTTGGCGACAATTCAAAGGGAAGAATTCTTGGAAGAGGAATTGTGCGAGTCAATGAAAACTTCATTCTCAAGGATGTAGCTTTGGTAAGCAAGCTCAAATATAATTTGCTCTCAGTTTCTCAGTTGCTTGATGAAGACCTTGAGGTAAGATTTCAGAAAAATTCTTGTCGAATATTAGATGTTTCTGAAAATCTAGTATGCAACATCACTCGCATTGGTCGCTTGTTTAAAGGTGATTTTTCGTGTCCATCATCTGAAATGACATGTCTTGTATCTCATGTTTCAAAAGATCTAACTTTTTGGCATCGTAGACTTGGTCATATTGGTTTTGATCACCTTTCTCGCATTAGTAAATCAAATTTGCTCAGAGGTTTGCCTGAATTAAAATATGACAAAACAAGTAATTTGACTTGCTCTCCCTGTCAACATGGAAAAATGACTGCATCCAAACATTTTCCTATCACTGCTGTTATGACTAATGCTCGTGTCGGCTTTTACACATGGATCTTGTGGGACCAAAGAAGAGTAAAATCTGCAGGAGGTAAGTGGTATGTTCTTGTGATTGTAGATGATTACTCTAGGTACTCTTGGGTATATTTCATGACTACCAAAGATGAAGCTTTTGAATTGTTTCAAGAGTTTGCATTAAGGTTGCTCAAGGAATTGCCTGAAGCACTTAAAGTAATTAGGAGTGATAATGGAGGAGAATTCAAGAACACTCTTTTTGCTTCCTTCTGTTCTGAACATGGAATTGAGCATCAATTTTCTTCTGCTCGAGTTCCTCAACAAAATGGTGTTGTTGAGAGGAAAAATCGCACACTTGGTTGAGATGGCTAGGACAATGCTTGATGAATATTCTACTCCTAGGAAGTTTTGGGTGAAGCTATTTCTCTTGCTTGCTACATTTCAAATAGAGTATTTTTGAGAGCAAAGCTTCATAGAACTTCTTATGAACTTCGGTTTGGACGTACTCCTAGCATCTCCCATATGCGTGTTTTTGGTTGCAGATGTTTCATTCTCAAACATGGAAATCTTGATAAGTTTGAATCTAGATGCTCAGATGGATTGTTTCTTGGTTATGCTCTTCATACTCGTGGTTACCGTGTACTGAATTTAGAAACTAACAAAATTGTTGAGACTTGTGAAGTCACTTTTGATGAGGCTAGTCCTAGTACTAGACCCGAAATTTCAGAGACACAGGTTACTTGCAATTCTGAAAGTATCTTTTTGGAAGAAAGTGATAATGAAGATGAAGATGAAAGTGATAATCAAGTTGACAACTCGGGTCAGCCAATTCAACCACAGGAAGAAAATCAGCAAATATCTTCGAAAATTCTTCCAACAAACACACATGGTACTGGACCTCAGACAACTTCAGAAATTTCAGCACCATTGCATATTCAACGAAGACATCCTCCTGAACAGATGATTGGTGAGTTAAATGTACGTGTGCTTCGAAACAGGTACAATACCAATGCCTCATATGCTCATACTGCTTTTGTTGCATCTTTTGAACCCCAAGATGTAAGTCACGCTTTATCTGATGAGTCTTGGATTAATGCCATGCATGAGGAACTTGAGAATTTTGAGCGCAATAAGGTTTGGATTTTAGTTCCACCTCCTTTAGGTCAGAATATCATTGGAACTAAATGGGTTTTTAAGAATAAACAAAGTCAAGATGGTGTTGTTGTTAGAAACAAAGCTAGATTGGTTGCTCAAGGTTTTACTCAAATTGAAGGACTTGATTTTGATGAAACTTTTGCACTGTTGCTAGACTTGAAGCCATTAGAATTTTGTTGGCCTTTCTGCATCTAAAGGTTTTAGATTGTATCAAATGGACGTCAAAAGTGCTTTTCTAAATGGTTTTATTTACAAGAATTTTATGTCAAACAACCTCTGGATTTGAAAATCCGAAATACCTGCACCATGTTTTTAAGTTGTCCAAAGCTTTATATGGTTTAAAACAAGCTCCTCGGGCTTGGTATGATAGGCTTAAATCATATTTGCTTTGGAAAATAATTTTGAAATGGGCAAAGTTGATAAAACCTTGTTTTCTCTCAAGCATGGCAATGATCTATTACTTGTTGATTTATGTGGATGATATCATTTTTGTGGTACTTCTCATGATCTTGTTGCCAAGTTTTGAGACACTATGAGCGAGGAATTTGAGATGAGTATGATGGGTGAGCTCACATACTTTCGGGTTTACAAGTCAAGCAAACAAGGCAAGGTATTTTTATTCACCAAACGAAGTACACAAAAGATCTCCTTCGACGTTTTGAGATGGAATCATGCAAGCCGATTTCCACACCTATTGACACAACAACTTCTTTGGATCCGGATGAAGAAGGAGAACCGGTTAATCAAAAGGAGTATCAAAGCATGATTGGATCGCTTCTTTATCTCACTGCTTCAAGACCAGACATACACTTTGCGGTATGTTTATATGCTCGTTTTCAAGCTTCCCCACGTGCTTCTCATTGACAAGCGGTAAAACGAATTCTTCGCTATTTACAATCCACTTTAGAGTTTGGCTTATGGTACTCCTCATCATCATGTTTATCACTTAGAGCCTTCTCGATGCTGATTTTATGGGTTGTAGAATTAACGGAAAAGTACCTCTGGAACATGTCATTTTATTGGTACATCTTTAGTTGCTTGGTCATCTAGAAAACAAGTTTCTGTTGCTCTCTCAAGCTGCTGAATCTGAATATGTTCTTTGCTTTACGCATGCATGTTGTGCTCAAGTGCTTTGGATGATATCAACTTTAAAGGATTTTGGATTAATTATAGATAGTGTTCCACTTTTACGTGATAACACTAGTGCTATTAATATTGCTAAAAATCGATGGCAACATTCTCGAACAAAGCATATTGATATTCGTTATCATTTTCTTCGAGATCATGTGGAAAAGGGAGATGTTGTGTTGCATTTTGTTGATTCTGAGTTGCAAATTGCTGATATTTTCACAAAACCACTTGATGCTTCTCGATTTGCCTTTTTGAGGGGAGAGCTGGGCGTTGTGCACCCCATGAGCTTGTTTTGAGGGGGAGTTTTATGTCAAGTCTGTTACTTAATGAGCTTACTTTATCATATTTCTTTATATATTATGTAATTAAGCTTATATATGATAATCTAAATTGTGCTACTTGAACTAAAAGTGACATTGTGGAATTCCTTAGTTTAATTGTCTATAGCGCATGCTCTGTGATATCTTGCTGTTATAGGCCTGATATTGAATCCTCTTGACAAAGTTGGGCTATGAAGCATGTGTGTTTTTCAGCTTTACTCTTTCATAGACCATTTAATCTCTTTGCATGTTTACAATAAAAGAAAAGGGAATAAGAAAAAAAGGGCTCAAATCTGCAAGAAGCTTGTCAAAATTATCAAAATGTGCAAAAGCTTCAAAATGTATGCTTCGAGCATGCCATTCCCTAAAAGATAAGATGTATGCTACAAGCATGCCATTCCCTAAAAGATAAGATGTATGCTTCAAGCATGCCATTCATTGAAAATAAAAGAAGTATGCTTCAAGCATGCCACATGCAGTTTACTGTTATCAAGATTATTTTGGTCTACTAAGACTGGAGTTGAAACTACTTGCTTGCCCCTGAGTTGTTAGTTGCTTCATTTTTGGCCTAGTGTTTTCGTCAAGATTTGCTTAGTACTTGGCTATAGTTGATTAAATTGAGGTTGAGATGCATGTCACTCCCTAACTTGTTAAATAATATTAAGTTCATGTATTATGCTTATTATGTGATATATACGGTTATATGATCAAGAAAGCTCATTGGTTCTTTTCTTGGCACTCATTTGTTTTCCTTGCTGAAATCATTGTCAAAGGGGGAGAAGAAAGCTTACACTCAGGGGGAGAAGCAAAATGTTTTATTGTCAAAAGGGATAATTTTTGGAGTCAGAGGGGGAGAAAATTTTGTGCACATTTGTTTCCTTTTAGAGGGAGATTTTTCACTTTGCTTTTTGATCACTTTGCTTTTCTTAAAATCTTTTCTTGTGAGGTTAATGCCAATGTTCGTTTCCAAATGGTGTTGCCAATGTTTTCATCAAGGGGGAGATTGTGAGATCATGTGATGAAAAATTGGTTGAATGGTGAAATTAGCATTGTAAAGTGATTTTGGTTATGGCATGTGTGGTGCCTGTGCATGTGCTATGTTAAGATGATTATCATGCTGGTGATAGCATGATGGAGTTTGCTTGATGCAATGCACTCATGTGAGTGGTTGCATGGGTTGTTTTTGAGGCAAGTGGTGGACTTGTGCTCAAATGATCGTTTGTTTATGCTGGTGATAGCATAATGGTTTTGTTTAATGCAATGCACTCGTGTGAGTGGTTGCATGGATTAATCTTGAGTCAAGTCATGGACTTGTGCTCGGACGCGTTGTTTGTTACTTCATGTGCGTGTGTTGCTCGAGGGCTAACGTGGTCGATGACGGGGACCGAACTAGGTTCATGGAGGAACGAGGTTCGAGACTAGGTTCGTGGAGGAATCGAGGTCTTGGTGGTCAAGGATGTCATGCGGGACGTTCGGGCTAGAGAACATGCATGTGAAGGCTGGTTAGTCACGTATGTGCAGTAGGTGGGCTGTACATACGTGCAAGAGTTGTTTTTTGCCACGTTGGGCCAAGTTGAGATGTATACAGACTCTTTCCATGTTGGAAGTGGAGTTGTATTCAATCTCTTTGTGGTTGCTCTGTATAAATAGGGGGAGGTGTCCCCTGTTTATTCTTGAGCGTTCAGGTACTAGGGTTTGTACTCTTGTGTTGGAGTACTTTAGACAATAAAATAAAAATCAATCTTCCAGAGAGCTACTTCTTGCGTCTGTGATTTGCTCTTGGCCGACATAGTTGATCGATCGCTGAAGTCTTGTTCATCATAGCGATCCACGAAGTTCATCACGGAGTTTCGGTTCTTTGCAAAGGTATCATCTTGCGAAGGTAATATCTTTTGATCCGTAGATTCGATCGGATTGATTCTTCTTTTGTTCACTTCAGAATTGAGTCTAGTTTATACAGTGAAAATTTCAAATCAATCCAACGGTTAGATCTTCAGTAATTTGTGGTCGCCCAGATTGATGTCCTGCTCGCCCGATTGCTCGCGTGGTCGCCCGGATTTAGTCATCTTGCGAAGGACATAACTTTAGATACGTAGATCCGATTGACCTGATGCTTTTGTGGTAGCTTCGTAATTGAGTCTAGTTTCTACAGTTAAAATTTCACGTCAATCCAACGGCTAGATCTTCGGGATTTTCTATTTTAGTAGACGTGTATCGGTCTGCTCGCCCAGACTGTGCGCGTGGTCGCCCAACTGTTCACGTGGTCACCCAACCTGCTCGCCCAAGTGCCAAACTGCTCGCCCAAGTGCCCAACCTGCTCGCCCAAGTGCCAAACTGCTCGCCCAAGTGCCCAACCTGCTCGCCCAAGTGTCCTACTGCTCGCCCAAGTGTTCTCTTCGCTGCCCAAGTGTCCCATCGGTCGTCCAGTGCCCTACACCTTCGCCCAGTACCCAAACTGGTCGCCCAAGTGTCCTACTGGTCGCCCAAGTGCTCTACTGGTCGCCCAGTCTTCTAAACTGGTCTCTCAAGCAATTTGAGTTTGAATTGGGGTGGTTTAAAAAGTCTAAAAATAAGCTTTTAGGTTCCGCGCAATCATTCACCCCCCTCTGATTGACGCCATCCGATCCTACACACTGAACCTGTTTAAGATGCCACGGTAGAAGAAAAAAAATACAGTAAGAAAACTATGGCTAACTTGGGAGTTAAGAGTTGGTGCGTGAGTTGTGACTAGCGACAACAAGTGGCTTTAAAAAGTTTTTACAATATGGTGTTATAGTATTCCATGGCAGCATGCTGCTTGTGCAAGCCAATGTTACAATATGGTGTCATTGTATTCCATGATAGCAATGCTACTACTAGGGAACGGCGCATCGTGTATAGGCATGCTAGGCATGGTTTGCCCTGTAACATGGTCTACATAGGCTTGGGAGGCATCGGAAATTTAAATGTGTCAATCTTGAATCTTGATTTTTTTTTTGAAAAAGGAAGATTTTATTAATTTCAAGAACGTTACATCGAGAAGATACAAGGCCTTGAAACTTTTTCCGGCCTCTGCTTAACAAGAAGCACACAGCCCAAAAATAAAGGAAAAAAACACACCCACACACACTCTAGTGACTAGTAATCCGAAGACTAAACCGCCACCCATGCACCTGGGAGAAGAAATCCCTGGCCACCTGCACCAATCGTTGCATAGCCTCCAGCATAATAGTCCGCAAATCCGGCTTCTGCAGCCATGACCCATGTACTGCGACCAATGGGAAGCAAGATAGATAACTGCAAAGGGATGAATTGGATTTTCTTTCAAAGACTATCGCATTTCTGCTTAACCAAAGAGACCAACAAATAGATGCGGCTCCTAGTAAAGCAACATTTTTAAGGTCCTTCTGAAAAACAACAAGCCGACTTCCAAATATATTCAAACACTAATAGGTCGACCAATACGAACGCTAGGAACACAAAATCCTGCACCATACGCCAGAAATCGACAATTAAAGAATAGATGTCGATTGTCTCAATTTCATGACAAAAGCAACAAATTTGACTACCCCGCCAATGACGTTTAGCCAAGTTGTCCTTAGTCAGAATTACCCCTCGTCGAAGATACCACAGAAACACTTTAATTTTTAAAGGTACTTTTAACTTCCACAATCGCTTGTTTAAATTAGGCACATCACATTTAATTAAAGCTAGATAATGAGATCGCACCAAAATTGTCTAGATTGACATAATTTCAAAGAAATTCATCATCATCTTGTGTTAATCGAACATTGACGATACGTGAAAGCAAATTATTCCACGCCACCAACTTAGCTCCAATCAATGACCGTCTCGTGATATATTTGGTTGAGAATTCATGAGAATATCGGCAATGGTTGAGTGCTTATTCCTTGTGATGCTATATAACCCGGATATTGATCTTTTAAGGCGCACTTCCAAGCCGATATCTTCCCAAAATCTCACCTGTGACCCATTATTTATTTTGAAGGTCCCAAAACGAAGAAAATCCTGTTTACCTTCATCAAACTAGACCAAAATGCGAATCTCCGGTTTCCACTCAACTTTGTACACGTGTGAGATCCAAGGTACTTATTTCTAAGAAGTCTGCCAAGTACCATCCGATGTTAAAAGCTTGAACAACCATTTACTCGAAGTCGCGATGTTCTTAACATTTAAGTCATGAATCCCCAGGCCCCCTTGATCTTTGGGTTGGCAAAGGATACTCCATTTGACAAGACGATATTTTCTATTACCGTCGTCACCTTGCCAAAAGAAACGAGAGCGGAAGTAATCAAGTTTTTTAAGAACACCTTTAGGAATCGCAAAAAAGGGCATCATGTACAATGGAAGACTACTTAACACAGAATTGATAAGTGTTAGTCTACCTCCAACCGATAGATGTTTCCCCTTCCAACCAGTAAGTCTCTTTTCAAATCTTTCTTCTACCTTTTTCCAATCTGAATTTCGCAATGTCTTATAATGAATAGGTATTCCTAAATACTTCATAGGGAGCTCTCCTTGTTTACATCCAAACAGATCCAAATAATGTTCAGAGAAAACTTGGGCCTCCTCGAAGCAAATTAACTCACTTTTATGGAAATTTATTTTCAGACCCGAGACTTGCTCAAACGCACAAAGCAATAGCTTCATATTACGAGCTTTGTCCAGATCATTCTCCATAAATAAGATTGTGTCATCTGCATATTGCAAGATAGACAACCCTTCGTCAACTAAGTGAGGCACTACTCCACCGATTTGCCCTTGTTCCTTAGCCCTTCTAATCAACACCGCCAACATATCTCGACAATATTGAACAATAAAGGGACAAAGGATCACCTTGACGAAGGCCTTTTTTAGTTTGAAAAAAGTGACCCACTTCATCATTTACATTAACCGCCACACTTCCTCCCGAAATGAAGGTCTTAATCCAAGAAATCCACCTGGATGAGAATCCTTTCATTCGGAGGGTCTCAAATGAAAAGGCCATTTAACCTTGTCATATGCTTTCTCAAAATCAATCTTAAATATAACCCCACTCGGTTTACGCCTATGCATCTCGTGGATAGTTTAGTGCAAAATGACGACCCTTCAAGAATATTTCGCCACGCAAAAAAAGCATGCGTGATGGACTAACTACCTTGTCCGCAACCAAGTTCACTGCTTGTAGCCACCTTGGTAAAAATTTTGAAGCTCACATTTAGGAGACATATAGGTCTCAGATTGTCAGATGACATTTGCTTCTTTAACTTTGGGAATAAGAGAAATTATTCCAAAATTCAAACTAAAAAGAGGTAGATCTCCAGAATAAAGCCCCTGGAACATAAACAAAAGGTCACCTTTAATAGTATCCCAGAATTTCTGGTAGAATTCCGCAGGGAACCCATCTGGGCTAGGGGCTTTGTTATGTTCCATCTGGAAAATAGCATCTCTAACTTCTTTCTCAGTAAACTGAGCAGTAAGAAGAGCATTTTCCTCCTGGGATACTTGCGGGATATCTTGGTTTACTCCCTCATTGAGATCTAACGAACTCTCCTCCGGTTCCCCAAAAAGATCTTTATAAAACTTGGTGATAAAACTTTTAAGGTTAGCCTGTCCCTCAATCTTACTATCCTCATAATCTAGAGAATATATTCGTTTTTTCCTGAATTTGCCATTGGCAACCATTTGGAAATATCTAGTATTGTTATCACCCAATAAAACATCTTGCACCTTTGCCCGCTGATAAAATTTAAGTTCTTCCTCTCTAAGGAGACTGGCCAGGTTCTCCCTAGCCTGAGCAAGAGACTCTTGCTCAATTTCAGACAAGTCCCTAACCTCAGCGGCAATGTCCAGGTCAGTAATTATTGCCTGTAACTCTCTTTTCTTATTTTTATAAGCACCGTTGGTATGAAGAGCCCATCCCCGAAGAAAACTTCGCAAAGCCCCCATTTTTCGGTTCCATCGTTGGACAGAATTATTAGCTCTCACCGGTTTAGACCAAATTTCGACCACCTTGTCATGGAAGTCCTCTCGGGTAAACCAAGCAGATTCAAATTTAAACTGCTTAGGTATCCCGGAGAATGCTGGATCACCGGTATTTAACAGAAGGGAAGTATGATCCGAAATGCCTCTGTCCAATGCCTGAACAGAAACCATTGGGAATTGAAACTCCCAGTCGGTAGACATAAGAACCCTATCTAACTTCTCGAAAGTTGGACAAGACAATGAGTTCGCCCAGGTAAATTGACGTCCAGTAAGATCGATCTCTCTCAAATCAAAGCTGTCAATTACAGCATTAAATAAGAAAGGCCAACGATTGCTAAACCTATTATTATTCTTCTCCTTACTATACCTCATGATATTAAAATCTCCCCCATAAGGGTAGGAAGATGATTTTGTTGACAAGTTCGCACCAATCTTGATACGGATGTCATGAAAAATCGGGGAGAAATGCCATAGCATCTATGCACTTGATGCAAAGGACGTACAAAGATCCTCCCTCCCACAATTTGAGATACCACTATATGCGTTAAGAATTGCCATATCACATAGGTGCTAATTTTTATTTTTACCTTCAGTATTTATAACCATTTCGCTCTCTAAGATGAATCCGCAGCTAAATAATA